>OX411310.1:79015005-79585005 GCA_948150685.1 Rhaphigaster nebulosa
GTCTGTTTTATATACTTTTCAAGATTTGGGAAAAAAAACGATTTATTTTTACGGCCCATTCTCGCATACTTTCTTTAATAGAAAAATCCCAAATCTTCACTGCGTTTTCTTCCATAGCAGTTTTAATTATTTTTTTGCGAAGAAATAGTACAAATAAAGAAATAACAATAAATTAAGAAATAAAGACAGAAAAATACACAACGCAACTTACATAATATACAGAACTTATAAAACAGGTTATAATGTAGGTTATAACCCACGGCATAAGACATAAGCATTAGACGTAAATGTAAGCATTAAACGTTTGACGCCATTAAACGTAGGTAATTTTCCATCTTGATATTCCTCTTCCATTTTTAGTTCCTACTTAACCATTTATAAAGAATGTAGTCAACTTTTGCAACAAAGTGGTGGATCTAATTCATTTTTATCATGAGTAGAGTCAACTACTTATTCTGTGAGGGTAGCGATATAATCATAAATAATAGCATGATATTATTTATGATTATATCGCTACCCTGGTATACTTACTATCGATTTTTCCTACCTGAGGAGTTGGTGTGATTGTCATATTTTCCATTGTTCGGTATTCATCTCCTGGCTTTGTATTAAATCAGACATGTTTATCACTGACGGAGGCAACACGCGTTGTATTGGTCAGGTCAGCGCTGCAGCTGCCTTTATAGCGGCATTCATTTAGTAAATACATATCTGTATCGTATTCCTTATTAGCAGGCGTATCAGTTATCTTTAGCCTGCTATCCCTCCCTCCACCGTTAACTTCATTCATCACTTCCCCTTCCTATCTAATTAACTCCTCTCATCAATATCTCCATTTTTTAGCCTTCCCATTCTTCGGATCGCCCTCTCGTTAATTAATTATCATAATTAGCTATTTGGTGGGATGGGGTTCTGAAAATCGGCTTATTTGACCATGATCCATTCTGCTTAATCTTCAGTCTTGATATTAAGACTTTAATCTTGGAATGTATTGTTTAATGCAATGTCATTGTTGTATGAAATATTCTGTTATACCTACCATGAAGTTTATCCGTGAATATCAAAGATATGTTATTGTTGGGATCAGGCAATGGAATTGTTAACATAACAATAAATTGATGAAAATAAAAAAAAACATTAAATTTTAATATTTTGTAGGAAGTTGTTCTAATTTAGTTGGAAATTTTGGCAATTATACTTCCAAAATGATAATTTTTATTTTCCAAAATTAACTCATTAGATAACGTTTCGGTACATTGATCCCCATCTTCAGAACTTAAATTAATTTATGTACCAAGGATATATAATTATCTCTCAATAACACAATATTAAATTTCAATTAAAACATTTTAATTTACTATATTTGTTGAACTTTAGCACTCCTTTGTCATCACTGCTAATTATATATCCTTGTAAATAAATCAATTTCAGTTTTGAAGATAGGAATCAATGTCCTGAAACGTTAAGTAATGTTTTAAATTGAAAAATAAAAGTTCCCATTCTGGAAGTATAATTGCCAAAATTTCCAAATAATTTTTAATTTTAATTATTTAGGCTGCCTACGTTTCAGCCCAACGCTGTGGACCACCTTCAGGATCAGAGCAGTGCGTACCAGCTAATCTGTCACATAAACCAACTTTTATTGGTCATAATGCAGTACAACAATATCGTGAAAATTGTATTTGTCTTACTCTGAATCGTTTAATGCAAATAATTTATGGAGTTTCATGGATTGACAGGATTTGATTCGTGAGAATGATTAAGCACTGGAAGGTTTGTACTTTACAACATATGAATAGTATATTTGTTAAGATCATTATGACTAATTTTGTTTTGACATAATCTTGAGAATTGGGGCTGTTGCAGTGGTATTGAATGGTTTGGTTGAAGCACATTTCTCGATGCAGTTTTTCCAAGTAAATCTGCCTACGATTATATAGAGTTTGTTTTTTTTCGATCCGGAATTTTCTCCTTTTGCAATTTGTATGCTGATAAATACTCTACATATGAGAGTTATTGATGGTTTCTGAACAAAAGCTATTGAAAAAAAAAAAAACTTTGATTCAATATATGATTTTCTCTTTATTTATTTATTGAACATAATACAAGCTGCCACACTCAAGGGCAATGAGTATTAGGGCTGAAGTACCCATTCGCACTGTATGTACAACTATGCATACAATAAAATAAATATAAAGAAAAATAAATTGATAAAATAAAGGACACTGGTGATAAATAAATATACAATGTTAACAAAAGAAGAAGGAATAAAATAAAATAAAAATAGATTAAAATAAAATAAATAAAAATTCTAGATTAAATTCATACATATTTACATTCTGCCTTGGGAACTCCCAGCCATACCCTGCCCTCCACTTGTAGATGACAAGGCAAGACTCAAAGAGGTTCCAGCGCTTCTCTATGAGCCACATCACTGAATTAAAGACAGTGGAAACTAAATATATGATTAGGACTTATTTTTAAGGTTTATCGCCCAACCCAAGGAAGGAACAGCTATCAACTTTATATAGGTTGGGTATTCCCTAGGAAGTTCGATAGTAATAACGGGAGTAGCAATCCTGTGGTAAAAAAAAAAAAAAAAAAATTGTATATGATATGCCAATAATTTCTAATGTTCAGTTGTACCTTTATTCTACGATAGGTGCGATATGTTAATATTTTTTTATCAAGATGTCTGTGATACGTAAATCCTTTTCGATTTATTACTGTTTGGTCTATAAATGTTCTGGGGAAACATTCTCGAACAATCTCCGTTTCGATTTAAACATTGCCTGCCATCAGTGTGGTCTTTGTGATATGTGTTTAGATATAATAATAATGTTTAAAATAAAACTTACAAATCGCGAAAATATATATATTGTTTGAACTTCTATAAAAAACCGATAAAATAGTCCTGTAAGTACAAATAAACACATCCCGCTCGTGAGAGGATTGATTTTTATCATTATTTTATACGAAAGGTTCATACCATTAAATGTAATAAAAAATTACATTAGTGAATGAAAAGGAAAAAAAATAAAATAAATAAGGCAGAAACGAAAAAGAAAATTTAAAATAAAGTAAAACAAAGCATAAATACATAGAAATAAAAACCAACACTAGAAAATCCTCTATAAAAACGGCTTTGGCCTTCTAAAATTTAAAAATTGCATTTTGAACAAATATTAAAAATTATGCATATTCCTCAAACAAACTCTATATAATCTTAGCCAGATTTATTTGTAAAAACTGCATCGAGCAATGTGCTTCAACCAAACCATTCAATACCACTGCAACACCCCCAATTCTCAAGATTATGTCAAAACAAAATTAGTCATAATGATCTTAATAAATATAATATTCATATGTTGTAAAGTACAAACCTTCCAGTGCTTAATCATTCTCACGAATCAAATCCTGTCGATCCATGAAACTGCATAAATTATTTGCATTAAACGATTTAGAGTATTACAAATACAATTTTCACGATATTGTTGTACTGTATTATGACCAATAAAAGTTGGTTTATGTGACAGATTAGCTGGTACGCACTGCTCTGATCCTGAAGGTGGTCCACAGCGTTGGGCTGAAACGTAGGCAGCCTAAATAATTAAAATTAAAAATTATTTGGAAATTTTGGCACTTATACTTCCAAGATGGGAACTTTATTTAACGTTTCAGAACATTGATTCCCATTTTACAATTCCCAATTTACACATCACAGACATCTTGATAAATGAGCAGTATCATATCGTAGAATAAAGATACAACTGAAAATTAGGAATTGTTGGAAAATCATATATGAAGTTTTTTAAAAATCCGAAATTTTATTCAGAGAAATAACAGGTTCTTTCAGGTTTAAGACAGATCGACATACATTTTTCTATATCTAATAGGTTTTTCCTATAATACACCCTATAAGTTATAGATTAAAATATTCTTGCATAAGAACGTCATTTGTTAGAATGCTGTGTGAAATGTCTTTTTAAAAACATTTTATTAAGAACAATTTATGTGAATTTCGACATTGCGGTGCTCATCATGATAATTATTATAAACATATTTATTTATTAATTTTGGTTCCTCCTTATCTTATTGGTTCGTTAAATTGATCATTATACTCGTAATAAAAACTTTTAATTGCATGCTTGTGCTCGTAAATGCTGACATATTCCTGATTCTGTCTTGTTATCCACTGCTCGTCGGTCGGAGATCCATAATAAAAGAACGGTTGGCCGCAATTAAAGAAAGAGAGGACACTCTGTGCCGGTTATTTATTCATCCTCTTACGTAATCATGGACCACCATCCCACGTGACCTCCATTCCTATATCCCTCTTTCCGTTGTCAGATTAATTTTTTCCCTTTCTAAATCTGTTCCCTTATTGGGGGTGGGTTCATTTCTGCTTCATTTATTATTTTTAGTGTTGTATAAGAGGAATCCAGTATAAATATGGAAAAAAAATAAAATACACCTTGTTTTTGCATCGTTTTCTTAACATTTTTCCCGATTTCATAAAGGCATAGCCATCTAACTGAATTCTCCTTTTATCTTTCTTAATATTCAAAGTTATTATTATTTTTCAAAAACTTCGAGACATTATTTTTTCTTCTCTTGATGCTAGCCACCATCTTCCGTACCAGTAAAGAAAACTATCTACTGTTCATTAATGGTACGAATTAATGGTAAGTCTTTTAGGTGATAGTCTTTTATTTCTACCAGATTTATAGGCGGTAAACTCAAACTGAACAGTTTCACGACAGTAAAAAAAAAAATTACAAACTTTTCTTGGCTTCAAATTGGCCATTGTTTCATTTAGATTATCCTATTGTTGATTCTAAATACTTCAACTATCCCACACATTCAAACTATTTATTTTTACGTCTTCGCCAAAATGTTAGCAGTTCCTGGTACTAAACAGATATTTTGTTTTCCGTAATTATTTCAAGTCTCAATTGTTTACCAGTATCTATCAATCATGTGATTCATTCTGTAGCTTCATTTAACGATACCAAACATCGTTTTAGCCAAGCAAGGTTATTTTACAAACCAGATTTAAACCTTTTACCTGTAGCGTATTCAACTGCTAAATTAAATATAGAAAAAAGTGTGTCGATCTGTCTTAAACCTGAAAGAACCTGTTACTTCTCTGAATAAAATTACGGATTTTTAAAAACTTCATATATGATTTTCCTAATTTTCAGTTGTATCTTTATTCTACGATAGCTGCGATATGTTACTGCTCATTTATCAAGATGTCTGTGATGTGTAAATCCTTTTCGATTTATTTTTGTTTGATCTATTTTATTTGATCTGTTTTGGGGAAACTTGGAAACTTTCCTGTTCAAGCTCCGTTTCGATCTTAACATTTTGTTGTCATCAGTGTGGTCTTTGTATATGGATAAAATAAAAAATCGAGAAAATATCTGAGGAGCTATATGTAAGTGAACTTTTGAAATTGTTTGAACACTATAAGTTAAACCTTTTACTCTTTTATTAACGTATTTTACTTTATTACGTTATTTCTGTCTTTTTAATTTGATCGCAATTTTCAATTAAAGTAGACAATCAGTCTCTTAAGGCTGGGAGCTCCCACTCCAGCCTTATCCTCATGCTTAATACTTTCTAGAATAAATCCTTTTGGTAACTAGAATAATAAAATAAAGATGAGAATTTCCTCTCTACTGTAAATGGACAGATTTCTTTTTAATTTTATGAATTCGTCCATTTACCCCCAGAAGACTTATTTCCTCGCCCCTGGAAGGAAATGAGGTGGATCCGGACCGGTATCAATCAAGCCGCCCTAGGATTTATAGGCAACCTCTCCCGATGTCGGCCAATAATAGGAGGACCCGAGAAATTGTCTTAGCCAATAAGGTTCCAATCCTCATGTAAAAAAGGAGAGGGCCCTCCGGGGTAATATCCAGAGGAGCGGAAGGTATTTTTTTTTCGCCCGGTCCTTTGCCACGGCCGACGTACGATATTAAAGTTGCTAAATCGGCGCGACCGTATCGACTGCGGTGCTCTAAAAGCCCAAAGCTGTTTAGTGTAGCCTCCTCTTACTAATGGACTTCCCGCTGAGCACCTTTTTTTCTTTCACATTTCCTTCTTAACTCCTGCTAAGCCGTACTTGAGTTGGAGTGAGATCCGATGTGTTCTTTTGTAGATGATCTTGTCGATGAAGTTCATTTCGGATACTGGGCCTGATGGGAGAGGGGGAGCATAGTAATCGCTTATATGTTACAATCATTAGTGACTATAAAGATATATTATTTTTTTGTTATATGTGTAAAAAAAGTATCAGCTAAGGTGTTTTAAAATTTATTTTAATCCAGATGTCGCATTTTTATTCTTTTAATTTTCTAAATTAATAACGTGGCTTAATTAATAAATAAAAATTAATTCCTCTGATGAAGGTATATGGTTTATGATATAGGGTAACTTTGCAAAAGAAAGATTGATATTTTAGCTTATTCGTTCGAAGAAATTTATTTCATGTTTCTCCATTATCACTCCTCAAAAAATTTTAATAAATGCTAATAAAAACCACTCTCTAATCAATAATAAACAGCAAAAGGATTGAAGACATGAGTGGATGAAGGTGTTCTCTTAAACATCAAAAGTTCAGACAAATGAAAAATACATTTTTTTTTTATTTATTCTTTTAAATACACGATCTATACAATCTATTGAGAAATATTGCGATTAATTTAAAATCTTGGGTTGTTAATGTTACAAACCGAAGATAAACATATATTACCTTCATTCCTGAGAAGAAATCAGTGTTCGAACATTTTTTTTTCATAACACCTCATCCAGTCATGTCTTCAGTTATCTGTAAACTAATATTCCTAAAACAAAATTATTTTTATCTATTTTAAATATAACTTTATTTTGTTATATTTTTGTCCGAAAATTTTTGTTCGAAACCTTATTGGTTTGAAATAATTAGTAGCTTCGGAGTAGAACTGCCCCATCTCTAAATTTGGCTTTTTCTGTTTTTTATCACTTAAGGTAGTTTAGACTACTGCGGAGTTTATGGTGAAGTATCCTATCTTTATCTGTCACACACATGACACAGTTCTTTTATTCTCATAATATAGTTTTATTATTCAAATTCTCTGCCAAGTTTATGAATATATATTCATTAAACACTTTTTTCGTAATAGATAATAAATTTAAAAAAAAAAAAATCACAGAACCGTTCTGCCATGTTAAGCTTGGAAGTCATATTTTTAAATCGATAAGACAAAAAAATTAAAAATAAAAAATCTCGCCTATATAGTTCAATTTTAAGTTTTAAGGAGTTAAGCTACTCTTGCTCTGCTGCAACGAATTGTATGCATAATTCCCACAAATTATTGTAGAATAGTTTAGAACTGATTATATTGAGTTTTAATGGATTCCCAATTTTCAAGTGCACTATTATATCATTCGCTCAATGAAGCACAAATTTATTGTTATCAATAATGAAAATGAGTAATAAATCAGAATTTTTATTCCTTTTGTTGAACGTACTAGCACATGACACTCCTGTTTTTTTTTTTTTTCTATTATAACTGAAGAAGACGGCTTCGATGTATTGAGAACCGTTGGTCCAGTGATGTGCCGAAACCTGTCGAATATCCATTAGGTCTGGTACTCTGTTCCTGTCAGCAAAAAGGCGGAAGATATATTTTTCGATATAATCATGTGTGAATCTCCTCGATTTCTGGGAAAGCCCAAACGTAAAATAAATATTTCTATTTTAAAAATTAATTCGCAAAACCTTAATAAATAATTATTTAATTTTTTGACTAATATTTGTATTATGTTTCGTTACGAATATATTCATTTAATTTATCAAAGTATATTTTCTATCTCATCTCCTTCAGATTATAACCTAGAAAAATATTGGTCGCCCCTCTTATGGTGACATATTTCCATATTTGCTTCAATAAAGAGACTTTTATGAAGCCTGCTGCGATCTCATATAAGCGCGAAATTAAATCGGTTTTCAATAAATCTCGCATCCTGTAATTCAATTAGTTTTTTTTCTTTTATGTATTTTTTTTTCTTAGTACTAGCTCAGTGTTCATGGTAAGTTCATATAATTATGATTTTAGAGAAAAATCGATAGTAAAAAAATTGAATGTTAATTATTTTATTTCCTTGAGTCATATTCCAATCATAAAAGCAACGAGCATTTCATTTAAGTAGAAATTTACAGATATGATGAATGTATTATCTTATAAGTCGGATTGCTCAATTCGAGCTTTCAATTCAACTGTTCATCAGTCAATTTAAAATTTCTTCTTTTGATTTTGACGTTCTTGAAATGAAACTTCGATAGGTTAGAAATGTGCTTTCTGAGGTCCATCGCAGCTAAAAAAGAAGTATAAAACTACGTAATATTGTTGCCGACGTATTGGTCCAGATTTTTAGTCTTCCTCGGGATTACAAAGACAAGTTTCAATAAAGACGAGGATGATGTATTGAATCAAAAGTATATATACGGTAAAATAAAAATTAAAAATAAGATAATATAAAATTAAAAAAATCAATTGCTTACATCTTAGTGGTTGGAAGTGATTATTCATAATATCTTCACCCCCATGGTAAATTTAAGAATGTGAAAATCACTACTTTTCAGGAGAGCAAAAAAAGTGTTACATTCTTCTGCGCATAAGGAAAGATTTCCATTATTTAATTTTTTTTTTTGTTGGTGTCGTATTTATTTTATACCATAGTTTCATGTGTAATTGTTGTTTTACCATTGTAACTATATGCATATTAGTTACTTTAACATGGAAGCCTCAGACTTAAAGACGTTTTTCGAAAAAATGCAACTGCGATTTAAGCACATTCTAATGCCGTAAGAGATTCGAAACATTACTACAGGCTGTATCAACCGAAATACTATCGAAAAATAACAAATAATCGAATTTTTCACATTCATAAGTTTAACTTGGGACCTACGATATAATCACACAGATACTGTGTAAATAACCAATATAACCAACAATAAACAAATACTGTTATTATTATTTTTAAAAAACACTACAAATTATTACACTACGGTTCATTATTTCCAAATAGTTATATAACAAAAAAACAATTAAAAATTTATTTGAATTGAATGTTGTTATTCATTTATTTTTTTTAAGTTGGTAGAATTATTCCAAAACACTATATTTTTCAATATCTTCATTAATGACCGAGATATGGGCGTGAGAAATCTTTCGGTTTTGAAATAAAATGGCGGATGGTAATGTCGTGTTCCGAGGATCATACGCGGGTAACCGGTTACTGCTGCCAAATCTAAAAACAATCGGCCAGGCACTCTCAGAAAAAGGACGGACGGTTTTATTTTTTCTTTTGTCGATTTTTGAATCCGATCATATTTTTTTAACATATAACCTCAAATTTTGTGAATAGGGATGGAGGGATAATTTTTTTTCTTTAGGGATTACAAGGATTCATTATTGATAATAACAAACCAATATGCTCAGCAATATCTATTGTTTAATACTTAACGGATTGAAAATCCATTAATCCAGCGTGGGACAGAGAGAGGGGGCAAAATAACCAAAAAAGCACAATTGAAACAGAGGCATTAAGAGATTGAAACTTTTTTCCATCTTGTTTCCTTTATCAAAGCTAAGCTGTATTTACAGGGTTTTGAATCCATTACACCGATCTGATTTGGTCGTGGGTAGTAGGGATTTTAAAAGTCCTCTGTTAAATTGTTTTAATAAAAGATCTGCCGTGCCCTTAGTGAATGGCCCCGTGATATTCTCCAGCCGCTTCTGCATATTTCACATTCTAACTGATGAATATGAATAAGGGAAGAGGGGGTAAATGCTTCTGTTCTTTCCTCATTTCCAAATGACACTTTCCCTCTCTCTTCTGAATTACTCCTATCATAGTTTTACGCCCGCCTCTTTGTGAGCTGGAATATTGTTCTCGCATCTCCCGTCTTCTGATTCTATTTTTATTTCATTCTTCTTTTTATTAAATCTTAACCAGTTTTTTTTTTAGAAAGTAATATCGAAATTGAAAAGCGAAAAGCCCGAGTTAAGCACCGCAATTAAAGTAGCTGTAAATATAAGAAATTTAAAATTACATCAATGGCTCGGCATTCTTGAAAAATAGCCAACTGTATATAAATTCAAATACTTCAATACAAAGTTTTCCAAGGATCATTAAACGTATACATTGATAACATTATCCTCACGAAACATTTATTTCTGATTGACATGATGAATTTATTTTATTATTTATTTTTCCTACTAGCCATAATCAATTTGATTCTCGTTGCTGTCCCCGAGCAACATTTTTTACGTCGAAATACGTCTTAACATTATTTTCATACAACTCTCTGAAAAAAAGGGTTTACTGTATTTAGGCCTTAGTTCAATGCTTACAAAAATTATTTCAATTATAAGTAGGTTTTAAACTATCACTGTCGTGACTTGATATAGTTAATATCATATTTTTAATAACATATTTTTTTAAAATTTTATTATTATCAATTATCGTTATCTTTATAAAATGAAATAATATATTGAATATTGAGTGATTTTCTAAAGTTCATTTTATCATTGTCGTGGTTGTTTATGGCTTTCATTGTCATGGCAGGTATTCGTCCACGACAATGAGAATTCGAACACCATGGTTCCTACTCTAGTTGAATTTTGACTTTTGTTTTGTTTAAGTTTTGCACGATTGTGGTTTTAGCTTACAGCTGACCCAAAAACATATAGATTTTTTTTTTGTAGATGAGTTTTTTTTGTTGAAAATTGGAGCCTGAAAATTGCCCGTTATTTGAGAATCACCCTTATCAGTGGTTCTCAAACATTTTTATCCGGAGGCAGTTTGACTTTATCAAACAAAATTTCGACATCCCTATTAGTATTAGTATTTTTAAGACTACGATCCTTGGCAATGTAGTGCGATAAATGAATTTATAAACCATAGGAGTAAATAAAATAGGAATATAAAAAAAAACTTAGAATTGTGATGAGAACCAATATTGTTTTTTTTATAATTCTTTTAATTTATTACTTTAATTTATAATGTAATTATCTAAAAATTTCATTAAATCCTCGACACCCACTTTGAGAACCTCTATGATGGTTCGCCCTACTCTATTCGGTTGTAATTTTGAGAAAAGCTGTGAGCCTGCATGTGCTCGTCAGAACCCAAATTAAAGCCAAATAAATATGCTTCAAAAATTCCTGATGGTTTCTCATGGATGAGTATTTTTTACGATGAGTAAATATTTACAGACCATTATAGTGCAGACCTAAATGAAGATTTTCCACTTTTGGGAAGAAAAATAACCAATCTTTGAAGACCTATATCTTTGGAACTACTTAACGTACTGGGTTAGCTTGGGTCTCAAATTGGGATAAATTTAATCTAGTTTAAAGAAGGAAACCTTAACGTTTTCGTTCAGACGCATACATTGGGTGATATTGATCAGGCATTAAAAATAGTGCTGCATATGTCTGTGTTTTTTTGGACGCTATTCAACTCTCACAGGTCTTTCGGAGAAGCTAATTTTGCTTTTTTACTACTGGCTTAGATTTCAAAACAAGATAAAAAAAATTTTTAAAAAAAACTTGACCTTTTGCAATGTTTTGGCCTTTTCTTCCTAGATATTCAGTTTTTATCCATAGGTTGAGTAACCATGTTGAAGGCTCATACACTTTAGAGAGCTTGAATGAAATATATAGACGTACACAGTCATGAGATCAATTTAAATGTTTTAAAAAGAGTGTCAGAACTGCTGTCGGAAATTTAATGATGGAAGATCTGTATTATCAGTAAAAAGCAATCCCCCATACCTCCATAATAAACTGCTCGGACTAATAAAACTAAAAAATAGGAAGGAGATAAGAGACGAAAATATTACTTATCGCCTAGTGATGCTCCATATCAAAGAGCTGTTGGAATTACTTAGCATGAGAGAGGTTTTAAATTATTCAGGATTGAACAGTTCCCCGTTTATGGTCCACCACTGCCCTAAAGTGCAATACAGCTTTGATGTCTTTTTAAGAGCGTTTCGTTTTGACGGCACGGAGATCCGTAGGAAAAAATCCTCAGGAAATTCCGTGTTTCGAGAAAGGAAGCCAAATCCAAGACAGCAATTTTTTTTTCGGTCTTAATTTGTTTATTTATATGTCATTTTATTTACAGCATCCACATTTCTAGAATCACTGATTCCTCTTCAAATAGTTAGTTACGTCCTCCTTACACAATTAAATATTACAGTTTTTGATAAATAAGTTGTTGTTAATTTTAACAGCTTTAAGGTATGTACATAATACTTGCTTTATACAATTACAAACCTGCAACATTTTGTTATACAGCAAACCTGTTGTATAACTTTTTAATGAAAAGAATAAGATAAACTTACTCAAAAGTTGTAAGTTAACAAACGTACAACAAAAAGGCGAGTCAGTAGATCACGAAGTCTCATATCGGCGAGGAACGATGGTTCATCTCAGGCATCGTTCTTCTTGTTCCTGTCCTTAAAATTTATACCCACAGGACCCACAGCACTTTTGTCTCACAAAATAATTCGATTCACTCGCTCGTCTTTTGGTCCGACTACATCGCCATACAAAAATGGATCAGCCGATGTGAAATGAATGAACAACCTAACACCATATTGGCTCATGAGCGACTGGCGAAAACTGCGGTAAGGGCCGGCTGAAAATGTATAACTTCCTTTGATATCATCGACTCGTTTATATAAATGTATAGCAGAAAATAAGTTATAAAACCGTGTTGTAAAACATTTATAATTAATGTTAACATTCAAAGAAATGAGTGATAATTTTTTTAGGAATATTGCTATTTTTTTTTTTTTAATGTTGCCATGAACAGGAATTAATAGTCGAAATATAACAGATTAGCTGCCAACCTCTAAGGTCTATTCAGTACTAGCACAAACAGCGATGGGGTACACTACTTTGTAGCCAAGTCTTGCTATGCTAGTCTACTTCGCGATGCTAGACTTATACTAGACCCGAAAAGTGAATCTATTTTCGTTTTAGAAAATCATTATGACCTTTATTAATCCCGTCTTGTTGAGAACCTTCATCTTCTTCATAGCTGCTATTCGAACTTAGACGAAACTCAGTAAGTAATAATTTGTTTCGTTCTTATATTATGTATTTTAAACAAATTTTAGTTACTGCTAATGTGGTGACCACAATTTGGTTGGGTGGAGTATATTTTATTTCTCCAAATAATTTTAAATTTTACTGATCGATTAGATTTCTTGGAAGTGAACTGACTAATTTTAGCACTTGATCCAGCTATGTCTGCGACGTTATGGAAACTGATCTATATCTAAGTTCATATATATTACTGATTTAATACCAGATATTCAGCTATAGATACTAAAACCTGCTTATTAATGATCTGTGATGTTTGTAAAAGAACCAACTTATATTTTAATTTCCTAAGCTAATGTTGCGGTTAATTTTGTAGCCATTTATTAAATTTACCTCTTCCCAATTGAAATAATTTAGTTCAGTATATACAGCGTTATTGTAGTGCCGTAATAAGCTAAAAGGCCAGATCATTTTTTTTAAACCCATCTTTGTATTGTTCCCGAATCGTACTAAAAACTACTCCTTCCATGGCATTAGGGGGTCCTGAATAAAACGGTTGTATCCCAATCATTGGCTTTAGGGCTTTCTGATGTCATAAAAAGGTTTAGTTTTTAGAAATATTAGGGCACAATACAGAAATGATTTGGAGTTAAGGGCCTTTTAGCTTATGGCGGCATTGTAACCGTTATGAAATTAGCAATTTGAGATCGAATTTTCTTTAATGCCTACATTCAATAAATTTCATATATGAGGGGGAGGTAAATTTCATAGTACAAATATATTTTCATACACATGATTTTCAAAAACTAATTATATATCGTATGCTAACAGTTTAGAAAAATCGCTCCGAAGTTCCTAATTACGTGAAGGGTATTATAGTTACTTGTGTATGTAACTATAACCCGAATGTAACTATAGAATCCCGAGAAACAATTGGAAAAATATAGGGCTATAATAAAGGAGATGAATTAGGAGTCCAGAGAAGCGGCAACATGTCGAAAGCAAGGGGGTTCTATAATAGGGGGCTCTGGATGTCCTTAATTGGAAATACTTGGAAACTCCTCTATTTCATCTTAGTATTTCTTGCCCTTAGCAAGAATTTGTCTTAGCCATTTGTCTTGTTTCTATATTGGGCCAATACCCGAACTCTCCTGTCGCCCAAGTTAGCTGTTATAGCGGTCAGTTCATTCTTTATTTCTTTATCTGGTTTCATTTTTATCTGGCCTCTTCCTTTTGATGTGTAGATAGATCATCCAAGGTGCAAATAAATTTTAGAAAGTTATGTGAACTTTTTTTTTTTTTTTCATGTTAGTGGCCAATCATCTTTAGTTTTTTTAAATTATTAATTTCTTACTTTTCCTAATGCTACTTACTAAATGACGTTCATTAATTTTTTTTTCCTTACCCATAAACAAATCAAATTGGTGGCTGCAATCATTTATCATTAGTGATTTTTTAAGTCTAGCTTTTTCCAAACTAATAGCGATTTTCGTGGACTTAATGCTATTTCGCTGCATCGGTAATTTTGTGTACGCAATGTCTACATGATTCGGTGCTCACGTGATCAGAGTTAAATTTTGTTATGGATATATTTGTCCTGCAATATTATGCGTATTTATTTAATTTGCTCCTAAATATTACGCATAAGCATCCACGCACGCACGCACGCCCATCCACACACGCGCACACACACACACCCACGGTGTTTTCCAATTTAATACGACCCAAAGTAAATTTTCTTAAAAATCATTAAAGATACAAAAAATATGAATAGGACAACATTTGAATAATTTTTTCTCTACTGTTCATTGTTGAATTTGAATTTAAGTACAATATTTTTAGTAATAGAAGATTGGGGTTTCGTTATGATCCCATTTTTTTATGTTTTAGTATGTATTAATCAACAATTTGTTGTTATGGTGCGTGTTTTTTTTTTTAAATAATAATTACATATAAATCACTTGTGAACCATTCTTCCTTTATTATGATAATAGGCATGGCAATAATGTAACTCTAATACATTCCTAATTATAAAAAATTGTGCATATTGATCTCACATATATGCTATATATAATACAATGACTATGAGGAATTATATAAGAATAAATAAAAAAAAATATTCCGATAGAGTAATGACCCTGAAGATGAGGTGGGGAGCATAAAGGAAGAATGGTTCACAAGTAATTTTTAAAATTTTACACTTCCTTAAATAATAAAATTATTATCATAATAATTATTTAATTGTCTGAAAACTATTAAAAAATATAGAAGTGATGAGTGGTTGACTGGTGTGAAATATAATGATTATTTATTGTTGGGATCAATGTTATGGTCGCTATAAAAACAAAACCTAATTCTTTTTTTTCTTTTTTTTTTTTTTAATTCTGGCAGTAAACGTTTCGCCGTGGCCATCTTCAGGATTGAAGATTACAAAATATATTTCTATCATCTGATATTTTTTTATCCTTTTTTGAATATTGTTCAGATTTGTTTTATTTCTTATAAATCATAGGAATGGAAAAATTTTAAACTATATATATGTAACTATCTTATTCGATTTAAACAAATATATATATATATATATATATATATTTTTATATTTTTATATTTTTGATTATATCTATACATATAAATAAAATAATAATATATTTTAAATTGGACGAATAATAATTGTTATTCAATAAACAATGTTGAATAAAAAGTAACAAGATTAACTACAATTTATATTGTAGTTATATCCTGAGAATAGGGTAAAACCCCGAAACGTTGTAGATTGAAATTAAATCTTGAAACTAAATAAAACCATATATCATGAAGGATATTTTTTAAAATCCTTTATTGAATATATATTTTCATGCATATTATTGTGTCTTTATTTTCTTTTATTATATGTGACTTATAATAATCATCTTATTCCTATGTTCCATAAGTTTTTTTATTGATACACAATAAAAACTTACCTTTCCAATTTGCTCTTTTAATACTTAATAGGGAGAAATATTAAATCACAATTAAATATGATTAATTTTACTTTAATTATGATTTCTCTTCATACATGGATTTTTTTTATCTTAGATGAAGATTCACCGTTTCTTGGTTTCTTTTTTTTATTTTTGTCATGGTTTTTTATTTTATTCATGCTGTGTACATAAATTTTATTATATTTAAATCGTTATATTATTGTTTATTTTTTGTTCTAGGTCACTTTAACGTGACACCATACATGTTTTAATTTACCGTAATATTGTTTTGTCATAACTATTTTATTAAGAGAACATACGAATTACAGTTGTCTTCAGGAGCTGTCACTACTAATAGAAAAAAAAGAAAAGAAGTTGATCGAAAGGCGGACGAAACATAGGGCCCTGAGGTACTCCGTCTTGTTACGATGTGTCCCGTGGTTAACAGATGGTCCCAGAAAACAGGTATTTCCCTGACTAATACAAGCACCCCGGAGGGTCTATCTATCAGCTTTGGGTAATCAAAGCTCCTCATACATTATGCGCAGTTTTCAATTATGTCCAGGATTTGAGGGTCATAGGTTTGTCTGGGGGTTCTTCTTCCATAAATGAGGTCAATGTGAGAATAACATAACAGGAGATGTCAACAACATCTCAGGAAGAAAATTTTTCACTTCTTTTTTTAATACATTACCTTTATTAGTCAGACTATATAATCTTGTTACATCGATGTTTCGGAAAATTCATACGTCTTCAGGATGCTAATGCTTTTATTATCCGTAATTAGGATTATTAGTTTTCAAGGAAAGAGTGTTGGTAGATATATAGGTGGGAGGCTTACAAAAATAAATATAATGATTAGCATAAAGTTCAGTTCCATCTAGCTAGTTTGACATTGATGTAATTCATAGATGAACACTCCTTGAAAAAATTGATTGAAACTAGACTAAATTAAAATTGAAACTGCTCTGAAGTTAACCATTTGTCCGACAAATTAAGCGGAGAATATGATGTCATAGTGAATTATTGCTAATTTGTTGGTTACATATTTCAGCTGTAGTGAATTCTTGCAGGACTTGGTATCATGAAGCTTTCCATGAAGTTATCCTTTGGTATAAACGATATCGTGCCTTCTTGCATGATAGCTTCCGGACTATATTCGTAAATGAATTGCATATATTGTTCTTCGATGAGAATATTTCAGTGAAACTGCTGTTTTATTGTGAAAATGTTCTGTCAAAGCGTCATCGGAAGCACATCTTTTGAAAATGAAGCGGTGAAAACCAGCGTGGAACAACTTCTCACCAGCTCCCAGCTGCGATTTTGGGAAAAACCCTTCAGAAGATTTTACAATTTTTTGTTAAATTGCTTTGGATCAGTTTTGAAAGTGATCCTTGCACTTCTGCCATTTTTGGTTCAATGAGGGACAGATTTTAAAAATGTATTATTTTTATTATAAGTCGCTTGATTCACTATCTCTCTTGATCTATCTCTTGAATGGTTTCGAAATTAATAAAATTCTTTTCACAGCCAACAGAATGCTTTGGCATCAAACTCAATTTTCAAAAAATTGTGGCATTGTCCGCTCTGCTTTTCACTTCCTAAAATAAATGCCATTCTAAATCTGATAAATTAGTGATTTGCACCTTTTATTGGGATGTTAAAAAAAAAAATTGATTTTAAAATATTTAAAACAATTAATAATTGAAAGAATGACCACTTTAAATCCCAGAAAGTATTCTATTAATAAAATTCGATTGTATTAATATTTATACTGAAATTTATTTAAAAAACAATGTTCGTGTTTTTATAAATAAAGTAATGAATTAGTTTGATTTTGAGTTGCCAATTTTACCATGCATTGGTTATTTATACTTGCATGATAATAGATCTATGCTTAAACAATTCTTTAGAAACTATAGATAATTTTAATTGATCCATGACCTTTGATGAAGGGAGGTGCCTTGGGGATGCTATCAATAATAAAGATAATTTTCGTTTTCATGATTTTATGGCCTGCCAATAATTACTTGATTAATCTAAGCGCCATTCAAAGAGCAATTAGGAATAGTTACGGAAGTATATTAGATGACCGGGATGGCTAATTATGAGTGGGTATTACAGGACAGCAGTATCGGGTGCTCAGTAAATTGATAGAGATAGCCAGGCGATCGGAATATGGACTGCAATTAAAGTAATTAACTATTTAGCGGTGAGCTGCTAACCAAATCCTCGGCTACTTCTCCTAATCCGGTTAGCATTGGTCTCTACCACTAACGGGATTGCCTTCTGCTCCAGCTCGTAGTTTTTGTACTTTCCTAAACAGTTTGTTATTGTGCGGTCGCCATGTCTTTTGTATGTCTGTGTGCTTCAAAAGATATATCTCTTATCTGAACTTATTTGTGTCAATGACTGGTAACGTAACTTGAAAATAAGTTAGCTTTTATATCGTCTGTAAATTACTGTCGTATAGTACATGTTTGGGTGTTTTTTTACAAGATATTGCCTCACAAGACCTATTTTTGGAAAGCAATTGGACTATTAATATGAAAAAAAGGTGTTTTCAACTTAATCATTTATTTACCTTGGCTGCAAATAAAATCTTGAATTAACTAAATAAAATGAGGTGATTTACTTTCTTTCCCTCCGTTTATTTCAAGTAAAATATATATAATACTATAATGATATATATAGAGTGTATCTAATCTTTTCATTACCCGAGGGTATTCCAAGGTTAATTTATTCTAATTTTTTTTTTCTTATCCTTATTTAAAGTCTCTTTCACATACACATATGAACAGTATATATGAAGCATTCCTTACATTACCCGAAGGTATTTTAAGGTTAAAGCTATTTAAATGCTCGCTGCGTGCAGGGGTTTCACATGCAGGCATTGGACCTAATTATGAAGAGAGTTTATACTCATCATTGCATACAGTATTCATTTCAATGGGTTAGTGCTATGTCAAAACATTTTTTCAGAGATGATTATTAACCATGTATCAATCAAGGATATTTTTGTCAAGTATCGACACACAATAATACCTATATAATGTAAAAAACAAAAAAAAAATAGATATGATTTTTCAATGATTTACAATTTTGTGTTGTACCTATATTCTACGACAGTTAAGATTTCCTACATATGTGCCTGTGTTATTGAATTTTTAATTTCACTCATTCGTGCCAAAGTTATATCTTAACGAAATAGCTTCATCTGGCTTCGCAACCGCCCATTCTGACAAGCATTACCGGTTATTCTAACTTCGACGGGACGAAATAAAGACATGTGTTTTGTGGCGAATTGTCCATTCATTAAAACTCACTATAAAACGATTTGTCCACCAGTATATTTGCCAAACAATTGCTATATATTGGTAATGGAAAAATTGGTTTTCATGTATATACACAATTGATTAGATTGCCTGAAAATGTCTGCATCGTTGTTGATTCGAAAAATGCATTAATATGAAGTGTATTTCGAGATATACTCGTAGGCGAAAATTATCGTAACCATCAATGGCTTAGTGAATGAGCAATATTGGCTGTTAAAAATGTCGGTGTTGACGGAACCAACTTCATACTACATGAAACATTTCCAGGTGAATCCATCTCATTTAAATCCATTGACACAGCGGTAGATGAAAATGAAAATGTCAATTATACTACTTAATTCCTAAATTTACTCGAATTACCAGGACTTTCATCATGTAACTTGCGTTTTGCCAACAATTGCGTGGAAATCTGTATCAGACCTGTAGCACGCTCAAGTTTAAAGCGTGAAATGAGTTTCAATATTTTCTGTTCAAATTTTTTGTAATTTAAATTATCTTTAGAGTAATGAAGTTTTTCAAGTTTCAAAGTACAAGTAGATACAAAGTCCTTGATAGTCACTTATAAAGTATTCTCCTGTCGAATAGTCTTTCTTCCGACCAGATATTTTTATGAATACTTCATTTTTTTTTTGAACCTTAACGCGTTTTTTTTTTCTTAACGTAAAGAATTTACCCTGTGGTGTACGTAATAAACAGTAGAATGTTTGTTGAATCTTGGTTTTTATATTTTTACTTTCAGATTCCTAGATCTGAACTAACTAATTTTGTGTCAGAGAAATCTAAAATAAGCAATAAATATAAATGCTACGAAAACTGTATAACGGACAAGCGACAATTTTAAGTTTTTCAATTTCATCAGGTTGCCTATTTTATAATTTGGTTAGTTCTATGTATCTGGTCTTCAACTGATTTTGCAATTTTTCGTTAGAGGATAGCTGAAGCGTGGAAATTCATAAGTGCCTTTAGCAAAATTGAAATCACTATGTTTTTTTTAGTAGATATTAAGTGCCAAGTTAATACTATTATAAGTGTGATTTTATGATGTATTCAAACATAGGTTATCAGAAAAAAAGAAATTCATCTTTGGTTTCTTTTATATATATATATGTATATATATATATATATATATATATATATATATATATATATATATCTATATATATATATACAAACATAGGTTATCAGAAAAAAATTGGAGAGTATTGCCTAGATTGTTTAGTAATGATTTCGCTAATATTTTTATTATAAATTCAAAAGGACTTACGCTTGCTAATTATGCTTTTCTCATCAAGTTCCAACAAACACTCTATCTGTAGATTTCGGTCTTATGGAATAGCCTTATAAAAATTGTGGCTGAAGAGAAATATAAAAATGGCCCTTACGAGCTGGAGACTAATTCCGAGATGGGTCAGTTTAGAGATGGAAATATGGGTTGAGTAAATCAGAAAGGACAAGAATAATAAAGTCGTAGAAGAATAAAAAGAATATAGACGGTCGGGACAATGGCGCCTGGAATGTTAAGTACGGACATTTGTACGGGGCTTGGCTCTGGAACAAAGGACGCCGGCTCTCAGTTAGCCTCCCCAGATTTAGTGGCCGTTTAAATGAGGACCCTCTGGAGCTGGAGCGATAAGAAATATTCCAGGCTTACCTGGGAGCTTTGTCCAGGATCGTCCTTTGGGAACGTGGGATCAGCTGTGTCCTCGGGTTGTCTGGCAAAGGCTCTGTGGTAGCTGCCCCTTTATATATCTCTATACACAATTTTTTCTTTATAAGCTTATAGATATATATACATAGTCGATTTTTTATACCTAGAATTCTTTGATCATACAAGTTTTTCCTTGATTCCTTGGTAAAACCTGCTTTATTCTGAGAAATACAAGGGATAATTTTACTTCTTCAAATAGAAGTAGCAAATTATTTTCTTCTATTAGCAATCAATTTAAGGAAAATATATCAACAACTTTACATCTAATATATTTACTATTATATATATATATATATATATATATATATATATATATATATATACTCTAATATCAGTGATTTTTTTTACATTTAACTTCGTTAATTTGAAGATGACAAAATATGTTGCAATTCTTACATGTGTTTTCATATAAGCTCTTGAATGGAATTAAAATATTTCTCATTAAGTAAGAAGTTGATCGGGGGATGCGGTCAAAGAAAAGGACACAAATAAGTAAGATTATTTATTTTGTGCCAGCGTTTCGGCCTAAGTTCTAGGCCATCATCGATGCTAAAAAGAAGAAACATAAATAACAGCGACAGAGGCGGTACCAGTAACATTAAAAAAAAAACAGAAATGCTATGCTTCTATACTTCCAAATCTTCATATATTTTATTGCATCTTGTATAATATTCTTGTATTTAATTGTATATAATATTGTTTTATAAATTACGAAATTCATAATATTATTATGTACTCGTAATTCATAACCTCTCCTTCACTGTTTTCACTTTACTTTATTTTTTTATTTTTTACTATTATATTGACATATTTTTCTTTTTATACTTCATATATTTTTATCTTGCTTGTCATTTCTGTTTTTTTTCTGATACTCGTACTGCCTCTCGTTTTGTAATAATGTTGTTATTTGTTTTTTTCTTTTTAGCCCTGACGATGGCCTAAAACATTGGCCGAAACTTTGGCACAAAATAAATAAGTCTTGCTTATTTGTGCACTCCCCGACCAACTTTTTCTTTAATTTATATCTACGGTCAACCAAACTTCCTCCAAAAATATTTCTTCTATAATTTTTTTTTTTGTTTACCAATATTACCAATATTAGATTCAGATTTATCATAAAATAAAAGTTTGGTTTTCTCTAAAAACGTTATAACTGCAAATATGTAATGCACTTAAGGCAATACTTTTTTATAAAAATATGCCAAATTTTAAAAATACTAGGAGCGATAGTCGCGTGAATCTTGTGATTAATAGTTTTAGCTATATGTTTATAATTTTATATTCATATGTTTTTCCCGTTTACTCTTCGGTGTTCGTTGAATAATCGTGTTTGACTCCCATCTTGGTTTCCTTATATAATACCTAACATTTAAGGTACAAGGGATTAGGGAAGAGGAATCTTACCTGTCATGGCTGAGACACATTTTTCAAGTGGCTACAAAGTATAAGAGGGGCTGCTTTCATCATTTAGAACTTAGCCTGGGAGTCCGCGTAACTTGCCCGCTGAGGAAGATCTTCCCCATGATAAATGACCTCAATGTAACCTTCACGAAACTGAGAGATGAACAAAAAATTATAGCGATTTGCTAACTAATTCGATCTGTCATTCTCTCTCTCCTTCTTTTTATTTCTTCTTCGGATAACGCATCGTCAATTGATATTTGATTATTTTCAATAACTACATTTCGTAATTACAGAAGATCGGTAATTCCAAACAACGAAGCTTCTCCTATACGCTATTCACATAAAAGAGTCAAGCATGCGTTCTTAAGTTAATAACTTAAATAATATTTTTCTTACTTTTACCACTGAAAATTATGTTGAATTTATTTTTATGTTAAATTGTTTTTTTAATTTTAAGTTTGTTTCATCTGAAATCTTGTATATAATGATTTCGCAAATGCAAATTCGTTAACAATTTTTTTTATTATTACTTCATAATTATTTATTACATGTAAGAGTTGGTGGAAAATTTAGCATTTAACCAGACAATAAACCACGAATTTTCAAGGCTAATATAATTCGGTATTAGTTTAAATCTGTAATGATACCAAAGTGTTATTATTCATTATATTTTTTATGTACATTTCATTTTAGATCTTCAATAATTTAAAATTATTTTAGTCTTATTTATCGATGATGTTGTTTTGCAAAATCCAATCTTATTTCTTTCGAATATTTTAATTTTCATTTATTAAAAATTTTGATTTATTAGTCTTATTTCTTATTCAATTTTCTGATATATTTTCTAAAATATTTTTTTAATCTGTTTTCTTTTTATTTTATCAATTAATTCTGATTTTTTTTTATTATTGTAGTTGTTTTTACTTTGTCCATAAAATAAAAAAAATCAAGTAGTCAAGATGTGACTTTTATGCATTTATCCATTCTATACCTAAAAACAATGTACGAATTAATTATTTTTCATTGATTTATTAAAGGAATGAATAAGTATTTTGTGATATTACATGGCATGAAATGTATCCATTCAAGTCCCTGAAACAATTGAAATTCTATTTATCTATGCAATTTGCACCAGAGATTGTAATAGATTTTGTTTGCATAATAATTTAAAAAATGATAATTCGATTGTTAACATAGGTGAAATGTCGATTCGATTAATGGGTTTCTAGATTACTTTAATAATTCATAAAGCTATATTTTTTTATATATATTCGTAGTAGAGGAGTTCCACACATTCAAATATTCGTCAATATTTTAAAAAAAATCATCCTTATCTTCCTAAAAATTTCAAAATTTATTTAATCTTGGCACAAAAGTAATATATAGTTTTTAAGTTCCTTGTCTTTTAAATTAGAGGGTTTGGAGTCATGGAATTCCAACTCGTTATCAGGAATGTCCGCTTTAGAAAAATAGCTGTAAATGCTCAAAAAAATGTTTCGCTTATGAACTTCCGTCACTTTATCCAATCTGTTGCACCGTCTGTCTTAGATTATTGTTGTTCAATTAATTAATTAATTGTTTAATGTTGATATTTGTTTATGATAACTGTCCATGTTATCCTTTTCCCACGTTTTGCCAACACCTTATGTCTATGATATACATGGTTGCGAGTGGAGCGCATATGGTGTGTTTTATGGGCGAGTATTACTTATTACTTATTTTTCTTTTACCTCCAATTTTTTAAAGTTCTGATCACACTGCTATAATCAGGTGTAGGATTTTTTTTCTGAATAAAGAGGTCATGTGAATGGGCCGAGACGGAAGAAGTGACTTTAAGTTGGGAAGTTTGGTAAGCCCCAGGACGGTAGAAGTAAGAAGAGCGAGAAGATATTTGTTTGCCAGAGCCGACAGGCTACATGCAGACTAGAAACAAACAAGCCAACATATGTCCTCATATACGTTCCATTCGGCTCACGCAACTTCCAAACTACTGGGCTACTACCACCTAGCCTACCTATATATACTGGCTCGGATAAACTTGTCGTTCAGGGATAGGTTTCCATAAAAAAAAAAAAAAAAAGAAGGTCGCTTTATTGAATACATTATTTTAGTTTTTTTACTTATTTTTCATTCTTTTTACTCCAATTGTACGGTCGTTAATCGGTGTTAAGAATAAATGTATGGCAATGATAATTTCAAGGGCTTGCATGTTCCATCTCTTCATTGGCATATGCCACATAACGAAACAGTTGGACCCCATCAGCCCAATATCAGGTCATAGCAATAGACACAATAGGTAATCTAACAGCAACATGTGTTCGAGGAAATACCCTGAGGGCTTCTATGTAGAACTTAACCTGTGCCTGATGTTCTTTCTAAAAAAAACATATTTTTTAAGTTGTGCCTGTTTCATTCAGGGTGTGCGATGTAGTATTTGTTGATTTCACTGGAAAAAATCCAAATAGAAGAAAAGTGCGTGCTATAAAAAAAGAAGAGAAAAAAGAAAAATTGTATTACTTTAAATCATTTTTCATTTGTTGTTTTTGTATTGGAATTAACAAAAATGGTAATTTTAAGGATTTTTTTTATCTATTTACTGTTTGGTCTTAAGTGCAAAAAACTGCTTGAGGGATTATTGCCCTTATAACTAAAAAAATATTTAGTTTATTTTTTTTCAAATAATGCTCTATAATAAAATAAATATGAAAAAATGTGAAATATCCTCCCAAAAAAATATTTATAGAAAATAAAAAATAAATTTAATTTCAATAAATTCAATATGGATTGAATATTTTAATGTTTTAATGAATTAAAACGTACAGTTGATAGAATTTTTATGATTGCTTAAGACCTTACACACCTGATTAGTTAGTTAATGTTTTTTCATAAATTTCCTATACCAAGGATACTCATCGAATATGTGACAACTGAAGTGCTGCTAAGTGAAAGAAAATGTTTGCCATTTTAGAAAAAATAAGGATTTTTACTCGAGAGAATATTTTAATTAATCCTTTCTACACACTACCTTGTTTCGTTTTTCTAAATCTTAAAATGTGGTAATTTTCAGAAGTTGAAAATTAGCTGATCCATTCTGAAATGGGAATGAAATATTATTAAATTAAATTTTTCTCAGATTCAAATTTTTGTAACATAACATGTTCTTCCACTTAGCTCTTCTATTGCTTGTGGTTGACTCTGAGGCCGATTGATTTAACTTTACTCATTTCCAGGTAAATCACTTAACATTTATTTTTTTGTGGCCCTGCAAAATGTATCTCGATACTTCCATGCTCGTTTGATCAGGGTAACAGAGATTAGCACTAAGTGACCAAAAGGTCCACTTTCAGCTCTTCCCATAATAACAGTACCAGTTACTCTTACAGTTGTACTCACGTTACAACCTTAAGACCATCGTTTCTACCTGTATAGGCCAAGAGTTGGCAAACTTTAAAAAATATTTTTTTAAAAAAGTTTTTTACAATAATATTTTATGGGTTGTAAACGTATAATTTTTGTTATATTAGTATAATATTTAAACTTTTGTTATACATACGGATGCCTTGGTCTTCTCGCGATCAATGGAGAAGCTAGTATAACAGCTTGATTTCCATGATGTAAAATGAATAAAAAAAAACGTTTATGAAAAAATGATTTAATTACAATTGAAAAGGTGAACACAAAATTATTTTATTTTACCTATTTAAACTATTAATGAAAAATATGTAAATGTGTAATATTAAATTATGTCGATATGAAACAACCATTAAATTTACTATCTACTCAATGACGATGAAATTCTACAAAGCATTTTTTCTTTTCATGTAGTCATAAGGAAAGATCACATTTGCTGCGTTTCTCTCTTTTCTCCCTTTCATAACCGGCATTTCTCTCTCTTGTTGTGAGCTAGTCAGTGGTGTTAAGTAGGGTGTCGGTTATTTTATCTTAAATTATAACCAACCGGTTTTAACCTATGCAAATTTTAATAATTCCAATGAGTACGAATTTTACAATTGAACACAAAGCAGTTAGCATAAATGGCGCTAGAGAGCGCCATTGCGGCGACCACTACTGATAAAGCGGCTGCATTGTAAATTACCATTTATTTGTTGGTGAATTTATTTTTACTTTCTTGTACGACGTAAAGGAAGTATTGTAATCGCGAAAATTTTCGGTTTTGAGATTTCAACGGAAATATCCATTTTGACCATCCCTGAATCCATTTTGACTAGTTTCGTCGTTGCGTCTGTGCGTACGTATGTTCGTATCTCTTCGGGTTTTTGGATTAAAAAAAAAGTACGATTATATACGATAGTCTAAAAAAAAACCCGGCAAAAAACGGCTATTCAATACCAAAAAAAAAACGGTTATCTGTTGATGGACTGATTTTTTTCCCCCTGGAACACTCATACTCATCAACAATGTCCCTGAAATTTGTCAATTTTAATTTCGAATCTTTTATGAGCTGTTTTTCATTTTGGGTAAAAACTCTTTTTTTCTATCGAGGCTCTGCTCCGGGCGCGGTTGATTGTTAACTAGACTGCGAGTTGAAGTACTGTTATTATTTACATAAATTAGACAACACGCAGCCACATAATTAGCCAACAATTTTGAGTTTGTGTCTTTGGCCTGACTGATCGGAAAAGGACCAAGGTATCCTTTTAGGATAGGATACCTTTAGTTTTTCAAGAAAAAACATACTATTTTTTTTTTTTTACAAATTATCGAGTTATTAATATTCTTTATCATATTATAATGTCTTTACTTCAAATTCGATTAGAATTCAGGGGAAATTTAGCTCATTAAATATCACAATAAAAAAAATAAAAAGTTATGTTTTCTCTACGTCATTTTATGAAGGATGCAAAAGGTAACTGAAACTGAAAAAGTAAAACAATTTATTATTCTGGGCCACTATAATTTTCTTTCTTTTCACGAATAGAAAAGAAATCTGTCTCCACAGATTGCTGCTATTTAAAAGAAAAAAAATGTTAAAGTGAGGTATCTAAACGGATATACCATGGCCTGTAAAGAGTTAAATATCGAAATAAATAGTTAATATGTAACAAATATCAAATAATAATTTTTGTGTTATAATTTTCTCTCTACGTTATCCCACAAAGTTACTAGATTTAATCTATACGTGAGTACCATACATT
Organism: Rhaphigaster nebulosa; assembly: GCA_948150685.1. Lineage (NCBI taxonomy): Eukaryota > Metazoa > Arthropoda > Insecta > Hemiptera > Pentatomidae > Rhaphigaster > Rhaphigaster nebulosa. The sequence continues at coordinate 79,042,678 of OX411310.1, forward strand.
TTCCTGTTGCAGAGGTCCTCTTGAATATACTCTGAGATCAATCACAATATCCTTCCTCCCTATACACGGACTACTTGATATATATCCCGCCCCGGCGCTCTCTGCTTTTGGGCAATTTAATTAAGTGCCATTCGTCTTCTTACCCCAACACCTGTCCCTGGGGTCCCCTTCCCTATAATATATTTATAGCAATTTTTTTCTGGACACTTATAGTATGAAGTAGAAAGATTGTGTAGTTACGTGATCTATTGCCGATTTGCTACGAAATAATGGGTGTCAATTTTATTGGGTTATTTATACGCCTATATAAGTATTTTTATCAACGTAATTTATTCATTTTTTTTTTAATGATCGATTCAATCTGTAGGATAAATTACACTAAAATATCTAGTATATTATTTAATAAATAATTATTTGGATTATAATCCATTAGTTGTATTGGTTTGTTATTCATTAAAATTGTTTCTAGTGTTAAAGCATTGCATGTTTCCCTTTAAATGTTATAAAAATAAAAGGAAAAAGGAATGTGAAACCCCCCACACAGCGGACTTTGAAATAAAAGTTATTGACCTTTAAATGCCTTTGGGTAATAAAAGGAATTGTTATATAAAACCCCTTTTTATATCCTTTATTGTTATTTTGTGTATATTGTCTTTAAAAATAAACTGTGCATAATCTCGGAGGAAAGAAAAAAATATAATAAAAAATAAATAAAAGGAATTCCTCAATTCCCAAAAAAATTCCTATTCCTCATGTCCCGTCTTAGAATGCATTTAATGCACCAGATGAGTTCCCAATTAACCCACCACCTTTATCTCCTAAATGCAACCCCACATCCCACGGCGCTTTAAAATAAAAATAAGATAAAAGGAAGCTAAAAAATAATGCATGCTAATAATTTTCCCAATAAGAAAGCGTCAGTTCAAATAAAAATAAAGAATATATTTGATATTTTAAAATAATTAAAAAATCTAAAAGTAATTATATAACGTTTATAGTGTAATTCATGGAGCGTAGCAGCTATTAATTTTTCGAAATTATAAAATTTACAATATAGTTAACAAAAAAGTCAAAGTACATATTTTCTTTAAAAACAAATACAGGAACAAATATTTTGTTAGATTGATAATATAATGTAATATTATAATGATTACTGTTTCACATCTGATGAAATTATCATCGTTAAACAGCGGTAATGAGCGTCTGTGGCTGGCACTCACTCAGTCTCTACTGACTTTCAATATCAGTTACATGGCTAGGAGAGAAGCGCTGGGATCTCCTGTAGTCTTGCTTTACCATATGTGTATGAGGCAAAGCTTGGTATGATGATCCCTAGGATGAATGTAAATATAAGTATGAATGTGTTGAAGATGATTTATTTAATTAACTTATTTATTTTATTTTTCTATTGGTTATATATTAATTTTCTGTATTCAGTCGCGGATCGACCCTGTGGGATCGGGGGACCCTCCTGGGGCTCACCCAGCCTCTATAAAGTGGGTACCCTTAATTGGGAGAAAAACCTGGCGGTTGAGCGTGATCTCGGCCAAATCACCTCCATACACAACCGTTGGCTTTGAAACAGTACGGTCCTTACCCAAGTACTGAGCCCAAGACCCTTCACGGGTTGTAGTGGTACAGGTTTTTTTTATATATTAATTTTGTTATTACATATTTATTTTACTTATCTGTTTATTTACAATTTTTATGTGCATTAATTATATCTATTTATTTTATTTTTTTGTTTGTACGGGTATATATGGTATGAATGGATACTTACAGCTAATACTACCTTGAGTGTGACAGCTTGTATTAATTTAATAAAACCTTTTTCTCTCTCGATAGTGGTAATGTGCCATTATAGTTGTAAAAAAAATAATCCACATAAAATTAATTTATTTTTTTCTGATGATTGATTTATGTGAATATATTAGGAGTTTGAGATTAACTCTTTATTCATGCGTGAAGGAAAAAAAACGTTTTAAGCGCATTACTTTAAAATATTTTAACCAAATTAAAATATATAATTGACCCACCTTTCATGTCAATATTATATATATATATATATATATATATATATATATATATATATATATATATATATATATATATATATATATATATATATGGATGTGACATGAAAATTGGGTAATATCCGTTTCCATGCGTGAATTTAATAATTTAGTATTTTAGTATTAATTTATTAATATTAATTATTGCTAAGGTTCAGAAGAATAAATATAGATAAATATATAGTAGCTAATAATTTTTAAATTTTAATTTATCCGAAATATAACTCGACAGACAGTTGAGACTGTGTTAATGCTTCGATTTAATTTATTATTATTATTTGTTTTAATGAGATATTTAAACAAATTGCATGGAGCATAATTTAGATTTTTGAATGTGGTTGAAGTATAAAATTGAAATAAGTAGGCTCCTATTTTGAGTTATTTTTATTCAGAGCCCGATGGTTCATATTCACTTAATTCTTATTCATAGCTACTTAATTCCTTATTTATTTTTTTAGTTTGTTATTGATAAACCGAGATTCGTAACGAACTCTATAAAATATTGAAAATTATCTTTTCAAATGATCTATATCCTTTATGTTTTGTATTTCTTTATCTACATCCCTTATACAGTAATCCTGCACGAGTGTCCTGAATTTATTTATAGGTAATATATATAAATGTATCAATATTTGAATATAAATCTATTAAAAATATTTCCTCAAAAGAATAAAAATAAAATAGGTAAAAATAAATCCTTTATCTTATCGAAATAAAATGATTATGAATGGGAATATAAATGCTTAACTTATAAATGAGAATGAATGAAAATATAAATCCGTAACTTGATGGCACAGAATTTTTTTTCATTTAGTGCTGAGCTGTCCATCTCGTTCCCCTATCTGGACTATGGACATTTGTTTGATAATGCTGCCAGGTGTGGCCATATTTATAGTCGCTATAAACTGGCCTTTGGTAATAAAAGTTGGGCCAGCAAGCTCAGCATGGACAGCCGTATTGTGAGGTTTAGTGCCAGCGACATTATAGCATCAAGTCGGTATAGCCATACGGGTTATTAGCAGGAGGCATTAGGCTTGTATGCCAGTCCAAACAGCAGAACATTGCTCAGGATTTTGGTAATGTAATTTTAACGGAATTATGAATCATTTGTATATTTTTCTTTAGCTTCCCAACCTTCCATTCTACTCAGTATGCTTCATTTCTTAAGAGAACGCTGATTTCTCCTCTCTCCTATATAAATAGGTACTTTTTGTAATACTTGTTTTAGTTTACTGAAACATCTTTCCACTACTTTTAATACTTTTCATATATGTATGTTAAGGTGGGTGTATACATGTAACATGTCTCAACAGGACATCGTCTAGTAACTGATGTTCGCAAAATTTTGTATTTCTTAAAAAAAAAAAAAGAAATTGTCTTATGGACCTCTTTAGCAAAAAAAAATAAACGTTTAAAAAGATGGTGACATTCATAGTTGTTATTAAGACACTAATTAGGTAAAATAAAAATAAGCCTTACTGTATCATGCCTTATTTGTGAATGCAAGTTCATTTCAAATAAAGTTCTAAAGCAAAGCTGTTCTGTGAAAACTTATTAGTAAATCCTTGCAAGCTATTTTCAAAAACTACAAAGTTTTAATTTATTAATAATTTATTTAAATATTTATTATGAAGTAAATAAGTTAGTTATTATTTACTATCTTAGCCGACGTTTCGGTCAACGTTGTAGATCTCGTTTATACAAAAAGATACGTAAATAATTGAACATATAGGAGTTAATTATTCTCGTATCTTATGTCTATAGGCCTGAAATAATTATTTTATACAAGTCACTTACAGCTAAGTAAAGCTAGTAGACAAGTCATTACGTGGTATTGATGGTTAATTAATCAAAAACATTAATCAAGCCATTAAATTCATTACACCAAATCCTTCAATACAATATCCTTCCTTCATACCAAGGAACGCAATTTTAACCTGATCCTGTTAGGAGGTCTGCAAGATCTCACGAAAACTTTCATATAGTTAGCAAATGAGCATCTGGGTGTTGTCCCAGTTCGTGGCACCAGATAGCAATGTCGATGGTTGCAAGTCTTAGAAAATACTTAATTAGTCAAAGATACAGAATTAAATAACTTAAACTAAGTGATCTAATGACAGAATCGACTGGCGTGGGCTTATGATTGCTAGACAAGAAACAATCTTACATTATTTCAGATAGGCATACAAAAGAAGAGGGGGGTGTTAAGGATAAAACATTTTGTTGATATACTGACAGAGTACACCGTAGCCAGGAAGTAATGCCACTAGTTCCTGGTTTATGAATCCTATTTCTTAACTATAGCTCCCTGGGTCAAAAACCCATATTATAACTATATTCATTCTGTTAATTCCTGTCTTGATTATTTAAGAGGAAAGAATGAAAAATAAGAGGAGTATAAATCTAATGACATGCTTATTTTAATTTTCCATGTAATAAACTTAATAATAAGAAATACAATTATGTCTGGCTCTATCTGAGTCAATATAATATAGACAATTAATAAGCGCTTAACAGATAGGTAAACGCCAGAAGGATAGACCGAAGCCTAGGCGGGACGACTGAGATTGTTGATCGACTTTGCGGAATAGGATTTCTAAGGTGGTTGGTGGAAGAGGCTACGATATTTGGTGGTATCGGATTCGCTAAATCTTTTAATATACCATGATTAATTGAAATTTATGATTGAAAATTATTTAAACAGTGCCGATGACCTTTAACGTGTTATAAATAGGAAGAACAAGTTACCGAACATTCCTAGCTGTAATCCCTCTCCAGTGATTCCCTAACTACACATGAAGAGAGTAATTAAGCATAACTGTTGAAAGATTCAAAGGCGCTCGAATACTTGTAGAATATCAGGCGACCACACTTACCGTGAGGTATTAGACAGAGCAGGGGACTTTTTGCCTCCGAAGCACCACAGAGCCGACATCCTGTGGTCAGTCTCGTCCTAACTAATAATACAACTGAGGATGCCTCCTTCCCTTTTAGGATTAATTAGTAAGTTAGAACAATCCTACTTCCCCACTTCTCTACCGCCAAACTTATTGTACCACTCCCCACTCAACTTGTACCATTCAGCCATAACGCTTCGCGTCACGGACTATCTATCGGAAACGAACTTCGGATCAGACGGCAAGTTCCTTCCGGCTGTTGGACAATGGGGTTTGATACTGCTTCAAGTTTAGAACGACGAGACTAATTAAAAATATAAATACATTGAACAGCGGCCCTTCCACTTTCGTAAAATTTATAATAGTTTCATTCATTAAATTCATTGTAGTTTAGATTTATTAATGTACTTCAAAACGCGCAATTTAATCTACCCCATAACTTCACAACTGAAAGAAGTACACGATTTGGCCTTACAACAAATATATTTCATAAATATACTCTAGAATAATCGTTTGAAAGTAATAGTAAGAATATCGGATTCATGAGATATTACAATTATAATATTAATTATAAAAATTATATAATACTATATTTCTGTTCTTCCAACTTGGGATACTGCTTACAATCTGAGCTGAGCTCCACACAACTCTTATCAGCCTAGCCTTCCTCCTTGTAGACCTCAGTCGGTCATCTCCTCTCGGAATCCTATCCACGCGGTTCTAGGTCGTCCTCGTCTACACTTTCCGGACGGCTGCCAGTCCAGGACTCTGTTCGGCCAATGCTCTTCCGGCATTCTCCTGCAGTGCCCATAGCACCTCCACCGCCGTTTCCTGATTCCTTCAGGGACGGTCTCCGCTATACACATTCGCTGCCTAATCACTTCATTTCTTACTCTGTCCAGCCTTGTTATCTGGAGACAACTTCTCCAAAAATCCATTTCTACAGTCCGAAATTTGGCATACAAGCGAGTATTCATTGACCATGCCTCGCATCCGTTAATATTGAGGTTAATATGGAATCGAGTATAGCCCAGAAGATTCGCGTGTTCTCGTTCGAAATGACGTTGTTCCAAAGAACAGGATGCAGCATCCTAGTAGCTTTCCTTGCGAACTCCACTTTTTTCGGGCATCTACTTCGGATAGTACTATATTTAAAATTAGAATTCAAATTAAAATGGACTTATGCCTCACAGATTTACGGTTTAGCAAAAAAGACTCACAAAAACTGCCAATCCAAAATTTTATTAACAGAAGCTCGTTGGTCTTAAACGAGAAAACTCTACATACCGAGTTACAACAACCAACTATCGACCAACACATACGCACTCTTTATTCCCGTTTTCGTAATAACATTCTTGGACCTCTTAACAGATAGACGATCTGGCTACGGCTGGCATGACCATTAGAAGAAGGCTATAAAGGAATTGGATGATAGTTTCCTTTCCTGAATTAAAGGACTTATTCAAGACCGGATGAGGTGCTGCTGGGTATTATCCTTCTTCGTGCCTATCATGCCAGTTATATCTTTTATATCCATAGCATTTACTTATTGTCACTCTTCTGTTAGGCAGTTACGAATAAATAGTCGAGAAAGATAAGCAAAAAAAGAGATAAGACTATAATTAGTTGAATCATGATTAAACATATTTAATTATTTACTATAACATAATTTGAAATTAATGAATTATTTACCGTAACCCTAGTTTTCAGTTTTCTTTTGAATACAACTTATTAGTCGAGAACGAGTGGACTAACTTCCGCGTTATATCTTATAAAAATATCCTCAACAACCATTTCGGTTTGGTTCGAACTGTGACTCTACTACATCAGAGAGATACTTCAACAAATAATACATAGCTTTATTATTTTTCTCAGCTTCATATTGAAACTGGTGTATTCCATTTCCCTTTGTCATGTTTATGTTTTATCCTGGATGGGAAGGTAAATATGAAAAGAAGTGGAACAGGTGTGGCCAGAGGGGATATAATTTATTGAAGGGAGGGGAAAGCAATCTTCATCGGCGCAGAGATCTGATTCCGTTCGGGCTGTGTGTGATTTAATGTTGCTCTTCTTGTGGAGTACCGTACCGTACCAGGAGTGATTACCTTATTTTACGGTTCCTTCCCTGTCCCATATATCTGCCAATCTCGCTCCTCCTCTCTCCCCCTCCCTCCCTCTCCTGTCCCTAACGTCTCCAAATAAATGAATATCAATCCTGCCCCTCTTTTATCTGATAGCGGTTACTGAACTATCCTGGTGGTTCGGGGGCCTGCGGGCTCCAGGCGTCATTAAAATATCGTTGAAAAGCCAGCTAGGAAGACTTTTATTTTTTATTTACACTTGTGTATTACCCAGCAACAGATATTGGTATTGTTATTGGCCCGAACTAAATAATCTTTCCTCTGAGTAAACGAAAACGTTACTTACCTAAGCTTTAGGATTTTAAAAGAGTGGATTGATTTGAAGTCAAAGACGTTTATATAAAGGCAAATAACTTTCCAAAACAAAATTTACTAATATTAAAATACTTAAATAATTTAGTTATTGATTATATTATTTAAAAATGTGACAATTCAGAATTAAATTTTTAATTGGAAATAAGACGGGAAGGAGGGGAATAACATAAACAAAGAGGGACGAATTTCATAATCCTTATAATCACCTAATCCGTGATCCCCCTCCCGGATATCCGAAATTAATTAAAAAAATTGAGGATGAATTTAGGACAAACTATGAAAACATTGGTCGCTTTCTCTACCTTAATGAGTAAACGTAGGGGTCTTGTACAATCCCGATTTGACTATTATACTAGTCTAATAAAACAAATTATATTTTACCTTGATGCACCAAAATGGCGTTCTGAAGTTGAACAAAAACTATAACTTGCGTCTCCTCGTTCTATAGTTGAAAAATGCTGAGTCAAAACACAAACCGTGATACATATTTTACTACAACAATCAACTGGGTGGTACTAAAGTATTTCAAGAGTTTTCCAGCCGGTAGCAACTATATCAACGCAAGATAACGAATAAGGACACATTTAGACGATAGGACGAATTTCTGGCAGCTTGCAATATCATTTGTTGCTTATTAATACAACTTTTAATGCCAGTTCAGCTTCGTTATGCTCATGATTACCTTCCAAATACAATAGTTCTTAGTTTTTTCTTTCCTTAATTTCTAGATATAGATTGTTCGTTTTAAGAAGAACGTTTAATTCGACTGGAGGCATCCATGATAGAAAATAAAGAACGCTTTGACCCTTTTTATTGACTCCATTCTTCTTCCTTATCTTGCCAATATCCAGGACCGTTTCCACTGTCGCATATGCAGCCCTATTTCTGTGACTGATCTGCCGCCTTATGGAATCCTGGAGGTCCCTTTATGTTTTTTTGCCCCCTTTGGCGATTTAAAGCTTTAATTTGTCCTTCAAGGCGCATTTTCCAATATATATTACATTTTTTTTTAAGGCATAACTGTAACCACCCTTTAGTTAAGGGAACATTTCGCTGTTTCTTCTGATGTTATGTATCGTTTTGCTTTCCTAAATCAAAATACAGATTTTAAACATTAATTAAAAATGAGTGACAAACCGTTGGGACCTGATTCCCTATTAAATATTCTGCAAATAGTATTGTACAGTGGGTACATTACTTAGGTACTATGAGTTCATGTAAAAAATTAGACGATTTAATTTATTTTTACTCAAGATGATTTATTTTATTTTTCACAAGATGATTTGTTTTATTTTGACTTAAGATGATTTCTTTGTTTTTTACATAACTTAAATTTTCTTTATCTTGTTTTTGTTTTTTACTTATTTTGCTATTATTTAATTTATTCGTCTCTATTTTTTCATTCGTTATTTATATATTTTCAATTTTTTTTTTACTGTTTATTTTTTTTTACTTTGTACATATGGTATGAATGGATACTTACAGCTTTAATACGTATTGCCCAAATTGCATTATTATTCAATAAAAACAATTATCTATTTCTAAAATATTAAAAAAAATAATATTACCTAAGCATTTGAATTTCTCATTTTTTTTCTCCCCTTACGCCCCACTGTAGGACCAATAGCCGATCTAGGAGGACAAAATTCAATGACCATATTATTCGGTTCGTCACAAATAAATAAAAATAAACCTTCCGTGGTTTTTAGTTGATTAATAAAAATTATTTCATAGTGAAAAAAATAATTTTAAAATTATAATTTCAAAGAATTTTAAAGAAATAGTATGAAATAACATTACTGAAAAGAAATCCAATGTGAACATATTCAAATTAATTTAATCTGTCACCTCATCCTCAGGATCGACTACAGTCCGTCATAATCGCTTAGGGGCCAGAATTTAATAGTTGGATAAAAGGGGCACTTGCAATATAGATGGCGATCAATTTCAAGCGAAATTTTATTTTTGGGTCAAGTGAAAAATATTTGTTTCTTTTTTTTATTTTAATCTAAGTTCCGTCAATAAAATGAATTAATGTTATGGAATGATCATGCTTATTTCGAAAAATATTTTCTAAAATATTGTTGATTTTGATTGACGTTTTTTTAATCCTTTCACTTAACTTACAATAAAAAATTGCCGCAAGCTTCTTTCGATTTTTTTATCTATTATCATTTAAAATGTTGTTGATGTTAATCGCTGTTTATAATGATAGTGTGTTTACTATGTTCGCATCACGTTGATCCGAGCTATGAATTACAACAAACTAGTTTTTTTCGGTCTTCCTGGTGCCGCGAAACCTCGATATGACCGGTGGTTCCCAACCGGAAGGTCCAGAAAATTTTCTTCAAAAAGATATATTTTTCATAAAAGTCGAGTTCTTTCTCTGAGTATTTTTCAAGCTCTCATTAATTTTGTATTTTAATCGGACTACGTTTTCTTTCAAATCTGTAATGTAATCTAATTTCAAGTGTTATAATGTAATACGTCAATGTTGTGAGTATTAACAACTTCTTATAAAATCTCAGAGGTTTTTTCGTGAGGAATTTTTTTTTCCCTACAGTTCAAAAAATGTGAGCATAGAAATTGTATTAAATTAAACAAAAAAAACAGTACTTAGCGCAAGATTGCGCAAAATTTGGTGGAAATTTCTTGAAATAATGGGAACAATGCTACAAAATAAAAATAAAAAGTGGGAAGACACGAAGGGTAGTTCATAGATTATAGAAGTATTGTTAATCTATTCCAAAGCTTTGATCACAGTCCACCATCGAAAACCTACTACTAATTAGTACTCAATTATCTGATTTAGCAGAACCTATCTTGAGAGATAACTCAATGACACTAGTTTCAATTATAAATGACTGTGGGTCTTCTTGTTCATGCCTGACTAATCTGTACTCTACAGCGAGAGCATTGTCAAACTTTGAGATTATAATAGAGCATTTTTTTGGTCAGCAACTATTTATAGAAAGGATGCTTACATTTATCATATTTTGGAAGTTTTTTTTGTTCTCCTAGATCGGCTATCGGCACCACTTGCTCTCGGATTACGTTGGCTTATTCAACCGTTCGTTCCCTTGCAGCTCAATATGATTTAGCTTTCTGAACGTTTTTGTATTTGTAATGAAGCTTCCTTTATTTCCTGAAATTTAATTTAGCCTTCTATCCACACAACAGCTCTATTTTGGCAATAATTTTTTTTTAAAAACAGTAATAGACTCATATTGATTATACATTTTCCATGGACTGTACAAATCTTGCATAACCATAACCTTACTATGTTTCAAAATTAAAATATTCTTACTAAAAACGCCTATTATCTTTAATTTTATTGGTTCTTCCTTATGGTTTGGTCGAATTTCGAATAGAACAGTTAGACGGTGAGCTATAACAAAAACAAAATAGATCAGATAATTATAAAATTGATGAGAACTTCTTAAATGTTTATATTGCTCTTTTTCCTGCAAATTAAGGGTTGAACAAGCTAGCGAAAAGTTTTTCATTAATAACGTTTACACGCTTTTATGATGGACAAGTGTTTGGGAACCATATGGTAGGATTAATAATTTATTGGATTCTGCCCGATACGATTTTTATTATAATGACCGTTCTGTTTTGTTTTTTTTATTAACAGAGATAAAACTAGCTGTTGGAATGAAAGTATAAATATTCAACTTTATAACAAGGTTTATTACAATTATAACAATAACTAAAACGCAGTTGTGATGTGGGCTTTTCTGATTTTTTCATGTTTTTTTTTATTAAACAAATCAATTTTTTTTAGATACCAGTCTTAGTTTTAGTTTTATATTTCTTTAATTTATTTAAGATCGACTCTTCAGTGTAGTAGTTAATAGTAAATCATAGAAACATGGATGTTCGATTCTTGAGATCCCCTATGATTTTTTTTCCGGGAGGGCTATTGGTAGTGGTAATTGAGTATTTACTTAGAAATTAGAAGAAGCGTTTCTATTTTGATAACTGAATTTCTGAATCTAAAAGAATAATTAACATCTCATTTCTATCGCCAACTATCAACAATGCAATAACTTTTTTTCCTTTATACAAGACACCTGATTGTGTAGATTTTTTAATAATCAGTCATATAATAAATTCAAATTAATGGTGTTTGAAAAGGAAATAATAGTTAATTTGGTTTTTGATTAACTTCAGGATTAGATTAGACATTTTATTCGCTATTGAGAGGTGGTAAGTAATGCGGTTTACATTTTAAAATGTTGAAGAGTGGTTTAGGTCGTTTTACTATTTTTATCTTTTTTTTTTTAACTATCAGATGTCACATCTTCTGCATAAAACTTATTTCATACCATATTTATGGAATAAAAATAATAAGCCCGCATGGTGGTTCGAATGAAATTGAAATAATAGGAGGACCAATGAAATTTAATTGAAATTTGAAACGTAAAAACATGTGTTATTAAGAAAATAGATTCTGCTAGATTCTCCTCTTGTAAAATACTGCGTTGTGGAATAAGGAAAAAGGGAAGATCGGAAGAAACGAGAGATAAACAAAAGGCTCGCAGATTTCTTGTGAGAGAAGATATGGTCATTTAATAGATGAATAAATGATCAATACTGAAGGCACTTGAAATAAAAGGCATACGAACAGTTAATGGGGGCAGAGTAAAGTGGCAATACCTGCTGTATAAAATCGATTTATCGAATGATTTCTGACAGGCCAATTGCTTCGATATATTCACAGTTTGCGTATATATATATATATATATATATATATATATATATATATATATATATATATATATATATATATATATATGTTTGTATATATATATATATCTTGCATCGGTAACCACTTTTCGTGTTTTGGCTAACTTTTTGTTTAGGTTTAGCCCAGATACTAACACATCAATATAGCTAAAAGTTTAGGTTTTAGAAATAATTGTCGTCATAACTGTGGCTCTGCTACGGGCCTAAGTTGGCTAAATGGGGGGTTCGTTAATTTTTTTTCAAAGAGTCGAAAAATTGTTATGCATCTCTGTTAGGAACTCCTTGAAAGTCGTTAGTTTTAATGATTCATGTTGTTCTTCTATTTTTAATGTTATTTAAATGGACGCCTTTCATAGAATTCTCTTTTTTATTTCATTTACAATGATTTTTATGGATTTCTTACTGTTTTTCCATTGTAATGTAACAGTTGTCTGTCATTCAAGATCTGATTGGATGATGCTTTTGTCCCAAGTTATTTTTTGTTAGACTTTATCTGTATCTTCGTTCTCAAAGACAGGAAAAAACTTTTTATAAATAAGGAAATAAAGTCTGGGTGTTTTAAGTCTCATTATTATTATTTGTTTATTTATTTTTAATTTTTTTTGAGAATTATGTTGATGTGGGGAAAGTGCGCACTAAATTTTATAAAGGTCGACTTAATAGGATTGTAAAAAATTTATTTTTGAAACTTGATTTTTCCTCTGTTTTTAAAAATGTTCCTTAGACGAATATGTTTAAATATTTCATTTCACATCCGTTTAAACGTTTCAGCCACATCCATTTTTATGAGATTGATAATTTAATTGAATAGCACCTAGTAGGCACTTGCCCCTGACTTAAGGGGTTATTTGGAAGGCTCGTTATTCAAGCAAGAGCGGCTTTGGGGCTAGTGCAAAATAGTCGATAGTAAGGATAAGTGTACACCACGCACACTTGCCACACAACAGAGGTCTGCACTTTGCTTTACTGGGTGACGGACGAGCGCTTAAAAAATAGGAAACTGTCAAGAAGAAATGTAAATCACTAAGTATTTTAAATAATAGCTGGTGAAGGTTCCGCTCTCGGGAAAAAAAAAAAGTACAACGCTTACTATTTGATTTTACTAGACTATTACGCACTCACCCCGAAAACGCACTAACCCCCAACTCTATAACAAAAACCTAAAGTGTTTTTTATAGTTAATACTCAGGTTAACTGTATTTTTAGACAGGTGGCAGCTTGATTATCCATTTCAAATTTAGTTGGAAGTTTCTTCTTTCATTTTTAAAATAAAAGGAATGGATGAAACATGCGTGTAATAGGTCCGTTGATCAATGCATAATGGCCCATCTGTCGCATCCGTAACTCTTCTATTACATATTACGAACTTTGAAGTGTCAAACTGGAGATTTAAAATACACCAATGAGATAATATCCTTTAATAATATCCTGTTTGTTGCTATTGAACAGATCCGCTTCCTGGGACTTTAAATGGCCAATTGACTAGTTTATACGTGAGTCTGAACTCATACGATTGAAAAATTTCACATTAACAAGATAAATATTCTGAACTTCCAATTATTACGGACTGCTCATTTACATGACTAAAATCATGCCTGTTTGAGAATACGGATTTGAGCTTTAGGGCTCCACCATGCCAGTTAATTCCTTGCGTATCCAATTCTTTCAATCAAAAAATCTAAGAAGAATCATTAATCCTCCCTAGTATTTAACAAATTAAATCATTCATGGCTTATCGTCCATTTATTATCTCCATTCTCACTCAAACTCAGAAGTTTCTATCAATGCTTCCCAATCGATCCGGAATAATCTGGAGCAACTGAGTTGCCTCGGGACCTTCTAACGTTGTTTTGTCATATCGTGCTGACTAGTTTCTTCAAAATTCACTACCATATTTTATTCATTAAGTATCTCAGTTACTTTTAAATAAAATACAAAACATCATTGGTTTTTTCATGATGATTTTTCCAAGTTCTACTTATATATAGTTTTTGTTACTTATATAGTAAAAGTTCTACTTTAAATAGTTCGTAAAATGCTGTAACTACCAGAATGATTTGACTTGAAATGTTTGTCATAGCTTATAGGGTCGTTAAAGAGATGGATGAATTCCGTGGATGTTTGATCGGTTTACAGCCCAGAAGTTCTCCCATGATAGGCTAGCATTGAAGTCCCTGGCTCGTTATTGACAGGCTGTTGATGTTCCATTACAGATCTTCCTAAGACAGTGTTGCCACTTCGGCGCCTAATGATAAGCTCATTGTGTTTGGGTCTGTTGTCGATTTCAACATCAGTCCCGTCCTATCCAATTAATGTCGTACTTGTGTATCGGTTAATTTATGAATTATTTTTATCATTCTTCGTGAATTCTGATCGATCACGATTTCTATTTTTATTACATCATTAAAGGCCTGTGCAGCCTTTTTTTTTTCCTTATCCGGCCGACTTATCTTACATTGTATTGTAATAGTAACTAATAATTTATGACGAAACATTTCAAAGAGATTCTTTAATTTTCGTTTGTATAGTTCTGTTGACTCTATATAATATATATATATACATTTTTAAATTTAGGTATGAAGGATAAGATGGTGTCCTCAAAGTATCGGTCTAAGAAACATCGAGAGTTTAAAACGTTTGGTTGCACAGTACGAATCGTTCGAGTTTCTAAAAACTTCGAAATTATCGATAAACATATGATTTATATGTATAAGTTCAGAAAACGATGCAAATTATTTTACTATGGTTTATTATTTCCAAATACTTTTGGAATGAAATTATCTTAAAATGTAAAACCACAAATATTGAAGGGGAGGAGGTTATAAAAAATGTTCTTGGCCGAATACATAGGTTCATTATTGAAGATATTAAACCAAAAAATTAATACCGTCATAAATGATACCGAATTGCATATAGATTTAACGCATGTAGATTTAATGCATGACGGAGGTCACGCCGGGTTACACTGCAACATTTTTACATTAATCTTTGCATAGGCACTATCAATATCAGATGGACTTATGCTATCCTTTTTTGTTCCTCTTGTATATGCTAATAGTTGTCAACTTTTTAATAAAGCCATCATGAAAAGAAATAAGAAATCCATGCCGAAAGTCGTCTAATTACACTGTTCTGCAAAGAAATTTTTTTTTTTTCTCTCTTGAGAAATTTTTCATGATTTTATATTTTCATGTGTGCTGAGTTCAAATCTGAAGTCCGAAAAATTCTATCAGGCACCATTTTTGAGAAAATGGAGGTTGTTTTTGAAAAAAAAAAAGAAATATAATAGTAGAGGGAAAATGGGGGAGCTGGCGCACTTCTAGGAGCAGCCAATCAGAAGCCAGCATTTGGTCACGTGACCTATGGCGGGAAATTTGAATTTGAATTTTTGCCTCGACCTAACCTTAACTACCACGTGGCCTTGCCTCGACCCTATCTTAACCACCACGTGGTCTCACCTCGACCTAACCTTAACTATTAGGCCACGCCCCTTTTTAATCACGTGACCGTTAGGTCCCGCCCCTTTTACTCTTATCAATCTCCAACCAGCCAATCATCTTGCTTCATCCTGATTACCCCCACCCTAAGCGGCCATTTTGTTTACAATTTTGGTTACAAGCGTGGTCAGCATCCACGCTTAACCACCAGGTTTATCTCCTCCACCAATTGAAGGGTCAGGTATCCGCTTTATTGTCTGTAACCTTCCCTACGGTTATATAATCATAACCTATACGATGAAGGGTCAGGTATCCACTTTATAGTATGTAACCTCCCCTACGGTTATATAATCATAACCTATAGGATGAAGGGTCAGGTATCCGCTTTATTGTCTGTAACCTTCCCTACGGTTATATAATCATAACCTATACGATGAAGGGTCAGGTATCCACTTTATATGCTGTAACCTCCCCTACGGTTATATAATCATAACCTATAGGATGAAGGGTCAGGTATCCACTTTATAGTATGTAACCTCCCATAAGGTTATATAATCATAACCTATACGATGAAGGGTCAGGTATCCACTTTATAGTATGTAACCTCCCCTACGGTTATATAATCAGAACCTATAGGATGAAGGGTCAGGTATCCACTTTATTGTCTGTAACCTCCCCTACGGTTATATAATCATAACCTATACGATGAAGGGTCAGGTATCCACTTTATAGTATGTAACCTCCCCTACGGTTATATAATCATAACCTATAGGATGAAGGGTCAGGTATCCGCTTTATTGTCTGTAACCTTCCCTACGGTTATATAATCATAACCTATACGATGAAGGGTCAGGTATCCACTTTATAGTATGTAACCTCCCCTACGGTTATATAATCATAACCTATAGGATGAAGGGTCAGGTATCCGCTTTATTGTCTGTAACCTTCCCTACGGTTATATAATCATAACCTATACGATGAAGGGTCAGGTATCCACTTTATATGCTGTAACCTCCCCTACGGTTATATAATCATAACCTATAGGATGAAGGGTCAGGTATCCACTTTATAGTATGTAACCTCCCATAAGGTTATATAATCATAACCTATACGATGAAGGGTCAGGTATCCACTTTATAGTATGTAACCTCCCCTACGGTTATATAATCAGAACCTATAGGATGAAGGGTCAGGTATCCGCTTTATTGACTGTAACCTTCCCTACGGTTATATAATCATAACCTATACGATGAAGGGTCAGGTATCCACTTTATAGTATGTAACCTCCCCTACGGTTATATAATCATAACCTATACGATGAAGGGTCAGGTATCCACTTTATAGTATGTAACCTCCCCTACGGTTATTTAATCATAACCTATATGATGAAGGGTTAGGTACCCTCTTCATACTCTGTAACCTTCCCAAAGGTTACATAACCTTTACATTGTTTTTGTGTTTGTGCAACCTTCTCAATGTTTACGTAATCTTTACAATATTTAACTTTACCAACATTTAAACAGGTTGGATCATGTATAGACAAGTTGGATGATGTCTAGGTGAAATACAAATATGGACTTTGAACTGTTTATCTCTAAAACAAAAATAAATAATAGGGCTTCTTAATCCTATAACAACTGTTGGACTTTGAACTCTTAATCCCCAACCTTTCTTATCTCGCTGAAACATAAACAAAACAACTTTCAATGTACAACGTATTTTTAATGGCTGATAGTATAAGTAATTGTCTTAAAAGGATTAACTTGTCAATGTTCTACGTATTTTTATTCTCTCATAGTTAAATAATGGTCTTAAAAGGATTAACTTTTAATCCATTAAGTTCCTATCGAACTTTTAATCTTTAAAATATATTAACAAATCGAAACGATGGTATCACGTTGGCCAAAGAGGTTGCACCTTTTCATAGCTTTGAAATATTTTCAAAGTACACGAGTCGGTATTAATAACCAAGAACATGTCGCAGTAAATTTTAATTAATGAATATTAATTAATACTATTTCTTAATCCCCTAAGAGCTTTTGGACTTTGAGCTGTTAATACCAAAACATAAAGAATGATTTAGGACTTGTTAATTCTTCTGCTAAACAGTAAACAAATTTCGCAATAATGATTTATCTCTTAATCCTTCCTTTGAAAGTAAACAATGGACTTTGAACTGTTAATCCTCTATCATTACTCATCTCGCTGAAACATAAACAAAATGTATTTTTATTCTCTAGTATAAACTATTAAAACGCCGTAAAAGAATTAAATATTAAATCCTTAAAGTTTTTTATCATTTACAAACAATGATAAAGAGCCTTTTAATCATTTCATAATATCTGGATAGATGACGTCATTATTATTAGCTAAAGTTTTGTACCTTTTTAGTTCGGCATTAAGCCTTAAGCCTCTTCACCACGTCAAGGTAAAGGTACAACGAAGAGGTTTTTTGTATTTTTTTTTGTATTTTTTTTTTATATATTTTTTTTTAATTTATTTTTTTATTTATAATGTAACACTAATACAAAATAAAGTTATAATACAAACATAAAATTTGATCTTGTAAAATTTATACAAAACAAACATAAAATTTAATCTATAAACTAATACATGTATGAATTAAATAAAACTTAATTTTTAAAATAAAGAAATATATATATTTAAACAGAAAAAATATAAGCCTTCTTTAATCTATGATATAATAAAACTAAACCCTCTAATTGTATTCAAATTTAATTTGGAAAACAAAAATATAATAATGATATCATCATGAAATGTATAATAAGCAGAACTTTTTGCTAAATGGCAGGCTGGTCGGCATAGCAAATATTAATATCGTAGCCCTGAGCAATAATAATTATGAGCCTGATAAGAAAAAATTTATTTTCGATACGGATCAAGATAAGAAAATATTTAATAAACATTTCGATTTTGTTGTTGTATTTTCATGCAATTAAAAGAGAAACAAAAGCATTGGAACAATTCTGTTGAACTAATTGGAGATCTATTCACCTCTCATTCACTCACACAATCAAGTTTGCGGGTTTTTAGACCTCGCCAGTGACTTACATTAAGGGTTTACAGGTGTTTAAACCTTGCCAGTGACCCATTCCATTTAGGGTTTACGGGTGTTTAAACCACGCCAGTGACCCATTCCATTCAAGGTGAATAGAATTTAAACCAATTATTTTTTATCCATGCTTCTAAAGCCTTTGTCCGATACTGCGTGCATTTCTCTTGAGAAAAATTATGTATGATGCAATGGTTGCCTTGCTCATCTAAGATGAGTAAATCAATTTTTGGACAACCAAAATCTTCCAAGTTGACTATAGAGCAATTGCTCAAATTTTGTGATAGAAATAGTTTCTTATCTCGACCCTTAACAAAAACAAATTTATAATTACAATTAATAAAGTTGAAAATTTCTTCAATAATTTCATATTCAACTTCCCCATATTCCCATTTAATTTTATGATAATAATTTTCTAGCCAATAGTTTGTTCTTCTACTTTTATCAGTTTGTGTATATTGCTTCGGTGGTTTAAAAATTCAATGTCTTGACGACTTGAAAGCTTGATCAAAAAGAGACAACTCTTTAATAATATAACCTCCCAGGCTATGGACAAAGCACTGGAAGTCTACAATCACTACACTAGCCGAAACCATACTGAACACTGAGCAAAGGATTCACCTCATTTTATACCATTCGCCGAACCGTACCAATTAGAGGGTTATATTCTACGAGTCTATCATGTATAATTAGACAATATGCTGTAGTATTCGACGGAAATATATTTTTTGATTCGAATTCTAATCTTACATCTACTGGTCCACTTTTTATAGATTCAGATTGTTTCGAACAATCTATTACGATTAAAGGTGCTTTTTCTTTAAAGTTTTGTAAAGACGACAGAGGTTGCATTTGTGCGCCATAATAGGAATTTTGAAATGAAGCGTACATATGATAGAGCAGGGCGAACCGATTGGATGAAATATCTATATTCAAATCATCATATGGATAAGCTTTACAATTTAAATACAATTTGACGTTGGAAATATTACAATGATCAAAGTTGCTTGCATCTTTTACATGATTATTCAATCTTTCAGTTTGAAAAGTTAATATGATATAACGTGGTTTTTCCAGCTGACTTGAAGTTTTAAAGGGCCAGATTTGTCTCTGACTCGCTGGTAGTAAAGGATAATCGTAAAGTTCCCAGGTTCTAAAACCTAGTGAAAATATCTTTTCTGATTTGAGATGACGCATCAAAGCCAGTCTCTGATGTTCATTTACTGTGACATAAGGCAGCTTCCAGCATAGTCTCTCCAGTTCTATTTTACACTTTTCAGCCGCCTCAATTCCGGTTCCTGGTCGCTTTGTTATGTAGCAGTTTTCATCATGTCTACTTCTAACAAATATCAGTTCTTGCTTCACATTCATTACAATCTTCTGATAATCTTCAGAGAACCCAAGAAGAGATGATAAAGGAACGCATAAGTTGAAGTACCCCTCTGCTGATGTAATGTTTAGTGTATCATTTTTTGGATAGCACCATCCCCAGTTATCTAAAAACTGGGAACCTCCCTTGAGCGAAACCAAATTTTTCAAGGTCGAAGTAATTCCCGGATTTTTCACGCGATCTATTTCCACTCCAGTCAGTTCATATCTTATTTCATCAAATAAAAATGCAAACATGTTGTTAGTTAATTTTGATGCACTGGGAACTGCTGAACCATCCTCCTTGAGAAATTTTCCTTCGACGTAAAGCAGACTTTGACTAGGAAGAGTATATAAGTCTTGATGTTGCAGACTGATACGTATTTCATCCCCTGGCTGAAGATTTGTAGATGAATAAGGATGATGAGAATGAAATTCAATCCCTTCAACTGAATTGTCAAAAGTAGCAGTTTCTTCCAAATTTAATATTTCCATGTTGATGATAAGATGTAATATCCAGCAGTTTGAAGAAATCTAATATTACTCGCCGTCAACGATCTGCACTCTTCAACAGTGTTCACCGGAATGATGCTTCTGTTCGTGGCTGCGCTTTTATATACCTTTCTGAAGTCCAAACCCATGCTTGCTCCTGATTGGGAACTGTCTATATGAGATCCAGTAAATACAGGAGGCACAGCAGACCAATTAGTTCACGATTATTGATATTGTTTATCGTTTTAAGAGATTCGATTTGTAACTTCGCAATCAATGATGTTCTTCTACACAGTCTTCAGCGGAATGATGAATCTTTTAGTGGATACTCCTTTATATACCTTTCTGAAGTCCAAACCCTTGGCTGCCCCTGATTATATGAGATCCAGTAAATAGAGGAGACACAACTGGCCGCAATTATTAGTTCCTGTCTTTTGATATTGCTTATCATTTTTAGAGATTCTATATTTTTTCATATAGTGAACGAACTCAGGTGGAGGTTCAGCCCCACTACTGTCAAAGAAGTAAACCAATTGTCCAACTTTCTTATAGCATACCCAATGAGTACCTTTTCCGTAGCTCTTGTCCAAATTGAAAACTGCACATTCGTTATTCCACGGTTTACTGGGAAATTCGTCTTTCATAAACACTCCTCGGAACGCTCGTATTTTATGCACTTTCGCCAACAGAAGTATATCGAAATTGCTCAATTTTGTTCTAGGTATAATTCGTTGAAATTGTTTAGCTTCATCGCTCAGTTTAATCGCACTGCCTCCAATCCGTTTTGGCGTTATGATAACTCGCAGCTTCTTTTTCTTCTTGTTGTTGTCAGCACGGCGTTTCATGACTGAATGATCATTATAGCCATGATCGAGTCTCATATATTGATGTTGTCGGCTGTCTCCCAACTGTTATGTGAACTGTCGAAACCGAGCCATTTAACCAAAACTTTATTGCCTTTCCTTTTAATCAACTTCTCGACAAGGTAGCAGTCAGGATGTTTGACCAATTGCAGCTCTTCTTGATAGAATCCTCCTGCAATATTTTCGCCTCTGTCATCCTTCAAGTGATATGTTACGGGCACAGTGTTTTTAACCCGAGCGATCGTAAAAAATTCCGAGGTCCAAGACGGTTGATAGCCCTTAGCGAACTGAGCCTTGTATTTTGAGATTCTCACTCGATCTCCGACTCTATATCTGGCGATCTTCACGGCGAATTCCTTTTTACCGTACACTTCGAGCAAAAGCCGTTGTTCGATTTCCCTCCCTCGCACATCTATCGGCTTCATCTTTATCGTACTATGTTTTCTATTGTTATATTCGCTGAGAAGTGAGCTCAAAATGGGGAGCCACTTGTAGTTCCCTTGTAAACTGAACTTTTTCCACATCATAGACTTTAATGTTCGATTGAATCTTTCCACTATCGAAGCCTTGAGGTTGCTGTATGTAGAGTAATGGTTGATCTCACCACTGCTTTTCATCAGCATTTTAAATTCCTTATTGTAGAACTCCTTGCCATTGTCTGTATGAAGATTTCGAGGTTTTCTCTCAGTCAATATCTTTTCGAATGCTCGTCTTACTTCGACCGCTGTCTTATTCTTGACCGGGACTGCCCAAGCATATTTCGAGAAGCAATCAATCACTGTGAGTAGGTATTTGTAGCCATTATTTATTCGCGAGTACGGAATCAACTCCACCAAGTCAGCCTGCCATAAATCATCGATACCTTTTAGTAGGACATTTCTTCGCTGAAATGTTCTTCTTGCCGGTTTGTGCAGCTCGCGTACGATCTGTTCTTTGACAGTCGTCATATTGAACTGAGACCATTCACATTTTTCACTAAGCTATTATACCTCCTACTCGGAGTTGCGTTTCTATACGACGAATCTCCATCCGTTTCTTGGCGCTATCAGAAGATTCGATCAACTCTCTCAATCTATTAACTAAAATGTTGGGGTCTTCAATTCCACTTCCTTTTTTCGGCGGAAATAGTTTTGATATCACCTTTTTATATTTTAGATTGTGCTTAAGTTGTCGTATCGGTCCAGTGGGACTGTATTCCTTCTTGTGAACGTTTGTCTGATTCAATATTTTCTTGTACTTGTCGTAGTCATCCTTTGTCGCTAGATCGAGTTTTGGATTTGCCATAAACAAGAGCTCAAAAAGACCTGATGTGCCACAGTAATCAACGTCCCCCACGGAAATAATATCTTTGCTAATTGAAACAACTGCATCTCCAACGGTGAACCTATTGCCATCGTAGACTATACCATAAATCGTGTCGAGATCTTTTATGTCATTGTTGACTAGTTTTTTAATATACTTGGAAGCTACCTCGCCAACCTCTTGCAAGCAGTGCTCAACTAGTTCTTTGCCTTCAGGAGCTTGTGCTTCTTCTCTCACCATTTGCAAAGAGGATCTCGATTCCTTGGTTGTTACAACCGGGCTATCATCTTGGGGACTATTTTCGAACACTTCCTCTTTCAAAGGACCACCTATTGCTCCATCGCCCTCTGGAGAGTCTGTATATAACCATCTAGGTCGCAATGTTTGTAATGAACTAACCATTGGTGTTTCCTCAATTCTCTGCCTCTTTATTCCCTCAATCAGTGATTGTGATGTCATATCAGATAATTTTTCCTCCTTCTTTATACTCGGAGAGTAAAAATGTGTCTGATTCTCGATTAATGGTGTTTTGATAACATGTAATCTGTTCATCGAGTCGATGACAGGTTTATATTTTTCCTTCAAATACTCATCAATTTCCTCTCTACTTCTCTTCAACAAGTTGCATTTTTGTTGAATCGCTCTTCTCATTTCAATAATTTGGCGAGAGACCGTTTCAGAAGATGTTGACGGTTCCATGTCTACTCACAGACTGACCTTAAGGTGAACATTCAAGGTATTACATAGGTATCGAAACCTTTTCGATATCGTCCATCTGAAATCTCTCTGTCTTTATCTAAAACGATAAAGGCATATTTATCATCTTTCCAACACCAATGACATATTTTTTTGAAAGATTTCAAATCCATATCAGAGTTGACGTGGTCATCGTAGATCCTTCTCAAATTAAGTTCGTCTTGTCGGAAAAGAATTAGAAGATTTGCATTTTCTCTTACTAGATGTTTTGGAATTCTGGTATAACTCTGACTCAAGTAGAAAATGTCGATACCATTATGCCGGCCCATGCAAAAGTACGCTCGAACGTTATCTTGTTTATCGCAGGCGATGTCATCGAAAATAAATATAGAATTGGCACGTGCTTCCTTCGGTGGTGGTACATTTGAATTGTCTTCGTATTGAAAAAAACCGATATCCTCTAAAGGTTCTAGTACTCGCGCTAGTTGCCTATATTTTGGCTGATGTAAAGATTTTGCGAATAAGTAAATATTCTCATACCTCAAACCTTTAGGATCATAGATCAAACTCAACATGAGATTTGTTTTCCCGCAATTTGATGGTCCACATACTAGACATCTGATAGAGTCGGGCAATAGAGGACCGTGTCTCGATATTTTTATATCGGAACAGTCCCGATCTTCTATATTGGAAATAGGCAAAGTATGGTGTTGCTTTACCAAACGCATGTTGAAGACTGATAAGAATAGCTGCACTTCTCCCCCTTATATACTTATCGCGCCGACTGGGACCTAGCGAATATTTTAGGCTATGATAAATAAAAACTAAAACTAAATAAATAAATAAATGAGGATTAAATGTTTCATAAAATTCATATTTTCGTTTGCACTCATCTTAGCTTTCTAAATTTAATTTAGAAGTAAGCCTCTCCACCTCGTCAAGGTGTGAGTGCTTCGGGGAGGTTTGTTGATATAATATTGCTGTTAATATTTTGTAACATACATTCTTTATTGGTATTTAGTGGTTCTGTCCTGACGGCTAACCAGAGTGGGAGTGTCAAGATTTATTCCTCGGGACCGCCGAAAAATAAATATTAACTGCCCCAGTGGGAATCGAACCCACACCGTTCCGAACCGGGCACCCTGGAACCTTCGTCCCAACTTGCCCGGCCATCACGGCCTCACCATCTAGCTCATACCGTTCTAAACCGGGCACCCTGGAATCTTCGTTCCAACTTGCCCGGCCATCACGGCCAAGTCAGAGACCATAACACACATTCCATAGCACTCATTCTTTGGTTTACAAATAAAAACACCAATAATATATCAACAACAAAAAAAAAAAAAAAAAATTAACTTTACAAAATTAAATATTTAATAGCATCTGGAAACGATAAATAATTGAAAATTTCCTTTAAATCTTTCATTCATTTGATCATTTTTATAGTGTATTTAAAAAAAAAACAACAGCTAAAACATCTTATTTAAAAAAACAACTAAAAACATCTTCTTATTTAAAAAACAAAACAAAAAAAAAAACACAGCTAAAACATCTTATTTAAAAAACAACAAAAAAATCTTCTTATTTTTTAAAAAAATGGATTGTAATATATTATGACGCGTATTTATTATTATAGAGGTCTAAATCGATTGACTTTCAAAAGAAGACCGTCAAGACATTTAAGGAACCATCCGCTCCCCTTCATCGTCATCTCTTCCATCTCGGTAGCAATTTTCGAGTAGCTTCCGCTGAGGCTATTCAAGATTGTAGAGATGTCGTATATCGTTATATTTTTGGTTTTAAAAGCACGATCGCACGTCTCTCCTCTGACGTTTTCATACGTCGCCTCCAAAACCAAATTAAACTTTAGGGGAGCGTCTGATTCCGCCAAATATTCTGAAATCAGCCGATGTAGGGTGTCTGTCTGATTGCAGAGAAATTCCACTGCATCGATTGGTTCAGAACATGGGAGGAAAAATGTCTTGAGGTCTCCCCCGAATGCTGTCTCGATCTCATATAAAGGTCCTATAGCCGCCTCCAAGCGCCTTCGCTTCGTCATGACGAGCGGTGTTTCTCTTTGGCAACGACGCACATGCGTCATGCACTGCTTTGGAAATTGAAAAATTTCACCACAAGTAAGACATGTACGTCGAGGCAGCGTGGTCTGGCATGACTTTTCATGACGAAGTTTATTAAACTGGGTGCTAAAAGGTATGTTACAAAATTGACACTTGTTTAAAGATG
This sequence comes from Rhaphigaster nebulosa, assembly GCA_948150685.1. Taxonomy (NCBI): domain Eukaryota; kingdom Metazoa; phylum Arthropoda; class Insecta; order Hemiptera; family Pentatomidae; genus Rhaphigaster; species Rhaphigaster nebulosa. The sequence goes on from OX411310.1 coordinate 79,068,330, forward strand.
ACATTATTGATGAAATAAAGTAAATTTAAAAATACAAATTTAAAATGAATTGTTAATAAAAACTAGCTTGAAAAAAAAAAATTGAAATTTAATTTAAAAACTAAGATTGAAGAAAGAAATATTAAACAATGATAAAATTAAACGATGAGAAAATTAAAAAAACGAATTTAAAAACTGATATGGAACAATGAGATAAAACTAGACACCAACCAAAATGAATAAAAGGTTTAAAAAAAAAAATCAACTCACACGTTTCCAGATATGTTGTAACTAGCACGATGAGATAATGAGGAAGAGCTCCACAAAACGGCCCTATTTATAGAAGGAGAATACTCGAATCTGATTGGCTGTCAGGTTCCCCCACCATAGATCATCACCATAGGTGAGTACCCCTACCATCCGTTATGAAGCGAGCATGAGTCGAGCTGCTCTGAGCCAAGTCAGGCGATACTCAGGCAAGTCGAACAGAGTATCAATAAAATATAAATTAGTATTAGTACTAATTATGAATTAGTGTTGATTAACTATTAATATTCATTAATTAAAATTTACTGCGACATGTTCTTGGTTATTAATACCGACTCGTGTACTTTGAAAATATTTCAAAGCTATGAAAAGGTGCAACCTCTTTGGCCAACGTGATACCATCGTTTCGATTTGTTAATATATTTTAGGGATTAAAAGTTAATCCTCTAAGGGCCATTATTTATACTATCAGATATTAAAAATACGTTGTACATTGAAAGTTGTTTTGTTTATGTTTCAGCGAGATAAGAAAGGTTGGGGATTAAGAGTTCAAAGTCCAACAGTTGTTATAGGATTAAGAAGCCCTATTATTTATTTTTGTTTTAGAGATAAACAGTTCAAAGTCCATATTTGTATTTCACCTAGACATCATCCAACTTGTCTATACATGATCCAACCTGTTTAAATGTTGGTAAAGTTAAATATTGTAAAGATTACGTAAACATTGAGAAGGTTGCACAAACACAAAAACAATGTAAAGGTTATGTAACCTTTGGGAAGGTTACAGAGTATGAAGAGGGTACCTAACCCTTCATCATATAGGTTATGATTAAATAACCGTAGGGGAGGTTACATACTATAAAGTGGATACCTGACCCTTCATCGTATAGGTTATGATTATATAACCGTAGGGGAGGTTACATACTATAAAGTGGATACCTGACCCTTCATCGTATAGGTTATGATTATATAACCGTAGGGAAGGTTACAGACAATAAAGCGGATACCTGACCCTTCATCCTATAGGTTCTGATTATATAACCGTAGGGGAGGTTACATACTATAAAGTGGATACCTGACCCTTCATCGTATAGGTTATGATTATATAACCTTATGGGAGGTTACATACTATAAAGTGGATACCTGACCCTTCATCCTATAGGTTATGATTATATAACCGTAGGGGAGGTTACAGCATATAAAGTGGATACCTGACCCTTCATCGTATAGGTTATGATTATATAACCGTAGGGAAGGTTACAGACAATAAAGCGGATACCTGACCCTTCATCCTATAGGTTATGATTATATAACCGTAGGGGAGGTTACATACTATAAAGTGGATACCTGACCCTTCATCGTATAGGTTATGATTATATAACCGTAGGGAAGGTTACAGACAATAAAGCGGATACCTGACCCTTCATCCTATAGGTTATGATTATATAACCGTAGGGGAGGTTACATACTATAAAGTGGATACCTGACCCTTCATCGTATAGGTTATGATTATATAACCGTAGGGGAGGTTACAGACAATAAAGTGGATACCTGACCCTTCATCCTATAGGTTCTGATTATATAACCGTAGGGGAGGTTACATACTATAAAGTGGATACCTGACCCTTCATCGTATAGGTTATGATTATATAACCTTATGGGAGGTTACATACTATAAAGTGGATACCTGACCCTTCATCCTATAGGTTATGATTATATAACCGTAGGGGAGGTTACAGCATATAAAGTGGATACCTGACCCTTCATCGTATAGGTTATGATTATATAACCGTAGGGAAGGTTACAGACAATAAAGCGGATACCTGACCCTTCATCCTATAGGTTATGATTATATAACCGTAGGGGAGGTTACATACTATAAAGTGGATACCTGACCCTTCATCGTATAGGTTATGATTATATAACCGTAGGGAAGGTTACAGACAATAAAGCGGATACCTGACCCTTCAATTGGTGGAGGAGATAAACCTGGTGGTTAAGCGTGGATGCTGACCACGCTTGTAACCAAAATTGTAAACAAAATGGCCGCTTAGGGTGGGGGTAATCAGGATGAAGCAAGATGATTGGCTGGTTGGAGATTGATAAGAGTAAAAGGGGCGGGACCTAACGGTCACGTGATTAAAAAGGGGCGTGGCCTAATAGTTAAGGTTAGGTCGAGGTGAGACCACGTGGTGGTTAAGATAGGGTCGAGGCAAGGCCACGTGGTAGTTAAGGTTAGGTCGAGGCAAAAATTCAAATTCAAATTTCCCGCCATAGGTCACGTGACCAAATGCTGGCTTCTGATTGGCTGCTCCTAGAAGTGCGCCAGCTCCCCCATTTTCCCTCTACTTATAATAGCCTGTTTTTTTGTTTTCTTATTTCAATTATTTATTTAATTTTCTTGTGAATAATAATAATACATAAAATAATAAAATATTTAATCATGAACATAATATAACTTTATGCCTAGTCAATGTGAATATTTTTTCCTTTTATAGTCTTCATCAGCTGTCTACCGTCGTAGTGTCCAATAGTAGTCAGCAAGCATCTTCTCATTGCATTTACCGCTACACCTTTCCTCCATTTGGGCAATTTCAGTTTCATCAAAACCGTTCTCCGTGTTCATCTGGAACTGTATAATTTATGATAATACCAAGTTGGGAGGGAAGAAATTCAAATGGGAGTGCAATAAATGAATTTTTAATGTTGTAACCCATGGTCTTTTATGATAAAAGTAATTCTTCAGCAATGTCTTTTTAGCTCTTTTGTTGCCCAAAAATTGTTCACACATGTTTTCAAATGCAGACCAAGCTCTTTTTTTCAGTTTCATTTAATTTTCCCTTGAATTCCAGGTCCTTAAAAATAGCGTGGATTTGTGGCCCCACGAAAATCCCCTCTTTAATCTTTGCTTCTGGTACCTGAGGAAGCCCTCCAGGAAAGAAACAATATTGTTTTCTTTTCTCCTCTTTTCAACGTAACTTCCTGCTAACTCTACTGCTGGTCAGTAGACGACACAGTCATTGAACGTAAGAGGCAGGTATAAACTGGTCCCCTGCATAAAACTTCTGACTGAAGGTCACATGAGCTGCCGCAATTTTTTATGTAGTAATACATTGCAATAGCTTCAAATTCAAATAGATTTTTTTCATTGAAGTTTTCGTCGATAAAAAAAATGCTCAAAATGTTGAAAAACATCTTATTTTATATCCAAAACACAAATTTGATATAAATTGGTGCCTGGTAGAGATTTTCTGCCTTTGGATTCGTATCTAGCGTACCACAAAACATTAAAAAAAAAAAACTTCAGTTGAAGGGAGGATTTCGATGCAGAAGATTATTATTATTTTCAAATTTTATTTTATCATTTATATTTATGCATATACTAAATTAATACCATTATTAATTGATTTCGTTTTTTACAGGTAAGAGATTGCTATCTTAACTGGGCTAATTACGTGAGTTATCATTTGCATGCTTTATAAAATTATGTGTATATAGTCGTTAAATTTTTGTTCTTCTTGATTTATACTACTTTGGCTTGTTATAATTTATTTATATTTTACAATTTGTTTAGGTTGATTTTAATATTATTTCTTTAAAGGTCCAAAGGACCGAAACCGGTTGGTAAATATCTTGCTATTCTCCTGATCTAGGTTCCTGTAACGTCAAGCTTTTTTTTTTAAATTTGAAAATTTGTAATAAGCGGATAATTATCCACCCAGAATATAGATTTAAGATATTTTGTCTGCATATTAACACGAGGGCTATTTATTGGCTTTTCGAGACTCGGAAATGTAGATAGTAATGCTTAGATATATATTTAGAGCTGGAATCTTAATGGGAGAAAGAAGACCGACCCATATCGACAGAAGAGCCACAGAGTGAACAAGGCAATTGGAGGGGATTGATGGTTGGCTGGGAACACATCTCTCACTCACCTCTCCCGCTGCCAACAGCTCTATCCTCTCCTTATTCAATTAGTCCCTCCTTTGGATTTTTCTTTTTTCTCTATCTAAATCTTCTAGTGGACAACCGATAGGAAACTGATTTAATAGCAGTCATTTCCTTTAAAAATGGCCTATTACTTTCCATAACATATAAGTAAAGGAATTATGGTATTCGCTCATTTTTACTTTCCCTTACCTCCTATATACGGAATATATAGTAGGGGGACTATTGCGATCGTGAAAATTTTCGAATTCGAGTTTTCAACGGAAATACTCCTTTTAAGGTCCTCTTATTCCAAATAGCCAAGTCCCGCAAAATGGCCTGTGTGTGTTTATGTATATGCGGTAAGACCAGATAAAAAATGAATAGTTGTACGAAACTGAAATCACATATTTAAGGTAGGGATATGCCTGGGATGTTTTTACAATTTTTTCGCTAAAATTGGCACTAACCGCAAGTGCCATTTTACATCATCTATTTTACGATTTTATCTAAAACAGCTCAAACGATTTTGAAGAAACATACCTTAATTATTCTCCTTAAAGCCATTTAACGTTTCATATATGTCGTACATGACCAAGAAAATACAGAGGAAAAAGTTATGACGATAGGAAAATTTTGTTTGTGCCTAACTCAAAAAGTATGTATTTTAAGGTAAACTATGTATAGAATTATATGAAAGGTAATAACATTCTCTAAAAAAAAAAAAAAAAATATCTCGAAAACGGCTCAAAAGATTTTGATTAAACTCCTTTTAAAATTACATGGAATTTATCAACAAGTAGGTCTTATCCTCAATGAAATAGTCTGACTGGACTTAAATGCCGAATTTTGAAAATGGCTTCCTCTTAAGTACCTTTAATTTTGTATAGTTGAAATAATTTACCGTCCCCCATTGACTGTGGTAATAAAACATGGATAAATGTAAACTATTAACGAATTTTATGATTACCTAAAGAAGTTAAAAGGAGAAATATTTGACGAGATTGAAAACTAATTGCCAGACATGAGAGTAGTAATATAGACGAGAAGGGCATGGTAATTAATTTTTTAAATGAATATTTTGTACCAACTATAATCTTTACTTTCACTTGACTGTATAGAGAAACATGATAAGGAGAAGTATTGCCATAGTGAATAATAAATAAATTGCTGTTTTGAAATAAGCAAGAATTATTTGTGGTTCTTGTTTCTTGAAGTTGGCTAAACTGTCTGAGCAATTATTTATTTTGTAAGATTATAGATGTATACCTAACAGATATTCTACTAATACAAAGACATTGATTGTAATGTTTCATATTATTATAACTTGTCCTAATCCAAAAATATATAATGCATAGAATTGTATCGTTTTTGAGGATTGAAGACTAGCATGCTGTTGAAAATATTTTAAGTAGGTTGTGTTTTAGTGAATTCTTTAAAATTATTTTTAAAAATGTATTATTATTATCACAGGGTGTTAAAGAGAAAGTTGTGCGTCGCTCGCACTGCACCAATTTTTTTTTTCTAGGTCTACCCGCTGTCAGTTTCAACCGGCAACAAAAGTGTCATTTCAAACAAAATCATTGTCTTATTTCCTATTCCTAAATATCCCATGATATTATGGACTCCTGATTTCGAGTAAATCAAAATTGATTTTGGACTTTTGGAGCTTGTTTTGGCATGCAGATGTTCTATGTTATGTACAGTATCTATTTTTTGTTTGTTTCTCTGAGATCATAGAATAAATTAATAATCTTATTTTTAAAACCATAATTAATAAATAAAAGTGAGGCTTGTGACGACTTATTCTCCTTTTCTTTCCACGTGGATACTGTTTCATTGGCTTATATCCTTTTTCTCAAAGATACTTTTCATTATAAACAAACGAACTGTGACCTGAAACCACTGTTACAAAAAAAAAGATTTGTACCCCTCTGCACAAACACTAGGAAATTAATTTTGTACCCCTTTAACCAAACGCTACAGAATTAATGTTGTACCCCTTTGCCATAACACCACAGAATTAGTTATATCAAGTAGACGAGGTAGCACTTAACCATCTAATATTGCCTATCGTAACCGTAATGCTCCGCATGCTTTGTTTAAATATTGTCTCTTTTACAAGACGATTTCGATGACATTTTCCGTCTATAGCTGGATCTTTGAAGAGCGATCTTGGTTGGGTAGTGAAATGAGGGGGGACTAAAAAAAAAAAAATGTCACCCTAAAATACGACGGAACGGCCAGTAATCTTCGCCGATTTTCTCAGACGTTTTTCTTGTCGTCCCTATCCCAGAGTAATTAAAAATAATGGGTAAGGGAAGGACCAGTGGAGATAGAAGAAAATCCTTTAATGAAGCTGCTACCGACCGTAGCATTTTCTTTTAAATCACACCTTTACTCCCCTCCTCTTTAACTTGCAGCCGTCTAGTTCTACGCATTTCCAACCATGCCTTCTTTCTTTTTTTTTTCCGCTTCACCTCACCTCATTCTTAGCACATCATTAATGAAACATTATTATATTAATAGGATATTTTTTTCTTATTCAAATGAAAGCGAAAATATTTTCTCACTAATGGTTCTCCGAGTCCCGACCATTTATACTATCGAATTGCACTAGAAGGCATTTTTTTGTCCAATTTAAAAGCAAGCATCTTTAAAAAAAAATTCTTCTCGGGAATTTGCAAATTCTTAGATAAATTATTCCTTGATGTCTTCGTTGTTTTTCTAGCTGTAAGATGTTCATTCGTCCTTCGGTCCGTTAGATCAGCTTAGGATTAGGACAAAACTCGGATCGGGCATCCCTAAATCACAGTATTTCGTGACACAACCAAGTATTTAAATTTAGTAAAATTATTTTTGCTTTTATTTAATACATTTATCAAAGCCGAAGTTTGTTAACAAACTTCATTCATATAAGTATTGTGAGATGATGAGCTAAAATATGTTCATAGAACTGGGAAAGTAAGTTAAATGTTTGATGAATTTCTGTTGCTTTCTTAAGGTTTTATGGTTTTTTAGCGTGGTGTAAGTATGGAGGTTCTAAAGTTAAGACCTAACAATAAATTAACACTAAAACCTCACGTCTCACTCACTTCTTATATAAAAATTGTATTTCATTCAATATATCTCTCATTCAGTTTCATTATTAATAGGATAAAATTAATTTATCCCATACGCTTTTATAATTATGTAATTATTTAATTAAAAACTATGGAAACTAAAAATACTTTTTAAAAAACTATAATTTATTTTAATTGTATTATTATTTCTTCCGTTAATTATTCCCTCATCCTCACTCCCCACTCTACTACGATCATATCCTCTATCCCCTCACTTTTGAAAATTACAATATTTTGATTCATATTCCGTCCCAGAAACGATTAATGTGGGATATTTGATGTAGTTGAATTCAATAAAAAATGAAAAATACAAATTACAGTGATATTTGAAGTAATAAGAAAATTACTAGAAAATCTCCCTATTTTACGAAGAATGCGATGGAATTTAGGACCGATTGAATTTTAGCTCCTTCCCACTACTCCAAAAAATCCACACAGAATTTCATATTCATGTTTGTTCCATGTTCCATTTGACGTGGAGCGGTTGGAGTAGAGTGATCGTATGTAACGCTCTTAAGATTAATTACTGCGGTCAACATTACTACATTAGTACAAAATACTCCATTAATATTTTATGCTCCTTCAATCCAAAATTACAATTTTTAAGCCAGTTTCAGTTATGTAGTATGCTTTTCTTTTTTCATATTATTTTATTCACTTTCACATTATTATTTGATTCGGTTATTTTATAAATTCTGTTCAAATTACATTATATAGATACATGTATGAATATTTTCTAATTGAGTTGAAGAAAAGCTAAATGAAACAGTAATGAGAAAATGAAGAGGATAAAAGAGTGATTCTACGTACCAATAAAAATGAGCATAAATAATAATTGAAAAAAGGAAAATAACAGTAAATATATTTTGACATAATTTTATTGACTGTGTGGGTTTTCTTAGACATTTTTTGGTATTTCGATATATATTTATTTTTGTTGAATTTGGTTGATTTTATTCTTCATCAGATACCAATGAACATTTAGATGTTCTTATATTATTTATTAGGATTTATGTTCAATCGCTTTAAGTCAATTGAGCTTTAACTTGATCAACAGTTTATTGTACTCAGAAAGTATTCTTAAAATATTGCTGTGCCCACCATCATTTACCACTATTAGCTTTATTATCCTAACAACTCAAGCGGTCTTTTTATTTATTAATTTTTTTTTGTAGGGAATGGAGATTATCCACTAAACTTATCCCCCCCCCCATTAACCGAAATTTTCATGAAATGGTCCGAGACCTTTATGTATTTTCTCTATATTCCACACCCGAGTTGAAAATCTGACAAACTGATCTAAAGGCATTCTGAGATGAAATAGGAAAAATACTTTAGATCTTCTATTTTAATGGTATCGTGTTTCTTATATTGGTTGTTACTAAAACCTACTTTTTCAGTTTATTTACTTTCATTATAAAGGTGCGATAGGTTTCATAATGAAAGTAAAAATTGTATACTCCTCATACATTCTGTACACTTTTTGGAATTTTTGAAATATGCCTCCAAATCACTGAAGCTTAACGTAAAAATTGTAGATCCGAGAAACATAAAATTGCTTCGGAACCCATTGTTGCGTTGCCTATATATGACGTTGGTCATATATCAGATCAGTTCAGGCGAATAAAATGCACCTTGCTTTGGAAGGTAAATCTGAGAGCAGGTTAGGGCAGCATGAAAGAGATGGGGACATATTAGCCGGGACTGGAGCGGAGGCAGAGAGAGAGGAGAGGAGAAGGATAGGCTAAAAGAGACAATAGAAGAAATCCTGTCTTTATTCAAAAGGGGTTCCTCGGACAAAGGCAGAAACTCATCTTCTTAGTGACCTTTTTACCGGACCATCCTTCCAGCATCACTATCTTATTGTCTTGTGACTTTCCTATTTGTTCTACATCCTGCTACAGTTAGCCCTCTAAATGGATCCCACTTACCTGCAAATCGAACTCAACAAATAAAACGAAAGATACAGGAGTGAAAGATCAAAATCTGTTCTCGATTACATTTATCTTTATGTTTCAACTTGATTCAGGATTTATAATATTTGGTAATTATCCATATATTATATACATAAAAATATCAGATCCAAGTAAATTATTGTAATTAGTAGAGAAAAAAGGTATTTTTATTGTCAGCTCATAACAGTTTAGTGTGAAAGTTTGAAATTGTTCGGTTCTTTTTTATTATTTTTTTATTTATTTATACAGATAAAGAGCTATTTTACATTAAATTTTGTAACGCAGCCCGTATATTTGTGCTTCCTCTGCCTTTAATTTCAATTATCGTTCATTTATTTATTTTTTAAAATTTACTTTCAATTAAAATAATTTTATTTTAATTTTCAAAAACTTAATAATTTTGTAAAATTCTAATAATAAAAGTTCAATAAGTACCATTTAGTTCAAAAAAAATTTTAAATTTCGAATTTTTTTTTATGGTTTATTTTCTGCAAAAACTTTTAATAATATTTGTATTTATCAAGAATTATTCAACAATTTTGAAGCCAATTTAGTACAGTAGTTCTAAAAAAACAAAAAAAAAAAAACAAGAATAGTAAAGCATGTATGTGAGACGATTTTTGTGACACAGCTTTAAAATATAGGAAGGAAGCTTATAATTATATTTATAAGTGTAAATGATAATGCACTTCATCATATATTTTTGTAACGTAAAATCAGACGCTGAAAGATGGATTGGGCTGAGTTCAGGGAAAGATTATAAGATGACGCTAGACGAAAAACAAAATATAAATATACAGTATTTTTATTTTTGTTTGAATAGTACGATAAGAATCCGAACCAAAATCTCCAAAACCATAGCTTTCTACAGTTTGGTATGTAGATAATATATATATTATATAATATTTATATTAAAAAAAAAAAGTAAAAAGAACCTCAGCTTTGGTTATAATATTACAACTGAGCGAAGCTACCCAAATTATACAGTCATAGAGTATAGAAAAGATGTATTTGATGATTTAATATAAAATAAATACGTAAATAAAAATAAAAAAAAACATAAATTTTTGTTGTAATATAATGACGAAAATCACACCCAAAAATGCCCGAAATTCTACAGTCATACAGTATGTAGATGATTTATCTGAACGAAAAAAAAAAACACTCAAATTTTTAAATTACGTCGGATTCTACTTCGAATTCGCCCTATGAGATCTTCCTCTTAACTCGACTTAACATTTATAAGAGGTCCATATAAATAGGAGAAGACGTCGACAGAAGGATATCTTTGTATTATGTTCTTTTCGTATCTGTCCTTTAATGCATTACAATTTTATTTTTTCTTCTAAGCCTCATAGGTTGTTATTTTGAGATTATTTAAGAAAAATATTTGTTTAAATAATAAAGAAAAAGTTAATGATGAACTAAGATAAGTCTTAATTTTCATAAGTGATGTTATCATGTGATAAAGTTAAATTTATTTTTTTTGAGGAAAATTATTGGTGAAAAGTAGCTCCCCACTCCGATGGTATGAATAGGTGGCGGCAAAACTCTCGGGCCTCTGGGGGTTTAAACTTTGAATCCTGCATATTCAAGAGAAAAAATTAATACAAATGTAATACCGTTACATCTATTTATTCATTCCCATTTTATGTATATATATAAAGCGTCACATATATAAAGTTTTTCTTTTCTTTTATTAAACTTACGTTTTGCAATGTTATTATGATAGATGGTGGCCCTGGGTGACGAGACTCGATCATGTTTCGAAATTACAAATCGCTAATTATTGCACTATGGCTTATTATTTCTAAATAGTTATGTATTAAAAAAATTAAATTATTTGGATTTTTTTTAAATAAGTATAATGATTCCTAATCACTATATTTTCCCCTTGTTTTCATAAATGGCCGTATGATACATTTAATCGGCCGCCATTTTGAAACAAAATTGCGGATGGTATAGTCGAGCTCCGAAGGTCATCCTGTGACTTCAGTTTCAGATCTCAAAAAATCGGCCCAGTTGCTCCGGGCCATTTATTTTTTAATCGCTTCTGGGATTCTGCGTATCTTGACACTTAAAACTAAACATTTTGTGGAGGATTAGTTGTGGAGGGGTTTAAAAAAAAAAAATTATTCGGTTTAAATTATAAATTATGGGTACTATCCTTCCTCATGCCTCACATGTTATTGCTCACTATATTGTTAGCCATTTGCTAACAATAGGTCGACAGGTGTAAATTAATATTTTAAGTGTGAGAGAAAACAAAATTTATTGCGCACATAACTCAAATTAATACTATTTTAGTTATGACATTGCTGTGCTTACTGAGTGAGATGCTCAACGTATTTCGTTACTACAACAATTTGAAAGGAAAATTGTCCTTACTGTTTTAATTTTGCACTATAACTTGGATAAAAAATTTTTGGATTAAAAAAATTCCAAAATTTCATATAAGTTTACCGATTTAAGCTGAAAGGTGATTTATATAAATAAATTAAGGCTTAAAATATTTCACCGCTATATCCTATATTTGGTTGATACAGAGATGCCTGAGGATGGCTTAAAGGCCGAAATGTAGCATCCAAATAAAAGAGCTAGTGGTGAAATATTTTCAGCCTTCATTTATTTACAAAATTTCTTTATATTATGTAGGTATTACATACTAAAAACAATTACTATTGAATATTCATTTTGAAGGTTTTTTTATACTTACAGAAAAACTTGTAATTATGAATTATGACGCAAATATGAATATTAAAGTAATCAATTTCATTCACGAGTACTAAAAACTAGTCACTTTAGATTCGAAGTATTTTAACGTTTCTACAAAGTATGCGCTGTTTAGCCTGAAAGATATATAATTGGAACTAGATATGACGATTGATTACTCCGTGGTAACAGTATGATGAATGCGCTGGAGGACAGAAATGTCGATGGGAATCAGCCATCTATAGTTGGGTGAGCAACGAAGAGTAACCTGGGGCTGTTGGTAACATACACCTGCATAACACGGCTCATTTACATATTGTACTGCACAATATGAATTGTAAGCTTGGGATTAGCCACCTGGGTTGACTTACGCCAATACAACCGCTATGTCGATATACTGCTGCTCGGGGATTCAGTATGGATTCGGTAATTCCTGATACCTATTTACGGAAGATTCACTCTTATTCAGTAATTAAGAAGTGTGTGAGTGAAGTATTTATAAATATGAATAAGAAGCTTCGTTAATTAATTCAGTATTCGCTATATCAACTCCATAATCGATTTATTTATAATTAAAACTCAGATTATTATAATAATCATCTTCAACTAACAAAATACAGCGATTTATCATATAATATTATTTTAACCATTTAGACAGTAAGATTTATTTATTTTGTGATGCTGCCAAATGTATTGCTTGAATTTATTCTCTCTACTATTTAAAATTTAGGAATGATACTAAATATTTTGTCTTCAACGTTGCCAATGCTAACAGCATCCTCGGGCTACTTTCGCCGGTCCTTGGTTTGTGTACCAGCTATTATTTAGAGTACTAAAGTGGACAAAAACAGATCCAGAAAGGTTAGATCCACCTTTTTAGAGTCCAGATTAGGGATATAACCGATTATCATTTTTTTTTTTGCATGGAAAAACCACACATGTTTTTTACACTTTTGGTTATATTCGGCCAACTTTGTGTTTCTGCCTCCTTGGTAAAGTCATATCGGACTACAATTACAACTAAGTTTCTATTGTTTATATCACGTTCTCCGGTTAGACATTAGCCGTCTTAAAGTTTACAATTTTTTTTTAGTATATTATTACTCATTTTCTTTCTATATATCATCCTCTATTATTTCTCAAGTCTATAAGTTAGTTGATTTCTTAAAAATTAAAAAAAATTACTGGTCACTAAAATTCATCCTTTGAAAAAAAGTAATCCGTAGCTCTGTGACCTTAAAGTTACTACACTTGAAATAAGAAAAAGTGCTGAAAATTGAGTAATAGCTCTGTAATTTTTTTTTGCAATCACTTGGCATTACTGAACTTCGAACGTGAACGAATCGCTGATAATTGAATGTTGGGTTCTATAGCCTTTTATTTTTGTATTTTTTTAATCTCTCAAAAATCGATTTGCAAATTTGAAAAAAAAGGCTGAAAATTTAATTATAGCTCTGTTACCTTAAAAAAGAAAAATTACTTAAAATTGCTGAACTTGAAACTTGGAAAAATTACTAACAACTAAACTTGCAATTTTATTAAACATTATAGCTGGAACAGGGCCATTATTATATTTTATCTCGCTTGGGTAATGATTTGCAAAACATCAATGTTCCTTAAATGACAATACATGGCTTAGACTATTATGATTCTCACCTGCTTTTTTATCGTGGTTAAGAATGAAAATGGCTTAATGGATTTGAGCCCGTTGAAACAATTTATTAAATAAAAAATGTTAATTTTAAATTGGCCGTCGGATGACAGATATCGAAGATGTGAAAATATCAGCAACTGTCTGAAAAACTAAAATGGATTGGAGAGGTGTTAGATTTTTTCGATTATAGTTTATCGCAATGGTTTGATTCCGTAGAGCACGGTAGATTATATTAGAAGATTTATAGAAGATATATTGAAGCTTCCTACAAAAATACCAAGCGGAGGTTTAGCAAGCAATGCTTTTTGGAATAGCTAACGTTAAAAAATGTTTAAATATAGCATAAACAGAACCTAACCCTTGGCCCCAGATATATTCTCAGCAAAGGAGTACGAAATTCTGAATAATAATATTAATAAATATTATATTTAATAATAATTTTAATATATAGGATAATATTCTGGTAATAACTGCATTTATCGAACTCGGAGCCAGAAACCTCTTTAAATCGTTTATTATAAGTGGTATATTGCTTACATATTATCTTGCTTAAACATTGCGGCTTTCATTTTCTTTCTTATTTTATTATCTAATTGTTTCGTTGGAAAATAATGTAAAAAAAAAAAACTGTGTGCGATGTACGGACCGCTAATACTAAGCCAAATGGGACAAAGCGGGAAGAGAAATATTGGCCTGAAACGGAAAATCCGTACTAATTTGGGAGTAGCAGATGGTTGTCTCAGTTCAAACATCAATTTCCTCCGAGCGCATTTGTACTCGGTCATCTTTTTCCAATGATGGAAATTGCCATAGAGGCCTGGACAAATGATCACTCCATAGATCACGGTTGTACCAGCTGGAGAAATAACTGGAATGGAGTCTTATAAATACCCGATCGCGTAGTTGGTATATTGTACTTCAACTGGCCACTTCCACTAGTACTACATATATTAACTTGGTAATTAGCTATAATTACAATATAAGGAAACATAATTAATATTATTTAAAAAATAAGTATTAAAAAAAGCAATCCTTTCATTCAAGGTATATTTAAATTAAACAAGTTTTGCTTAAATTATCAAATCTTATCGTTAACTATGTTACCTGGAATAAAATATTAATTTTTGAAAAACAACGACATTTTTAATTAGATAATTCTAATATTAGAGTTATGATAAACGAATTTCAATGAAAGAAAACAATCATAAATTGTTTTTATATAAAAAAAATATATTAGATTAATCCTAAAATTTACACGAAATATATACGATATACACGTCTTCCGTCACTTAAAATCACTTGGAACTAACGCAAGTTAATTACATTACATTACTTAATATCAACGGAAATATAATCTTCTGAGAAGGTACAGTCAATGTTTCCATGGATCTGTTTCAGTTGTGAATTTGACTGTACGAGTGGGATGGTCCGTCCCGATTTTAATCACTGAGAACAGTGAACATAAGAAACAGATGGCAGCAAACAATAGCTACACACACATGATTGAATATTGTTATAAGCCATGTATTTTACGTTAAGGGTTAATAACCCCCGAAAATACAAAAGAACCTAATAAATGAACATTTGTTTCTTCCCTCATCTTCCAAAACGAGAAATTAGTGGCAAGAATTAATAAACGCTAACCTAAAACGAACCTGATAAAGTTTTAATCGTGAAATTGGTTCCTCAGGTATGAAAGTTGTCATGTCAACGATGACGGGAACCTACATAGGTTGGTACGCATGCAAACTTTTATTATATAAACAATGCATAATCTCGGTAAAACATAATTATAGTTATATCTTCAATGCATAATATATATTCTATATATATACTGGGATAAGTAGGTTTTCAGTGCAGCCCGATTCGGGTTGGAATTATCGGTCACTGACGATTATAGCTGTCCTGTAACAATTGGTGCCAATTGCTGGTTGACAGACAATAATTCTCTTAATTGGCCTTTTAATTGGGCTTCCTCAAATATAGTTATTTTTCTCCATTATTTATCCTATTTTCAGTTGGTCTTAGTTGTTATCAAGTGTTCTTGATGAAGTTGTTCTGAAAATTTGTGAAGTTTTCTTCGTTCCGAGTTGTGCGCGTTGATGTATTACCGCTTGGTAAAGATTTTTTTTTAAATTTAAAATTCTGGTTATTCTTACTAATTAATAAATCCAATCTTTAATGAAGAATATTATTTCTTGGTGACAACATTTAGTTATATAAATGTTTATTGTCTAAAATGTTGTAATATTTGACCGTAATAGTTTCAGCAATTTATACTATTTTAACCTGTAATTGATAAATTTATATATACATTCAATTTCACATTAAATTAAGTTTAGTTCCGATTAAACATTGTAAAATTATTTCTTATATAATATTAGAATTATGAATAAAAGTTTATGCTTACTAGTAATTATATTTTTAATGTCGTAAAATAAATAGACTTAAAAACTGAAGTAAATTTTTCAGCTGCTGTATATTCTTATTTATTGTGATTCTATCGAAAGGAAAGGGAAGAGGACCGTAAATTGTAACAATGTATATAAGGATCGTAGCGGACCTAATAGCGATTCTTGAAGGATCCCATGCCTTATTCAGGGAGGGGTTGAGCCCTGGAAGGTCACATTAAATTTCGAAGGGACCGGCTAGTCGTAAATTATCGGGACTCCCGAAGCCTTGTCCCCTCTTCAATGAGAAAACTGTGCATCTTTTAGAAAGTTATCAATCACTCTTGTTCGCCCATCAGCGTCCCTTCAAATATTTAAGCTTTAGGCTCTCTCTTATTCGTATCGTTACAGGGTATTAGCTGCTGTAAATAATTGTTCGTTTCGTTAACAACGTTCATTTGTCTTCTTCGAGAACATATAAAGTAAGTGTTTAATAAGTGCTTTTTAGTGATTTCAACTAACTGAATTACGTTTAGTACCTTTTTTTTTTACATTTAACTCCCTCAACCATATAAAAATAGGCTTCGTACCGCTTGTCATATTTAATTTTATTGTTTTAGGGTATTTTGATTTTTAGAAAAATGTTTTTAATAAATGCCCTCGGCTTTTGAAAGACATAACTATTTTGAATACATAACTATTTTTATTTTATTTTTTTTTTTTTGAAGAATGAAACTTGAGACGTATGATACGGAAAATGCGTCCCAACTCGTAAGATTTTCTTCGAATGGATTTGTGCTCGTACATAAAAGTCTTATGCATGTTCCGTTATAGGCATAGGATGTAAATATGTTATTGCAAAAGTACACTCCGAGTTCTACATGCTTGGTCTTACTCCTTGTACATTCTATATCCGTGGGTTTGGATATGGACAATATGGCATCCTTTGTTTATTTGAATTTCTATATTAGATCTAATTGTTCTATATTATAAATATAATTTTCTCCCTGTGTCTGGAGTGTCTGGCTAAGGAAAGAATAATTAGGAAGAGTACTTGAAACTGTCAGTTAAGTCGTGAATTCATAAAGTTATAAGGTTATATTAAGGTAACAAGCAGCTAAATGATTTTTAATTACGGATTTTTTCGTGTTTTTTTTCTTTTCTGAAGGATTATGAAAATGTGTCAGAGGTACTTGAATATTTGATTTTTTATGTATACTCATTAAAATAATTTGGCATTAATAATTTATCATAAACTAAGGTTGTCATAACAGTATGAGCTAAAATTGGAGCATATGAGGAGCGTACAGACGAAGTGCGTCCAACCGTGAGGAACCACAACGGCTACATTAAATCCAAGCACAGCTGTGACTCCTACTGTCTCATCCTACATTACTTCCACAACATCTATCTTATGCTCCTCCCCTCCCCCTTCCCTTCCTCTTTACATATTTCTCTCCAACAAGGAATTCTCATCTTCCGTCTGTCGTCCTAAGCCAACTTTCTGTCCATAATTAAGAACGTGGCGGGACAATGGAGAGCTAAAACAGAAGGCGAATCATACAGAACAGGATTATCATATTCTGTTTAATGTTGATCTTGTCCCATCTTTCGATCTAATGGCGAAGAACATCGGTAAATTTTCTAAATCATGAACTTTTATAGGTCACATAATCGCGATCATTGTTTCCGTATGAAATGACCTTTTGGTGATTACGTTGGGAAAATTAATGTGATCCATTTGTATTTTCAATTTTCTTTCCTATTTCTCAGATTAGTTTTGATGATGTTTAAACCTTTTGCTTGTTCTGCGTTATTAAGGTGCATCGACGTTATAGCCATGAAACCTCCTATGTCACTAAAAATAAGTTATGTTATTTTAATTTTATTAGATACAATATTTTATCTCCTATGTGCTGATGAAAAGCATTCATGTGTTAAAAAACCGTTTCATGATTTAATTAATAAAAAAGAATCCTCCTATTGTTAGTGTTTATCCCATTCGCTACAGCAACCGCTAGAAATCACCCAAGACAGATTTTCCATAGGTGGATTTAGAGATCTTTTCCTACCATTCTGGAAATGCTCATAATTAGTTTTAAAAAATCTGGTGCGATGTGCGCATCAAACAACTTTCCCTTACTCCCCTATCATAATTATCTTTTTAATATAATTTTAAAGAGTTCACAAAAACACTGCTTCTAATAAACTCAGCAGCATTCACTTCTTCTCCCACTCAAGTACAATAAAACAGTTTTTTAAACAATTTTTGTACAACAATTCTGTCCACTACCTATATATTTTAACTTTGTCAAGTTCCAAATATATTTTAAAAGTTTCTGGTTTAGTTTCTATGAAAACATTTTCTTTCCATTAAATAATGTGAAAGTAGAAATTATTAAGTTAATTTCCGCTTTTGTATTCTTAAATTACTTTGTTACAGAGCATATTTACAACAGGTTGGCGGATTGGTGGGAGGAGGTTCGGTCGCATCCATCTCCTTTCGGATGCGCTCGGTTATCCATCTATTTTATGCTCCTCATAAAATACACCGTATCTTTGCTAATACTGGTCCGATTTGATGATTTTTTTTTTGTTTTTTAGATAATTAATAATCTTTCATTTAATTCTGTACATAATTTACTATAAATTGCATATTTTTTAAGTTAAGCGCAAAAAAAATATTCTTTTCGTCATAACTTTTTTCCCTGCACTTTTTCGTTGATATGCTACATAAATCATAAGTTAAACGTTTTTAAGGTGAAGACAGTAGGCAAGTTTCACCAAAATCGTTGGAGCCGTTTTCGAGAAAATTGTAAACAATTGTAAAATCCATGATATAATAGCTAATTCCGGTTAGTCCTATGCGCTGTATCTTTGCTAATACTGGTTCGATTTTGATGATTCTCTTATTGTTTTTTATATAATTTTCATACAATCCGTAAAATGCATACTTTTTAAGCTATGCGCAAATAAAATATTCTTTTCATCATAACTTTTTTCCTGCAATTCCTCGGTGATTTCCTACATAAATGAAAAATTTAAGACCTTTATGAAGAATAATTTAGGCAAGTTTCATCAAAATCGTTACAGCCGTTTTCGAGAAAAACTTAAAAAAGTGTAAAATCGTTTATATCAAGTGGCACTTCCGCTTAGTCGATTTTGACGAAAATGTTGCTGCAGCATCACATGAATGTGCCAACCTTAAATACGTAATTTCAGTATCGTACAACTTTTCGTTTTTGAGCTAGGCTGTTCACATATACACAGACCATTTTGCGAGACTTGGTCATTTGGACTCAGGGGACCTTAAAAGGTGTACTTCCGTCGAAAACTCGAATTCGAAAATTTTCACGATCGCAATACTTCCCCTTAGTATATACTTCATATGTAGGTAAGGGAAAGTAAAAATATATTTCATAACATTGCTTATGTATCAGTTTTTCATTTGTTCTGTAAAATCATGTGTTTGACGCATAGCAGGTTTCACGGCAGGAATTACGATATGTTGAAATTTAGATCTTTATTATACAGGGGTAATGAACTATCTAATCCCTCTTTTTTTTCTTTATATGTTTTTAAAAGCGTTCATATGGTTATAATTATTCCTGTTTTTTTTTGTTGTTTTTTTACGAAACCTCAAGGTAATAAGATATATGTACATGTATATATGTTTATCATTTTTTTTTTTCGAAATACTACATATGACAAAATCAATAAATTAATAGTGAAAACGGATCCACTTACTACATTCCTAAACTACGACAACAGAGAATATTATTAACTATTTTTTTTTCTGTAATACTGTTCATCTGTTTTTATTTCATGTATTACCTGTTTTTCATATATTAAGTTTTTCGACCAACTGGGTAACTTCCGTCTTATAATACAATTGTATAAAATAACAGTATTACTAATTACAAAAGATTGAGTACAATTACATTTAAGTACACTTACAAGCATATAAAAAAAAAAATTATTATCACAAAATAAATTAGATAAAGCTATATAAAAATATTTTCTAAGAATTTTTACAAAATATCTTACTTTGTTGTTTGTTGCATTCGAATACGCTTACAAAAAAAATCAAGTTAATCATAAGCAATAAAACAAAATGAAGTTAATTGATAAAGAAAAAAAATTATGACGATGATGAAAACAAAATTTAGATTAATTATTAAATTTTACAATAAATTTATTTTGTTTCAGGAATAAGATTAAGTACTTTATACAATTAATCTGTAACATTGATAAATAGCGATTATAATAAATAATAATTGATAAATAGCGATTATTTTCATTATGTTTAGTTATTTTTAATTAATTAATTTATACGAAAACAGTGAAAACTTATACTTACAGTATCGATATATAGCACAGGGAGGAGGTATAATAAATTTCCATAAAGCTGATAAAGGATTAATTGAATACAGAAATTATCAAAAGATATACTATCCAGGGGCCGAAAGATGAAAACAGGTATAATTTAATTTGCCTTTTACAGTTTTGACAAGTTTAACTGATATATGGTGCCGAGTTGGTAAAAGTTTGGCAGGGGACACGCAGGTTGTACTCTTCTGTCCTCTTGCTGTAACCACCACACCTTATCCACCGCGTTGTGCAAACCTTACGGGGAGTCAACTGAATTAACTGTGAATTTATAGTTTATAATAGAAATATTCGTTTTATTTATCAGTTTCATAAAAAATAACCCGACCAAAAATTGAAAGATCGGCAATAAAGAAGTAAATATTAAATGAAAATTGCATAAAGTGAAAGCAATTAATATCACGGTAATCAATAATTTCATTGAAATAAGAATTGATAAAAATATTGCCTATTGCTTTTCGAAGCCTTTTTTTTTTTTTTTTTTTTTTTTAATTTTTCATTTTAATGTACTTAAACCTCGATTGTAAGCTTAAACCTCAATTGTAACATTTAAAAAATCCGGTGTAGTACTCCTATCACACAACTATCTCTTTCTGATCAAGTAGGACTAGTGAAATTTTAAAAGTTTCCATTTAGTTTCCATGAGAATAATTAAACTTCATTTAAATTATATAAAATTAGGAATTATTGTTGATATAAAATTATTGATAGAACAATCACTTAAGTTTATGCGTTTATCGTCACTCTCTATTAACTCAGAGGATCTAAAAAAACGTACATTTCCGTTGAAAAATCAGATTCGAAAAATTTCACGATCACAGTACTTTCCTTTATATATTTTATATCTATCTAGGTAAGTGAAAGTAAAAACACGTATATTTTGAAACTACAACCCCGGTACAGATTACTATCTTATTCTTTGGAATAAATTAAAATATAATTTGTCTTAAAATTAACTTGTAGATAACATCTTATGACAGCGATGTAACACAATAATTAGAAAGCTAAGTTAATTTGTAATTTATTATTCGATTGTTACGCTTTATTAGTTGAATTCATGCCATATCAAATATGGTATTTTTATCTATTTTTTTTTCGTTATTTGATGAGCTTTTTGACAGAGAGGAATATTTTTGAATAAAGAGGAATTTGGTGGTTTGAGAGGATTCCAATATTCAATCATGTCATATACTTGTATCAAATTCGGAGTTGATTTTTTTTTGTTATTGTTGTTTAGTGGTTAGAATCGACCAAGAGTTTCTTTTCGTTTCTGTTTTGTCGAGAAAAAATCTTAATTTTGTTCTGCAATGAAAATTTTGTTATTATATTATTAATACATATAATATATTAAAAGCATTTATATTAGGAGAAAATTTGATTTGTGAGATTAGTTGAAAATTAGATTAGTAATGATGTTTTAATTGATAAGCACTCTATTTATGATTAATACTTCTAATATATTGATTATTATTTGAGGCCTTTAGAATTAACTCGCTGAATAAAGGATATAATAGGATCCCGCAGTATTTCATAGTATAAGTGGTTTCAATGAAATGCTCTGAAAATTTGAAGGGAGATAAGATAGTTTATGTTATTCTGAGCGAAAGTCGATGGACACAAAAAAATTTTGACAGAGTTTTGAGTTATTCGTTATTATATATCTATGTATACTCCTTATGTATGTGGGTGTATATATACACCTGAACCAGTTAGAATTGAATTAAATATATCGTTTAATACGTTATTGTATCTGATGCCCTGCCATAAAGGTAAAGTTCAAATGAGAACTTAATTCGCGAATAACTCAAAATCCTGTCATAGAATGTTTTTGTGTCCTTCGAGACTTTCAGAACATTTGATCGAAACCTCTTTTACTATGAAACACTGCGGGGTCCTTTGGAATTTATATTTTATTTTGTTTATCATTTTTATTTTCAAACGATTTTCTATCAACTTGTCTGGCAATTTGCATCAAAGCCTGTTGAATCTGCTTCAAAATAACATTAATTGGGACATATTATATTTTAGGAGTATTTCTTGAATTTTAAATTTTTTTGATTTCCTGTAAATAAAATCCAATTATATTTTGATTCTATTAGGTTTTGATTCTAAAGACCTCGCTTTTACATTTAAGTATTTGAGTTTTGGACAAATTACATCTTTCAGTTCAGATTTTTGAGCTCCTCCTGAGCATCAACGCCTTGTCCAAAACTAAATGATTTTTTTAGCCTTATTAATTGCCTAAGTTGGAGACGAAGGCAATGAAGTGAAAACTCCCAGACCTAAGAAATCACTCTAAATTTGATTTTTCCTTCAGGTGTGCCCCTCTCCTCCCTTTCGCTTTGGTCGATAGATTTATGAGGTTGGTGAGAGGCCATTTTTCTTAACAAATATTGGTTGGTTGGCTGGCCTGATAAGGGTCGCTATAACAGCACCGCGGTCTTTCCTAAAATGGTCCTTCATTTTTAATTTAATATCATAATGCGAAAATTTTGATAAAATATAATTTAGATAAATTAATTTGTGAAGGTCAACTTTCCATTGATATTTAACCTTACATTTAAAAAAAAAACATTTTTATAATATTGTTTTCGACGTTTCGAAGTAATTCTTCGTCATCAGGATCTTTGTTTTCTACAATACGACATCAAACTATTAAACTAATAAATATTCTAACCCCTAACTTACAATATAACTTGTAACTAATTTTTTTTATTAATTATTATATTTAATAAGAATTATACAAATTATCTGTATAATTTTACTTCGTCAATCATTAATCGTTTCAATATAAAAATTATCTGGGGAGTGGCTTTTCTTTTACATCCTTGTCACACACACACTGTACTATCTTTGAAAATGAACTTTGTACTAATCCCTGTTGTCATATGCCTTCCCACTCATTCTCTCCACACTTACTACTATTATGTTTAAATCAATATACCTTTTGCTAAATTTTAAATCATAAATTATTTTATATTTAGTTTATTAATTATGTCCGCATTATGGCTTTTTAAATTAACCGCCTAATTTAGAATTGGCTAATTATAATTGTTTATTATGTGATTAAATTAATCTTTAACATCGATCGTCGCTACGTGTCTGATATTAGTACCAGAAAACAATATATTATCGGTCTTATGGTAATTTATTAAAAAATCTCATGTATACATTGTAATAGTCGGTATTGTCATCTCAATTAGTTCGGTAGTTTACTATTGGTGATAAAAAAAAAAAAAAACTGCAAATTTTTATGCGCTATAGAAATATTTGACCTAATTCTGCGTGCTCTCACTTTTGACATTTAATGAAGTACCCAATAAATGAAATTACAGTTTAGTAATAACGTTACGATGCAGTTAACTTACGCATAAACTCTACAATTACTTTACCAGTAAGTACATAGCGATAAACCTCTTAACATCAACTTCCATCAAAGCGGCAGCTGCTTCTATAGACCTCTATCCTCTCAAAGGATGGTAATCCATGGATTGAAGTATTTATTTCGGGATAGTATAATGGATTGTTATATAGTATTATAGGGGAGAGAATGGTGTAGTATGGCAGAAGGGAGGACTAATTAAGCAGCTTTATTCATAAGCACTAGGGTCCTGTCGGTGATTAAACGCTGGCCAGAGCCTATTTCCCATGGGGCGGCCCTTGTCGTGTACCTTGTCCTTTAATTCTCGTTTGTTATCTTATTTTTTCACTTTTTTTCTTTTGCTTTATTTACCTATCCTGTTTTTGTTTTGTTTTTTATAAATATATCGGCGGTATATAAGTTAAATTTTACTATTTCAAGGTATATAATCTATAATAGTTTTGTATTAATTGTATATGGTAATATACACTAGGTTGTTACAAAAATCCTTGTGCATGAACGTAATCCTTAATTCCAACTCTCATAATTAATCCTATAAGAATGGTTTTGTTTCTACTATTTATGTCTATGTTTACTTTGACTAATCCTTTAATTTCTCGTGACTTGAGTTGGCTTTATGGGGTCATTTACATTTTTAAATTGCACGTGAAACGTCAGAAGAAAAAATCGTGATTCGCAGTTTTTTGTGGCATTACTGGAAAAAAGGTTTAAGCGCAAAGGCAGCCGCCGAAGAAATTAGTGTCATAGAAGGATAGTCAATTATCCATCGAAATGCAGCCGCACTTTGGCGTTTCAACAATAGGAATATGAGGCTTGCAGATGAACCCCGATAAGATCGCCCAACGGTCGTTGATGATGATGTTCTTCTTTAATGTGTGAACCAGGACCCACATGCAACTACTCTTGATTTATTGGCCGTAATAGGGGCTTCTAATGTAACAGAGGCTCTTTACCTTAAAAACCTGTGTCTCGGACCAACATGACTTGACAGAGGCCCAAGCCCGGCAGCGAGTTGATATTTTCAAAATTTTGCTTAAAAATCCGAAAGATGACAGGTGGAAAACAACTATCACATGTGACGAAAAGTAGATATTTTTAAAAACCCTAGGTTCGCCAAGATCGGTTTGGGGAAAAAGTGATGCTTTGTGTTTGGTGGAAGTTCTAAGGCGTTTTGCATTTTGAGATTGTTCCTGATGGTTGTGAAGGAATGCAAAAATTATCGGAACTGCAAGGAGTAAACGGTTTGCCTCATCCTGCGTATTACCGAGATATTGCACCATCAAAAGTATGGTTTGTTTACATCAATGGCTCATTTTCTAAAAGGTCGAATCTTTTACGAGTACGTAAAAATTGGATGTGAAGATTTCTTTGCCTCAAAACCACAGGAATGTTACCGGCATCAAATCCAATTATTAGCAGAAAGATGTATGAAAGTAGATGAAAACAATTGATTTTACTTTGATGAGTAGTATTCAATAATGTTTAAAATATTGTAAATGTGTAAGTGCTTCTGTAACAATCTAGTAATAATAAAGATGTATTTTTGTTTTTTTTTAACTTATAAGCTAGAAAGGAAAATTGAAGAGAGTTGGAGTGATGTGAAAACAGTCCTACTTAGCACAACTATTGGTTTTATAATTATCTTACAACTTATAATTATCTTTGCACTGTAACACTAAAAACATCAAACGTACATTGCTATAAATAATTTAAAATTATCCCTCCAATTTCTAGTTTTATTTCGGATCTATTCGGTATACATTGCAATATTACTTACACTAGTATAGTAATAAATATATAAGAGACCATAAATACATTTTTTTCCTTTTTAATTCAACTATTCCCCAATACGCATTAAATTATTGCAATAAAATCTAGCCTACTTTTTATTTGTTCTCTCAACCTCTATATTGCTTTTTATTTTTGTTTACTCTCTTTTTCAGTTAACCTTTATAATTTCTTAGCATTATAAATTTTTTATATATAACAAGCATAATTTTATATAATCATAATATATAATCAACATAATTATATGATATAGATAATTTTATCTTTTATCATAAGATAAAAGATATATGGTTCAATTCATTGTCACAAAATAATAAATATTTATTAATTATTCACCGTGCTCTGTGGTGGTTAATAAAGAGCAAGGGATCCATGAAGCTCTTGGCGTGTTAATTAAATATAGCTGTAGATTGATTTTGTTTTTTTGAAGACTAAGTCCAAAATTTTGAAAACAGGTATGTTTAAAACGAATATTTAATGACAAATAATTAAAAGTTAAAATTGACTATGTATATATATATATATATATATATATATATATATATATATATATATATATATATATTGTACTGACTATATATATTTATATATACTACAGTTTACTTTCAAATAGGTTATATTGTATTACAGTTCCCTATCGATAGCATACTGTAAATGATCTTGGTACATTTTAATTTTTTCTTTTTTAAATTATATAAACTTCAATAAGCAAGAAAATCTGTTGAGTATATAATAAAATACTTATACATCAGATATAGGAAGCAGAGGCTACGATGACAAATAAGATATTTGAGAGGACGCGGAAGGGAGGAGGGGAGGGGATGATGGATGACGCTAGCTATCTGAAGCAGGTTTCAGTGTCCTGCCGCTTCCCAAGATTGATATTAACTGATGGTCCTCTTCTTCCTACGTCTGCCTTTTATAGCAGCTCCTTACCCATTATAATCCCACGGAACGTAACAATAAACTAAAGCAAGGATTATATCTTTTTTTTAATTTATTTTTTATTATAAACCCCTCCTTCCGTCAACTTGCACCTATTGCTGTGCCTCAGCGATAGCAAAAGTTTTTTTAAAAGTAAATTTTAAATTTTTGGAAAGTGTTAGTGTGTATGATGAATAAAAAAAAAATAACTGTCATCGCCTAATTATTATTTTGAAATTATTACAAATGTATATAAATACTGATGATAATATGCCTCCTAAAGTGCCTTTGTCTGCCGACATTAGCAGTAAGGCGTCCCACTGGCAGGCGAAATTCAAATTTTCCGCCGTTGGCGTTAAGGAGACAGCTCCCACTGCACTTGATCGAATTTAAATTTGTTTGTGCTCAATGGACGCAGAATGTCTCTACAATTATTGTTCCATGATTTGTTTTTTCTCTTTTAGTACTAATTTACATACTTTAGATTTATACGTAGTATCCTGTCTCTGTTTTTAACAAAATCGTCTTCTTTTTTTTATCGTTGTTTACGATCACGCTAATTAAAAAAATTATTATGTTGTGGTACTCATAGACACAGAATTCAATGGACTTTAATTTAATATAGTATGGCTTTTTGGACAGAATACACCGTTAAGGAATTATAGGCGAAAAGAACAAAAATAGTCGAGTTTTTTGCCGTATTTTTGAAACCCAGTTGGCAGGCAGGTGCTAATTGAATACTAAGGATGGACATTATACGGATTATGAACAAATGTTTTCTTCAAATCAGTCACCAAATTTCACCTCGTGTCTTGAACTGTCTGGGAACCCCTGTTATAAATAATATATTGTGCTATAAATCACCTCCATATTTTATAACATGATCCCAAAGATTATGTTTGTCGTTGTCCACGACAGTCTTTACTGTACCTTTTTATTCAGAATTTTTGCTTAGAATCTCCCAAGTATTTGGGTAGCCTTGCAGTTGCTATAGCCTATACTAGACCTAGAGGAAGGAGGGGGGTAGTGAAGGCCGGACACAGAGGCGGGGAGATCGAAGAACAGAGAGGCTGGAGGAGATAAGACACGACCCGCTGAGCCAGCCAAGAGTCTCCTTAGGACCTCTCAGTCTTTTATTTGACTTGCAAATCTTCCAATTATAGTAGCTTGTTCTATCCCCCCTACTACCCTACTACTGCAAACTTACTAATTTACAGTTCATTGTCTCCCCTTCTGCCATTTACAGTTACAGTCGTCCCCTCTGCGGTTTTATGGTCGTCTCATCTGAAGGCGGGGAATGGAGTAGCTTTTGGTTGCTGGGTGAACAGTTGCTATCTCATGGCTTCATCTAGTAGAAATAAATTTGAAAATGTTTTTTTTTTTAATTGGTAGGATAAATAATTACAAATTAAATTTATTATTTGTTAATATTTAGTGGTTATTCATTTTGTCTTAATGTATATTATTGTGATTTACAACTGGAAGTAATGGCATGGTCTAGTAGGCGTAAGTAAGGCATCATACTCCTTCGTAGTTTTTTAGCGGTACTGTTTTATAGTTGTTTTTTCATATATATATATATATATATATATATATATATATATATATATATATATATATATATATATATATATATATATATATGTAAATATATACATAGAAATAGGAAAACTACCTGAGTTAAGCCTTCCGTTCAAACTTTTATTGCTAATTTCTAACGACATAAGTTTGTAAGGGAGTTACTTTCGTATGGATATAGTATCTATGTTTCACGACAAGGATTTATGTATAGTATTATAAATCTTTTTACTCAAGGAGAAGCGGTTCGGGTAGCGGTTCATAAATACAGTAAATCTATTTCATAAATGCCTACATTTAGGCCCACATTGCAGGTCTACAAAGAAGATGAAAATCTTAAGCTATGTCCACAGTTTTGACTTTCGATTCGGCATGAGGAACGCGGAAGAGAACCTGTAGCATGCGATGTCGAATCGAAAGTTGAACACTGTGGATATAGGTATGGAAATATATAGAAGTATATTATTATATGGTAGAGAGAAAAAATAATGAAGAGTGCACTTCTCAAACATTGGCGTTTAATAGTAGTTTTAATTTTTTTTTTTTTTTTTTTTACCGCCAATGGGACCATCTGCATGATTATTAATACGGTCAACTATTTAATATATTATGAGGGTGCTTATAATGTCTTATTCAGTTTTAACAATAGCATGCTATATCATAACTGAGAACAATTTAAATAACGAGTTCTGTGATTTATGTGGAGTTAGTTAAAATACGTATATAAATAGTTAAATTAAATTAAAATCAATCAATTTACTTTATCCATTAAAATGTGAGAAAGTAAACGTTTTCCATTCTAGTTTGAGGTTTTAGCTTGTGGCTGATAGATAGATAGATAGTCTGTAATTTAAAAAATAAATAAATAAGTAAAGTTAAGGTGAACAAGTTGGGGCATGTGCGTTATTGTAGTGAGTGCGTCCAGTTTTGTTAAAATGCTCAGTAAACGTTGTTTATTTGTTATATCTAAGGTCATATTTTCATTTTGACACTACTCGATAAATATTATACCGTCCAAAGCCTGTTCACTTACTCTAATACCACACTTCCCACACCTCACCTTTATTTAGTTACATAAAAGTCAATATAAAAAAATGGAGCAAAAACGAGTAGCTATATTTTTTGAGTTAATTCATAAAATAGACTAACAGACCAAATAGCTAAGACACTTTATTTTGATATAAAAAAAAGTAGTGGAGTAGAGTACTATAACTTTCTTTAGACAATATAATAAAAATTATTTATTCATTACGGGATCCATATTAAAAGACTTTTAATTAAAACTTACGTTCTGGTGACAAGCTTTCTAATTTTAAATTAATTTCTTCATTAAGTAGGAGCTTATTCTGTACTTTACTCTTAAGTATTGTACGATGAGGTAGGGATGTGAATATCAAAAAAATATATCGATTATATATATAAATATATAGATTATGTTTATATTTTTTTTTATATCAAACTATATACATATTCGAAAACTATCGATAGGTTATATTTATATATATATATATATATATATATATATATATATATATATATATATATATATATATATATATATAAAACCTATCGGTAGTTTTCGAATATAGTTTGATATATAAAAAAAATATCGATATTTCGGTCCTCTATATTTTTAATTTCTTAAAATCCCTCCTTTAAAAGAAATGGAGCTCTAGGGATGGTGGAGAAATATCGATATTTTAAATGAAATATATCCATATTTTGTCTGATAGTTTTAATTCAATATATAGTAATACCGATATTAAAATTTGAGTATCGAAAACAGATATTTTTTTCCAAAACATAATTACCTGAATAAACAAAACAAAAATCTACAAAGTCTATAAGTTTTTGATAGGTTTGATTCAATTGTGATTTTCTTCCTTTTTTTTTTATTTTAAGCAATTTAATTAATTTTCTTTATTTCTTGGTAATGAGTCTTTTGAAAATTAAATGTTAATATATACTTTGGTAGATTTTTAGTAATTCGTTCGATATTTATTTTCTTCCGTCCTTGTTAATTTTTTTTTTCATGTTTCAGCAACTTAATTGATGTTTACTCAAGTTCCCAATATATAATTTTTTTTAATTCACAAATGTTAATAAATTAATACATTTTTTTGCGACAAGCTGTTTATGAATATTTAATTGTTGATAATTTAGCTACTTCAAATCTAAGAATGTTAATTTTCCCTATTCTTCAATTCAATGTAATAACTCACTTCTTCTGCTTTCTAGGATTAAAAACATCGAGGTCCGATAAATCGAAATAACGATATTTTTCATTGATATATACTATTTCGATATATTTGAAAACTCTCGATAAGATATATTTATTATAATTTATACATATTTTCGTATTTAACCAGAAACCGTTATGAAGATAGCTGACTTGGACACAGGCTTTATATCGACGTTTTTTGTTAAAGGCTTAAGCGCAAAAATTCGAAATTTAGGTTTCAATTGATTTTGGGATGTAAACACCTCCTCTATCGATTCCCACTCACGATATACCGGGAAAAAAAATTCGAAATGGTCTAAAAATCGACTATTGATACCGTTAGTACCAAATACTAACGACTCTCAGTATAAAGTTTTTGCCATGTTAATAAACTCTTACTTACTCTTATATAAAAAAATTGTTATTGGGGGAAAAAGTCGTTTCATGCGTTTCATGCGTTTCCTGTAAAGTTTGCTAAATGGTACTTAGGCCTTTTTCAAAAATCGACGTTGATTTATAGTAATAGGAATACACCACCACACAATTTTTTTGGTTCTTTGTTTGTCGAACCCGCCGTTCTTTGTTATTTTCTCTAAAATATTTTTTTGTAGAAAAAATATCGGTTTTCGATACTCAAATTTTAATATCGATATTACGATATATTGGAAAAAACTATCGGACAAAAATATCGATATTTATAAAAAATATATCTATAATTTTCCAACATCCCTACAATAAAAGCATGGAATTACATTTTAAAAATTAAGATACAATTTCAAAAAATCTGTATAGAAATTCATTTTTAAAATTCCAACGTGATCAGGACTTCTTTGAATTCATCATATATCCATGCATTTGGGCGGCGCACTAGCATTTGATCTAGTAATGGAATTATGATTTTGGTGCAGCATTGTATAATACCGCAAATTGGAAGTTGTGATGAAGGACTGATGGGACGGACGAGATGAAGGACTCATTAAGGTAGGCCGCCTGGTGCCAGATTTTAATCGAGGAGGCGGTGGGAGGGAGATTGCCGCTCCCGTGGTTTTTAATATAGGCAGCTCTCATTGTCAGCCGTCGCTGTTAGTATAATACCTCCGGCATCAAATAGACTGCCCGACACCTCACTCCTTTATCTGTATCTTTATCTTGGACCAGGGCGCTGGGGAATGCGCTATCCCTCTGTACCTCCACATCTGAGGGCAAGTCAGTCCGCCATCTTTATCTCAACCTAAACCTAAGTTTCTTTAATCTCTGGAACTGACTCGATCGCATTGATATTAAGACATTCGTGTTGCCAAAGTTTTATAAGCCTTAGCTTTAATCTTACTGCCGACAAGAAGTATGATAGAACCTACTTTCCCGTATTAGGATGCAGTATATGCAATTCAGAGTCTATCTTCGATTCTTCACCAATAAAACTTAAAAAAATACGCTTATATCAGGAATTCACTACAAAATGGATTTTAATCATAGTGTACGCCCATTTGCAAGATAGATTAGACCTTAGGTTTACAAATAGTTATAAATTCGATCAAGTAAATTGAAAATGCATATAAACATAGAAAATATTGCTTGAAGAAGAAACGCCGTTGGCTCTTTTCTCATCAAATTTTTGATGTTCTACTGAATTTCAAGTTCATTAGATATTGCGAAAGCATTTTCCTGAAAATATTGGATTGATAAAAACCACAAATCAATAGGGCGTATAAAAATTATGATCGTTTTTCAACAAAAAGTTAATATTTTTATTTATATAATATCGTACAGAATTAATATTCAAAGTATAACCTATTATGATCCACTGTTGTCAACAATCTTTCAGCCAGTTGCTCGATCCCATCCTTGGGACGGCTGTCGAAAAACTCTTGAGCCGCAATCTCTACAAAATTATAAATTTTTTTTTGTCTTGAAGAAAGTGGGCATTGGAAGAAATAAGTGATAATATGATGGAACTATGCCTGGACTGTGGCTGTGGAAGAAGTCCGATCCCCTGAAGATTTTTTAACTTTTTCTGCGTCAGACTGAAATTGTGTGCCCGAGCGTTATCCTGCTTAGAGCACCTTAATGGTTTACCAAAGCTGGGTAATACATTGATAATTTCAAATGTTTCCTATCTAGCTGTTCACAGTCATTATTTTTGATACATCTCATTAAAGTATTTTTTCAATATTATTTCGTTTTGGAAGAATTATATTATTTTTATGATGGTTAATTTTGTAAATTTCTAATTGTTCCTATTCCTATATTAGAATTTTCCTTACAGTTTCTTTGTTAACGACTCGGGATTTTCCTCATCTTCAGGACAAACTCCTGTATTATAGAACAGCAATAATAATTACAAGCTATTCCCAATGACTTATTTAAAGTATTTTCAAACAATTAACAATTAATTTATATAAGTCTACCTTATATCCATATCTTCAAGACAATTTTTAAAATATTTTTAATGATTCTCTTTCTCTTGATATACTTTATTATTACTTTATTGTGTTAATTGTTACCCTATTAAATACTCAAAACTGCTGATTCTATCGTTGACTATTTTTATTAATTAAAAGTTATCTCTTGTTCCATTTATTATATACATTTGATTTGTATTCTATTTAACCTCTTTATTATATTCGTGTAATGATATTTTACGGTTTTGTTTATGTCTTAAAAGTTTATTGTGTCCTAGAAACGTCGGTAAAAAAAATTCTAATAAAGGGATAGGAATGTTGGAAGAAATTTCTTCATAAAATTATCCATAATATATTTTAATATTTTTTCAGTTTCAATTTTACTTGAAATCTTATTCATATTTCATAAATTCTTAATTTAATATTTTCATTTTTATTATACTATTGCATGTTATTGTATTTGTGATAGTCGTACATTTATTTATATTTTAACAAAGGTTCACTTTATTATATCTATGATAATGAAGTTCTTCAGTCTTCCGCACCAAACTCCTCATCTCATATTTATTATATTTTAATTCTTCATATTATAATGTGTTCTTGGTTAATATGATTGTTGTAAATTCTAAAATATATCCTGTTTGTATTTAAATCGTTGTGATTCGTCTCCTTTTATGCTCATCAAGTTATTAATTGTTGACATATCAGCTCTTCTTTCGTTCTTGAAACAATAATTAAAGTTACTTAATACTTAGAGTTTTTACTTAACACTGAAACTAAAGTCGCCTCTTCCTCCAGGGAGCTGGTGGAAGAGAGTGTGGTCGATAGTACTTTGTTAAAGATTAACTCAAGTTCCCTGGGTTACCCTTCTTCGGCACCATCAGCTCCCGAATTTCAAATACAATTCAATAAGTGCAGTCGACTTTGGAGGAGGAATCCTTTTCACTTCCCTTTGTAAAGTTTGTAAACATTCCATAGGTCACTTGTGTAAAAACCTATCAAAGATGATTTTATCCTGTTTATTAAATTACTTTCAAACTGAATGTTCTGTCCTGCTCGAAATGTATTTGAAACATGTATGATTTTATTTTTGCTTGTTGTACTTCAAACACATAGCAATAATAGTATAGTATAGTACACCCTTGTTCACTGATGTTTGTAAGAAAACAAGAAACTAAGCTGTTCAGTAGAAAATCAAGATTGTATTTATAAAATGGAAGATAAAATAATAGTAGCCTCAGTAATCCGCAACGGTTTTCTTTGCTTCTTAATCGGTACTTCTTGCTGCCAAAATCTATCACTGCGATTTCCAATGTTTTAAAAATTTTATATTTTAACCGTGATTAATGCACGATGGGAGAAAGATACATAAATGCCTATGTACATGGATCATATTTCAATGAAGGAGGGGGTTTAAGAATTATGAAGGGTTTGTGACAAAAAGGATGTAGCTTCATCCTGAGGAGTTTCGAAACGTACTATTTTGTGGTAAACAAATTTTCATGTTCGAGCTACCTTCTTTTTTCGGCGAACGTTTCTAACTCTCCTTTGAGATATCTCTTTTTTGCAGCAAACCCTTCAATTGTCTCCATAGTGGGTTATTAGTAGTAGTTTTTTTAATTTTTGTAATTATCGTATTTCTGACAATGGAAGGATGTTCTTCACACAAGAGTCCAACAAATCCAAAAATTGGAAAATTGCTTGGAGTATGCTTATGATTCGGCACTGTTAGGCGAATACGCGAAAATTATTAAATTAAAGTGGCTTCTGCGTCCGTTCATACTGCTTCTCCTTGTGAAGCAGTTTCACGACATGACGCAGCCTTGAAAATGGACTAGTTCTATTCGAGACGTTATTTTAATTGATTGAGAAGAAAAAGAATTTTGAAAGGTTACGAATTTCTTAGATATTCAGCATCTTAATAAATAACCAATTAAAAAAACCTGAATCCAAGAGGAACAAAAGGCCAGGTTAAAAGGCGAGTAACTCATTCATGCCTCAATTGAGCAATTCATGCCTCCTTTCCAGAAACTTAAAAGTTATTATTTGCAAAACTATTGTACTTGCTACTGTTCTTTACAGTTCGACCTGGGCCCTTAAATTAAGGGAAGAATAACGCCTAAAGGTTTTGAAAATAAATTATTGCATTGAATAATTTTAATAAGGAAGGATGCTTCAACCGAAGAATTCAGACGGTTACTCAGCGCAAAATCACAGCGAATGAAATAGGCGTGCAAATTTGTCAGGATGGATGACGAACGAACCACTAAAATGATAATCAGCACTAATACGACGGGGAAGGGTTCTCGAAATCGATCGAAATGTAGATGGGAGGATTTTGGTATTTATTACCCTGAGGTTTTTGATGGAATTCAGTGGAAGAAGGTTTGCTGGTATATGACTATTCGTGTTATCGGCATCGAATCTCCGGGTTCGCTAAACCTTTTATTTTTTTGAGAATACTTTTATAAAGAGAATATTTTTCTTCAAAACGTAATACATTATAACTCCGACACTTAAAATCATAGATTATATTATAATCTATTAGTTAACTAAAGAGTTTTTATGCGTTACCTTCGAAGGAATGGATCCTGATTAGAAGTTAATTTATATTAATTCTAATCCTTGGAAGTCCCTAACCTCAACCTCCAGTTCTAGGCCATAAAGAGATGGCAGTAGATCCAAAATTAGTTGTAAAGAATTGATACTAGCTACGGGGCTGTTGGATAATATAGCGTGACGTGGAGGAGGCAACCTGCCAGTCTTCATTCTCCATTGCCAGTCACACTGATTTATCCATGCATAAGTAATCTGCAGCTACTGCTGCTTTGCATCTCCTACTGTAAAATGTTTAGTCGGATCAAGTAATCGCTCGGGCAGTGTTCTCCTACTCACTATTCCTGTTTGTACACATTATCATTCCTCCCAGGTCCGCGAAGCTAAATTGTCGATAAGTTACAATTGCAGAATGTTCTCCGATGCGCATTGAGTCTATTATACTCGGTAGCCAATTAATTTTGCATTTATATTTATAAGGTTTAATGCCGCACCGAAAATCAATAATGGAAACATAAAGCATATCTGACTATTCAAAAAAAAAAAAACTCTTGTGGTTAGTGCGATAACAAACCATGTACATTTCCATTACATAAATCCTTTTTCAAAATAGTTGGTACTAGTACGGTCTCATTCAGCTTTTTGAGAATCCCTTCAATAAACAAGGAAAATACTATTTTTAAAAAACTCGATAAACCCATCGCTACACCAAAGGTCGACACGATCATATCCATATTGGTTAACATGTATATATGCATTTTGTTTAGATTACGTATAAATACGTTTATACCAAAAAGCATGTCCGAGCGTAGCTAGCGCTAGAAATCTATTTTTTATGTTGATATGAGATAATAGATTTTAAAATAATAGACTTTTGCTCCGCATCGGAGAGAAATAAGGGTGCATTTTAAATCCGTTTCATCCGTTCCGTTTCCTGTAACACAGTTTTAGAGATTTCGGGAATGTCTGATGTATGTATTCTCTCCCTCTGCATTGCGTGGCTTCCAATCTTTGTATCAAATGAGCTGAAACTCGGTATGTATGGTTGTGTTGTAGGCAGAACAATATCATAGAAGTGGGGATCAATTTCATTCAAAATTCCGGCATGCCCATACGTTTTTTTCGCGGCTGTCTCAACTTTTTTCTTGC
This sequence comes from Rhaphigaster nebulosa, assembly GCA_948150685.1. NCBI lineage: Eukaryota > Metazoa > Arthropoda > Insecta > Hemiptera > Pentatomidae > Rhaphigaster > Rhaphigaster nebulosa. The sequence goes on from OX411310.1 coordinate 79,104,728, forward strand.
ACTCCGCCATTTTGATATTTTCGATTTTGCATTTTATTTACTATTAAAGATAATTTTAAATATGATCTTAGTAACGAAGCTCTTCTGCTCCTTAATTCTATTTGATAATTTATTTTTTATTTATATTACTTATGCGCGCGTATCAGTTCGTAGTTGCTGTAAAAAATAAAGTATCTTCCATTACCTTTATATATGAGTCCAAGTCCTTTGTTTATTATTTTCGTTTCCATAAAAAAAAATTAGATAATTTAACGGGGCATAAAGTTAGTGATTGCAGGTTCGTTTCGATTGCTCTGCTCTAAATTAATCTAATTTTTTAAAGTATTATATCTCTAAAACCTTTCAGTAAGTTTTTTAAGCTATGTTTTTTAGTATTATTCTCGGTCTGTTTGCAATAATGAATTTAATGTGACATTTCTATCCTTATTCGTCTTATATATTTGTAACTTATTTTTCTCACCTTCCTGGATTTCCGTTGATGAATACCCTTAAGTTTCTTAGAGAATACAGAGTTGTTGAGATAACAAGGCCGAAGGTGGATTTGATTAGAAGAAGCGATCTGCTGATTGGTGGTTGTGTTGAGTCGGGCTGCCAGATCCGATTAGAAGCTATGCAGGTAAAACACGGACCTAATCCGGTCGGGTTTCCCTCAACATCCAACGCTTCACAGTCCGTTCGCTTCCATATAAATCGTCTCCTGAGGATATTTTTTCTATCAGTGTTTCCACGCCCTTATTTACTTTCCTTATTTATATGCTTCTGTCGAATGGAACTTTAATAACTACAAATATTCTTTGAAAATAAAATAATTTTACTATTAAAATAAGTAATTTCTTCTATAGCCCTTCAGTTATTCAGTTCTATGTAACACAGACTTGAGCGTACATCTTCGTTCTTAGTTGATTCCCTTGCTAGATAAAAACAATACAAATCTTATTAAAAAATTTGTGCAAAACAGCATATTTTAATTTATTTATATCGACATCGTTTTATAAAAAGGCATAATCGCCATTTAGAAAACTTTATAGGTAACACATGAAACAAATAACAATTTTTTTTTTTTTAATTTTATTGTTTATTGTGTACAGTAGGAGTTTATTAAGGTGACAAAACCTTTATAATTACAATATATTTTAAAGGCTTCTAGCACTGATTAAGGCCAGGGTGACGATTTAGAGTCGTCAGTATTTGATAATTGCGCCTTCAGCAGTTGATTTGTAGTCTATTTTCATTTTTTTTTCGATATCTTGTGAGCGGGTATCGATTGAGATGGCGTTCTAGTCTCATTATAAGTTGAAACCTAAATTTCGCATTTCTGGCGCTTAAGCCTTTTTCCTAAAAAAGACGTAGATATATTAGATTCTTTGAATTTTGATGTCATAGATAATGTATGTAAAATAGAGCGTTTGGTATTCATATTGCAATATTTATATATATTCTGAATTTTCTGGGTATTTTATTTTTAAAAACAGAAATGTTTTTAAAAATATCTGATGTGGACAACACATGACTTCCTTGTACGCCTATTAAACTATAAATCGGTGGCTCAAAAAGTGATCCTCAATTTGGTTACTAGTTTCCGACGATTGCAGCATCTTAACGATACTCGGCGTGGCGACATTCATCTATTGACACACACACAAATGGAGAGGAAAACCAGTATTTTACACTCAATTTTAACACTTAATACAAGTAATAAAAATATTTAATTGGATTGGAAACCAAATTGCGTTTGTAACCTTTATTACCGAAACATATTATTTAAGTATTTAATTTAAATATAATTTTTGATGTAAGCTTATTATGACCTTCAAGTAAAGTACCTTTTCGGCTCACCAATTTTAATCAAAATATAGTAAATACATTCATATCGATATAAAAGTCCTATTTACCAAATTTGAGATGTTTTACATTATATTTCAATATAATTTTTGATGATAGTCTAATAAGACCTTCAAGTAAAGTACCGCTTCCGGTTTTCCAATTTAGACCAAAATCTAGTATGTTGTTTAAATCAGTATATAAGTTATAAATACTAAATTTGAGAAGTTTTGTATAGTATTTTAATATAATTTTTTATGGAAATCAATTATGATCTTCAAGCAAAGTACCACTTCCGGTGATCAAGCAGTGACCAAAAAGGGAGGTTCACAACTAGATTTTAGAACAATCCTAAAAACAAAATTTCCTACGGCTAACCGTTTTTGAGTTATGCGAGATACGAACGTACGTACGTACAGACGCCACGACGAAACTAGTCAAAATAGATTCAGGGATGGTCAAAATGGATATTTCCGTTGAAATCTGAAAACAGAAAATTTTCGCGATTACAATACTTCCTTTACTTCGTACAAGGAAGTAACAAAGTTCTTGGTCTTCTTCATTCCATTATAAACTTAAATATATATATATTTTTTTATTGTTTGCTGATTTTAATTTAGTGAGAAATTAAAAAAAAATTTAATAACCATAAGTCAAAAGTTAGCTGAACTTCAATCATTTTTCAAATTTAATTTAGTTCTCCTGCTTTATATATGTTTTTTTTTAAATTTAAAATGATTTTTTAAACGCTATCGAACATACTAAAAATATCTCTCACGTATCAGAAAAGCGTTGTATTTTATAAAAAAGATGCTGTAGTATAACAATATATCCAGTATTACCATTTGTTTACAGTATGCATGTTTGAAAAAACTTCATTTTTTCTTATTTATTTGGAAAGTAAAGGTAAGGATAAGAATTAATAATAATTTTTTTTTTCAGATCATAAGTAATTTATGATTTGTTATAAATAGGTATTTTATTTTATAACCCTTGTTGTATTAGAAATCAAAATCGGAAGATGCACATAGGAGTGCTTGAGCCTTAAAACCGGAAAAAAATCCGAATCAGGAAGGTATTGAAAAACTTCATTAAAACATCATTCTTCAAGCTTGATAACTGGCTCACAAAACTGTAATGGAATAAATTTCCCTCATTCTTGCCACTTCTTGTAAAGTCAATCGGAACTCAGACATTGTCAGAATTTCAAGTCTCATAGTTATCAGTGGTTTTATTCCTGGTAATTGTTTCTCATCCTAAATAGTGTGTTTATTTACGTACTTTATTTTAAAATTATAATTGTATTGATTTACTGTTTACATTGCTCGTCTTCGAACCATGTTTATGAATAATTATTGGATAATTCTTTTTTTTTTTACTTAATGTTATCGGATAAAGGTCAAACTCAAATTCAAATTTTCTTTTTTCCGGAAAGGCGAAATTGTTCAAATTATTCTCTTGTAGGATTATTAATTATTAATCAGGCTAAGTAAATGCTTGCATTAAGTATTATTCTTTGTATTATTCTCTGTATATAGTATTATTCTTTGGTTAAACTTTAACATCTAGAACTGACTGGTCTGAACTGGTAAACGAAGCGGAGGGCAATTAAAGAAATTAGTTGTAGTGGAGTAAGGTAAATAATATGGAGGTAGAGCTAAGGCAAGGGAGACCCGCTGGGTAATTCTTTCCTCAAAGGCTTCGGTTAATTAGGAACTTCTGCATTGCGGTCAGGGACAAAGATCTTCTCTATGAATGGCCTCTCCTCCACGTCTCGTCTTTACCGGTTTTATTTGCTTTAACCGGTGCACTCTCACCCACCGGCGCAGCTCTGTCGCGATTACGAGAATTATAAATTCTTCTGCTCCTAGTGGTCCTTCATATAATTGAAATATATCGTCTGAAAAGACATCTTAAAGAGCCCAAGAGCAAGTCATAAACTGAAGAGGATATTTTACAGTTATTCTTTTCAATTAAATTAAATTAACACCTACTTGATAATTTATAAAGTTATTTACATCCATTTGAAAGAAAAATCTCGCGTCCAAGATAATTTAACCCATACTAAGAACAAGTGGGTATGTGTCGAATTTTCTTGTCTCAATTTGGTGAGTCTTTCTTGGGCTGCTAATGTGAGAGGTGCTTTATCTGTTCTGCATTGGTATCATTTTGTCTAAATTTGTTGGTGTGATTGATAAAACAATTTCTAAACAGAAGGTTGAATTCGTCGATTCAGAGCAGAAGTAGCTTAACTCTGAAAATTAAACTTTATAGGTTTATTTTTTTACTTTTTGTTTTATCCTTTCGTAATACGAATGTATGAACCAAATTTCGGACATGATAACTTAGCCCTAAACTTGACAGAACTTATTTCTGATTTTTTTATATCCTTTAAAAAAAATTGTTTTTATATATATGTATATATATGTCAAAACATTTGAATAATAGAGCTATATCCTGAGGATATGTGAATAAAAGAACTGCATCATTGTTATTATATCATTGTCAGGCTTGGTATTCTAGTTACCATTGTTAACTAATGGTATAATAATTGTTATTATAGTATTGTTAGACTAAGTATTATAGTTAGAGATAGGCTACTTTTGCATCAAATCTGCCGTAGTCTGAACTCTCTTAAGTGTTAAAAAAACAAAATAACAAATTTCGATAGGACGGTTCTGCTCTGAAGCGGCGTTATATTTTACGGCGTCAACAACAGACAAAAGCCAAGTTTCAAGTCGTAAAAGTAAATTTAAAAAATAATTAAAAGATATTCCTACAATAACAACATAAAATAATAAATATATTATATAATAAAGCTTTCATAAATAAATAAAAAAGTCATAAATTCATAAATTAATCCAAACTAGTACAGATAAACTACAAATATCATATGTATGCCAATCGAGCGACTCTTGTAACTTCTAGATACATAACCTCGGCAAAATACATATTTTTATATTTATCAATATAAATAACGAGTGTTAAGATATTCGAAGGTGTCCGTATCCATTTAAAAGCCACAATTTCTCAAACAAAATTAAGTAACTAACCAGTAACAACGTGGTTAGTTATTCAGCTATTCTGGATTGAAGAGAGAAAACCATAAGATCACCTATGTTCTGTCTCTAGTCTGTATTTATAGACAGGCCATCTCACATTTATATCATCTCATCGCAGACAGAACATCTCACTAAAGACTGGCTGAATAGAGATAGCAGATCACTCCAAGGCAGTTTGCTGGTGTTTGAGAGAATTTAGCTTTGGAATCTTCCAATAATGTCGTAACAATAATTATTTTTTCTCTTTTTTGAGTAAAACTATTTATGATTTATATTTATGTAAATTAATGAACCAAAATAATACCAATATATGTATGTATGTATGTGTGTATATATATATATATATATATATATATATATATATATATATATATCGATGTTTTTTTCGATATTCACATCTCTATTCTCTATATGATTTTTAATTTTAGAAAAAACTTATTCTTAAAAAATCATAACTAAATTGATTGACATTAAATTGATTTCACGCATTAATCTTTATAGGTTTTTAAGTTACTACTGTATATATGAACAGCAAAAGATAATGTGAATTTCTATTTTCTTTTTATGCTGTTTCGTTTTAAGGAGTTTTTTATGATAGATATCTACTATATTCCACCATTTAGATTTTTATATACTACATTTATCTAATATATTAGACCATTTAGATTCTTATATTGATATTATTTTGTTTTCATTAATACTAATTGCCACAATTGTTATAACAAATTTACCTAGAGGTGAGGTACGTTAAGTATAATGTCTCTACGTACAAATGATGAAATAATTGATGCATACAGATACTATATTAATAATTAATTACTATGCAATGATGTTTTGTTGTTAATATCCTGATGATGGGGTTGAATTTCGAAATATTGACGGGATAATGTTATAATACTATCTATAAAATATTAACAATGAAGATCTTCATGTCATCATTATCTACTGATGTAAAAATTTAAAAAAAATATCCCTATCAAATTTCCAAGTTCCAGTCAAGAATAAAAATTGGAGACAAAATTTATCAAGCGGAGAGGGGCGTTAATTTGATAACGTGAATGTTGAAAAATCTGAGATATTGGAGTGATAAATGAATAATATGAGTGGGACAGCGAAGCCATCCTTCTAAATTAGTTGCTCTATTAATTGCCAAGCGGAGCAATCTCTCAGAGTACTTGTGAAATATTGAAATCATTTTTGATCCTCCTCCCTCCCTTCAGGCACCGTTGCTAATCAAATATCCCCAGCTACAAGATTATAAGATAGTATTCTGTGTACAATATTATCTTGTCGGTATCATCTACATGCCAGTTTATTATTAATATTTTTACCTGAATCGACCGTTTGAAGTTTCTTTTCACAATGAGAATAACAATAATCAAGAGGATGTTATAAACTATGAACTTTCTATTCTTCTTGTACAGATCCTTACTCAACTTACAAAAACAACAACAACGACGACAAAACCTAAAAAAGCATTGTATTGATAAAATTCCAACGTCTTAACTTAAAAGTTAAGTATTGATATTGGTTTTAAATTTTAGTGATTTGTAATTAGTAATATTAGTATGTTGAGGAATGGGAAATACTTCTTCACATCGACCCATGTAACAGAAGCTACATGCAGCTTTTGTATTCCTAGATGTCGCTAAAGCATGTGACAAAGTTTGGAACCGGACTTTCTTTTAGCTCTAGATGGTATTACCACGCAGCTACTTCCTTGTAATACGATTTTTGTGGTCACGAAAGGCCTTTTGGGGAGTTTCCTTTTGTTTTTCTTCATCCTCCTTTAACCTCCATGTAACTCTGATATTGATTGGTGGAACATTTACTTGAAATTAATTTACGAGGATATTTTTGTGAGTATCGAGTTTTCAAATTAAAAAAAAAATGATCCACCCATAGCTGTGTGTTTGAATTTGAGTCCTATTATTCCTTCAGGCGGCTTTGGTGTATTTTCAGTGAGATTCTGTGACTTTTGGAAGTAGCCGTATTACTTTATGCATTAGTTTAGTGTGGTTCTTTAGAATTTATTATGTCTTCGCACGGTGGCCTTCCTGTCTTGCCTTCAGGTATAAGAAATAAAAGGCTACACGGATGAGATGCAGGCCCCATTGCTCTTTGCTGTACCATCACTTAGCAATCCCTCATTAAAATCGTCATTACGAGTCCGATTACAGCACTCTGGCAGTTAATGGTCGGTTCATTTCTATGTAGGGAGCTCATGTGTGCCCCTCTTGGCATTATCGATCCTTATATATTAACAGCACAAGGATGGGGAATAATTCTTAAATTTGAACTTAATATTTTTTGATAATTTTTTAGACTGTTCTAAAATTTTAATAAAGTAGTCAATTTTATTTGATCTTGAAGATCGTAACATATTTGCACGATAGGATCCCTCAACAGTAATCTTTTCAGTCAATACCCATTCTTATACTTCAATGATATGTGTACTGCTATGTTTTATCTAGATTTGGTTGACATATATTTTAGCTGCTAATATCTGTAAATAGGGATGCCATTGGGCAATTATTGAGGATTATGAATAAATATGAATTACTTACTTTGTCCTCTAAATTGGATACCTTTCCAAGGGCCTGGTTTGTGATTACTATTATTTAATAATTAACCAAGATAATGTTCCTACTTCTAAATTTAATAATAATGCTAATCAAGTTTATTGCTATCATACTTAATCAAAGATATTCAAATTAATAATGGGCGTGGTTACTAAATAGCAACCTCCTTCCTAACATTTATTTTTATTCATCAAAATTAAAATAATAAACTGTTACAAGAGTTTAACCATAGAATGATTCAGACAAGATTGTTCTAACATAAATATCTTATCTGTAATAATTGGTGTTGATGGTCCTTCAGCTTCTCTATATCCTGTATATATTAAGTCATGGTGTATGAAGAAGCCAGAGCATCTGTCATCTTCCGGAGGCGTAGGCAGAGATAATAGTTGTCCTTGGAGTTCCGCCCTCAAGCGCAAAACGAGAAGTCCCCTTTCGTTGCTTCCTGGGCTTCGGTCCCCCTTTTCATCCTTGTTCTTCATAAGAGGGGGTCGAGGACGTTGTTGGCTGGTTAGATCACCGGCACTGGGCGGTATCTTTTTCGTGATTGGCCAACTAGTTTTATAGAGGGAGGAAATTCTGGGATTTCAGCGCATAGTTCCACTCTTTGTCCGGAGTGGGACGATCTCTTCGAATCCATTAGTATCCTCTAATCGAATGACGTCCTTCCCAGGCTTCCGCCGTTTTTTCGGGATCCCAGGGTGACTGGTTTCCTAAAATTGATTACGTCTTCCAGGACGGACCACATCTTGCCTTTGCCATACTGCCTACTTCTCGGTAGGTTTTAAATTAACTTATTTCTTATATCTGCGGGTAAAGGTTGTGGTGACATCTGCCGTCGCCTGTCAGTTACTTTTCTACCTACCTGCTCGTCCCTTAGCATCCTTTGTAAATAACCTTGTATTTATAATTAGTAAATAACCTTGTGCATGTTATTTATAATTTGTACCGAATAATAATATTGTCCAAAAATATCAACAAATATTAGTACATTTCTATTATTTGTTTCTACGTGTGTTAGAGTAATTTCTTATGAAATCTCTCGTGTTCACATGACATAGATTTCTCTTATGCTCTGCGTCTTGAGTCTTAGTCTGTTATATGGTGTGTTGCCTAAATGGCTTAAGAAGGGGAATATTTAATTTCATTCGAAGGTTTTGTTTTAGATCCGGTAATAAGCTGTCTAAAATGTATACATCTCTCTGATTTTAAGCATTGAGGATGATTCAAGTGTTTGGGCCTGACGTCAACTTATATGATAAAAAAAAATGCGTTTTATTTTTTAAATACCACTTTGACTGATTTTTCAAAGTAAAACCCAGATATATTTTACATTTAAAGTTGGGAGGATGAAGAAGTGGGTTTCTAATTCCCTAATGCCAATTATGACCATAGTGTTCAATTAACTATCGAACTTGCTATCAAAAATTTTAATTAATTAGCAGCGAGCCCGCACCAGCTGTTGCTTGGATTAACTTATTCAACCTAAGAGGAGGTTCAACAGTAAATCTGATGCAAAATATGTTGCTCTTGCGTAAGCCTTACAAGGGCAGCATTTTCGGCTGTTAGATCTCAGACGGATGATAGAGAATAGCTGGAAGAGCTCCTTGAACGATTAGCCTCCAGTGGCCGTGAATGGTGCGATAAACAGACCGTTCCAGATAAGGGAGGATCCAGGAGTCGAGTCACATCCCTGCCTAGTGGATAATACCTTCTGTAAACCTCTCCCTCCTCGAATATCAACCTCACTCCCTTCTTCCCCCGCTCAGCCGGCTAAATTAGCGCTCAGTTCATCAGTATGGTATCGTAGCGATGGAAAACGTAATGAATAAAATTGCATTACATGGATATATTTCCAGGGATTTTTAAAAAAAAACATTAGTTCCATAACAAACTATAAATGTAAACATTATTTAGAAATCTACTGTTCTAATTAGTAAAACTTTTAAAACAAAACTACGGTTTTCTTTAAATAAACACTAATAATAAAATAGAATCCTACTAAGTAGCAAAACTTTGACTTACAAGTATCAAGAATCAACAATACAGGAGATGAGAGGTTAGTCGTAATATTTTATAATGATTATTTTATCTGTCTAGCCCTGCACTAGCCCTATTATAGCACATATAGGGCTGAAACGTCGGCTGCCTGACATAATAAAAAATCTGGTGCGGCTGGCGAATCACACAACTTTCCCTTACCATTCTATACTAATAATCAATTTTTAAAATAATTTTAAAGAGTTTCATATAACACTACTTGAAATATTCTCAGCATCTTCTTCACGCCTTCTCTCACAAAGTACAATAAAATAGTTTAATAAAAAATTGCATTTCAAGAATTTTGTGCACTTTATCTTTTTGGTTTGTGATGCTGAAAATAAATTTTAAAAGTTCCTACTTAGTTTCCATTTAATAATATAAATTATTGAGTTAACATTTTTTCTTTTATATTATAAGATTACATTATTATACAGCGTATTGTTGGCAAGATGACGGGAGCATGATGGAGAATGAAAAAAAAATTAAAATTCGGTTTTAAATTCACTGAAAAATTATATATTTTTTTAGGAATTTCTTAATTATTATTATGAAATGATTTGATTTCTTTCATTGTTTTATTTTCTTGTGATATCCTTAGCTTTAAATTATTTATATTTATAAATAGAGAATATGTAGAGATTAAAAACAAAGGAAAGCATTTATCTTTTTGGGTGGTAGTTGTATTTAAGGCGCGTTGTACTGTTTGACCCGCAACACTGTTAGGTCTTGCTGGTTTGTGGTAATACCTGTTGCTGTTTTCCTATCAGCAACTGATAAGTAAATGCAATGCATAAGTAAACCTTAATATATTTATTATTTTTCGATGTATATGATGTAGTAATTTATTTAACTATTTTTTAAGATAGCCGGTTTAATCGATATTTGATATTCTATGAATTAATTTATGTGTTTGAAATGAGCAAAATCCAAAAGTGAGAGCTGGAATTTATTTTGTCTTGAAGGAGAAACATAGACAATTAATCAATATTTATATTCTATTATTTTCTTTAATTAATATTGTCAAGGTCGGAAATAACAGTTATATTGCGTTCTTCAGTTCCAATTAGCCTATCACTGGAAAATTATTATTGTTTAGAACTAATAAAATATGCCTACTAGGCATAAAACTTTAAATCCTTCTTTCGGGATATATTTTAAATGTTTGTCCTTCATACTTTTAACTATTCTGCTGTACGGAAACTGTAAGTATTTCAAGTATACCAAGACTACAAAAAATCTGATTGAAGCTACGACAAGGTAGTAGTAAGTTAAAAAAATCCCAAAATGTAAAATATCTCTCCAATAGAGAATTATTGGAAACATATTTTAGTTGTATTAATATTTTCCTCATGTCATAGAATTTCATGCACATGATGCCGTATAAATAAAATATGAACTGTGGCGACCGGGGGTCAAATAAGAAAAATCTCTTAGATACAAGATCTTCTCACACTGGCTAGAATAAGTTGGATAAAAGTTAATGTATAAAAGAGCATTAAACCCGATACACAACTACAAAACGTTAACTTAATTTTTATCGCGGAAATAGTTATATAAAATGTATATACCGATCTGATTTAAATGATTTGGGAACTTTACAGAGAAGCGAGAGCGTGTATATGATGTTGGTTGGTCAACTTCGGTAAATTATTAAAATATTCCTGCTTTGACACCTTTTCCCCTTGTAAAGTTATAGCTACATTCGACCAAACAGTTACAAATTTAGGCGATTGCAATTTAGTACTTACACTGAAATAGCGACGTTGAGAAGAAGATTTTTACATTCGAGTAAAAGGCAGTGAAGAGCAGATATAAAATGTTTTACAGTACCGTTACCGCGAACAGCAAAAGTCAGCTTATTGTCGTTTTACAACTTCAAATAAGCCGGAATAACTTCTTTTTTTTTTTCTTGATATATATAAAGATTTTACAATGAATATTTCAAGGAATTAAACGCTCATCATTCAGAGCGTGTTTTATCATTTAAGGTGCGCCATGATTATCTGTTAAAGGAAGTGTGCTTTTCTTTATTGATATAGTTCTTTTTCTGTCGTCACTTTTTTTTTTCTGTCTTATTAAAAACTTGAGCAATATTTCATTATAAGACTGGTTTATGGTTTTATACTTTTTTTTTTTTTTTATTGTTTTCATTTTTATGTTTCCATTTTAATTAATATGCACTGAGAGATTAAAAAAAAAAGAATGGCCTATTTTTTCATGCTAATCAACTAATCATTAAAATATCCACAATTTTTTTTTAAATTTAATTTACTTATTTATTTTTTTTACTATTATAATTTATGTTATTAAAGTTACTCGTGGCTATTTGGCCCGTAGGAGGTATGGGATTTCTTGGACCCTCCCCAAAAAAAAAGGTTTTAAGTAATACCTAGGTCTCTTATGAAAATAAAGGTATTATTCACAATCTCTGTAACAGGTAACAGTTATAGGTTCTGAGCACTTTATCATATTTTTCTTTTTTCTATTTGTGTCCAAGTAACACTAACCCGCCACGGTCCAAGTTGCTACAACTTACGGCATATAATGTAAATATTATATTATTTTTTTTATAATTTGTATTATATAAACGTTATAAATACGTTATAAATTTGGAATATAATATAATACAAATAAACAGAAGCATTTTATAAATATTTAGTAGTATAAATTTAGTATTTAAATAAATTCGCAGCGAAAATTACAATGGCCTAATAATGTTTTCAATACATTTCTGAAGAATATTTTCCTATTATTATAATTAAATAGCCTTAATGTTATATTAGTGATTCCGGTAGTGTTAGTTTACTCATTAAATGTTAGCTCATTTCAAATATCTTGAATAAAGTTTAGTTCTGGACTATATGAGTGCCAATTGATACATCAGGTTGAATCGTTTTCCCAGTTTTGGGAAGTAATAACTCCATTTCATACGTCTTTATGTAATGTAGATGTGAAATTATTATTCGTAATAAAATTCATAATTGAAGAAAAATAAAATCCATTTGAATCCAACACTAAGGAAAGGAAAATACTACATGTAAATGTTTTTCAGAAGTCAGTCAAGACCTATTTTGTCTCCGAAATATCGTTTTTTTCTTTTTGATCACTTATTGATTTTATAAAAAAAAATTTTATTATAATATTATATATTAAATCAATCTTGCGTTTGTTTAATAGGTATCTTTGAAGCTAATTAGTCTTCCATCGTTAAAGTGTATATATGTTTTGTTAATTTGTTCACAACTTTTTCACTTGTTCATTCTTTAAATGCCAGATCATACCCATTGTACTTCTCACATATCCGTTCTCAGAGAACTGCTTTCTTTAAAAAACCTTTTGTCATTCATGCCAGGTCGTTTTAGAATTTCTTGGCCCTCTTCGTTCGTAAAACCGTAAAGCCTCATCTCTATCTTCATTGAAGCACCAATTATTTCTCCACCTCCTCAATATGTAAAAATATATCTATATATCTATAAATATATATCTATCTATATAAATATCTATCTATATATATATATATATATATATATATATATATATATATATATATATATATATATATATATATATATATATATATATATATAATTTCCATATCTTCATTTATTTTACGTTTTATTTTATAATTTTTATCATAAAAATGTATTTATTTATTTAAAACTTTTTATCATACTACTTAACTGAGCCAGACAAATGTACCTGACATTGTCTATTATCATTATTCTTAGGGAACTTGGTGTCCAAGAATAAAAATTAATTTTCCTCCATTCATTTTTTTGAATATGATGTTCTTCTAATTAACTTATGCTTTGGGATTGCTACATCCCATCTTCAGTCAATTTACCGGGTCAGCCTTTCTCATTTGTTTTTACAAATGTAAAATACTTGCTTATTTGATATTGCAAGGAATTAAACAGCTTGTCTCCGCTTGCCTAATAACCTTCTCTTGCATTATATCCCTTGGAGTAAATGCATATCTGTTCTCAGTCAGATTATCAAAAACAAAAATTTATATGATAATAGCTACCCTATATTCTAACATTTTAGCTCTCTCTATTTAGTGAATAAAAGAAAATTATGTGACCATATTGATTATATGGTAAGTCGTCCTAAACCCAGGCTCGAAACAGGCTTTACAAATGAGGCATTGTAAGAATTAGCGCTGCACAATTAGGTGGTAGTACATTGTTAGGGGGTGTAGTGCTTGGGGAGAGGGGAGAAATAGCTTCTTTAGGAAGCACTAGAGCGACTACTGGCTGTGGTTAAGGGCTGATGGGTTGGTGGGTAGCTCGTCGTTTTTTTTTGGGGGGGACAATATTTTTTTTGCCCCCTGACCAGATAGTGAAATGCTAATTTTTTCATTACACTCTTCCCTCTCCATTCTTAACCTGACTTTTTAATTAGAAAGTCAAATTTTACGCTATGATGCGATCAGCTTTTTTGATGACAATTTGATATGCGAAGTAAAATAAATTGTTTTGTTAATTATTCGTTCTGAATTGCAAAATGGTATTTTCATAATAAACCTTAGGCATCAATCTGAGTTGGAATGTTTACAGTACCTTCTTTGTATGCAGTCTTGTTAATTGCTCTTTAAGAATCTGTTGTATATTTTAGGAGCAATTACCTTTCTCTTGCATTAGATCCCATGGAGTAAAAGGTTCCATTTTATTAATTAATATAAGCCCTTGCATCCTTCGCCGGCTGATGTATCGTGGTACGCCCCGGCACACATTGGAGGGCACAACGCGAGGATGATCCTGGAAGACGACTGGCTAACCGGATCGCAATGATTGGCTGGGCAGACAGCCGTGTGATTGGCCTTCTGCTGTTTATCGAAAAAGCGAGAGCGGAAGAAGTAATTGCCCCAGCTAACTAGTTCATAAATCAATTAGCTCAAACCGCCATCTTCGTTTTTCATCCAACTCAGCTTAATCAATTCTTGTTCTCCTCAGCCAGCGTTCCTCCTTCCTTCTGCTCTTGGGTTTTACTTACACAATCAGGAGAAAATATCATTATGGATAAATTTTAATGTGTTTGTATCTGTGATAATGCATTTATCATATGCATGCATTGCGATTATCATGGTCGCAACAGTACATTAGTCTCCGAACTCTTCACGCTGTCATAAACATACACTTCTGAACCTAGCATTGGAATGCTGGGATGTGTAGTGTTAGGTTAGAAGGACTGACAGTTTGAGAATTAGAGTTAAAACTGATAAGCTATTTTTTTTTTAGGGAGTAGTTAGAATACATATATATTAAAAGTGCTTAAAGGCAATGAATGATAGGTTTGTGACAATTAGTAAATGATTTAGCAGATACGTTTTAAGGTAGAATAAATATAGTTAATGCCAGTTTTATTTTTATGAAGTGATACAAAAGATTGCAAGATGAATGCAGAATTCTTATCGTCGCTTCAGAGCAGAACTATCCTATCTCCAAAATCGGTTTTTTTTCTGTTCTTTATCAGTTAAGATAGTTCAGATTACTGCGGATTTGATGAAGAAGTAGCTTAGCTTTATGTACAATACGTAGCCCCAAACCTGGCAATGAGTCCACACATGACAGAGTTCATTTATTCACTTATTATGATATAGTTCTGTTATTCCAATTTTCTGCCAACTGTATATATATATATATATATATATATATATATATATATATATATATATATATATATATATATGTAAATTAATAATTAACAAGATTAATTATTAATTCAGATCATTTACTTTTAAATGGCATTGAACAGCTGTTTATTGGCTTTTGTTATAAATGAAGGTTGTACTAATCAGCACGCTTGTCAGTAAAATATATTATAGTGATTTAGGGAGTAAAAGACTCGTATACAATTCTATTTTGTTTTAGGTAAGTTTGTGTATTTTGTATTATTTGGAAATAATAACTTAATTGATTGTATTAAAAGTTACTAAATAAACTATTTTGTTTTAGCAAACGTTTACGGTCGTATTATTTCTAAATCACAGAATTACAAATTGTATACGTTCTGTAGAATGGATCCACGAAGGAAATTGCATATCCATTTAGTAAAGAAAGGAGAAAATGAATACCAATTAAATGCCTTATCTTTGGACAAAATAGTTTGGTTTTTGATACCTGATGAACTAAAGAGTTTGGATCAGCATGAGGAACTACTGTCAAGCAAAAATGTGTTAAACAGTTGTAAATCCATCACGAAGGTAGGTGGTTATAGAAAAATTGCTATTCCATTTAAACTCGAATTGAAAAAAAAAATATTTAGACGAGGACGAAAATTTTTGTGTCCGGGATCAGTATTTAGAAGAATATAATCAAAATGAGGCTGGTGCATTAAGTACTGCTTTAGAGGAAACCAAAAATAATGAAATTTTTTTAATTAAACGAATCAGGGAATTAGAGAATCGGATTTCAACTACTAATCAAGTGCCGTTAAGTGAAATTGAACAAAAATTTTTGTTAAACAAATTTAATGGAAAACAAGAAGCTCTAACCTGGATTTCTTCATTCGAGAAAGAATGCAATAGATTTCAAATTGTTGATGACATGAGGGTAGAAACTTTAAAATTATTTATAGAAGGGAATGTAAAAGAATGGTACAGTGCAAACCTCATTAAGATACCATTGACGGACTGGGAAAATTGGAAAAATTCGTTTTTATTAGTATATGGAAAGAAAAATTGGACCTCTATTCGCTTGGCGTTTAATTACAAATATTTATTTGGTTCTTTGATTGATTTTGTATTTAAAAAAGAACGTTTACTTCTGGAAGCTGACAAAAATATGCCAGAAATGTTTAGAATATATCAAATAGTTTATAACCTGCCTCTGGAAGTTCAAGATAGGTTAGACAGAGAAAAAATTGAGAGTCTGAATGATCTAGTGAAAGAACTAAAAAGGTTTGATGACTCATACATGATAAAAATAAATATAGATGAAAAACAAAACAATGATAAAACGAAGATTGAAATTGAGAAAAGAAAATCAAATAATTCAGAAAGAAAACCGTGCAGAATATGCGAAGCATTAGGCTATAAAAATCGTTTCCACCCACCTGAAATATGCAGAAATAATAAATCAAGGAAGCCAATGAACTCGGAAAGAATACCTTGTCCAATATGCCTAAAATTAGGTTATAAAAATCGCTTTCACTCACAACAAATATGCGAAAACAAAACATTACAATCCAAACACTGGATCAATTTGACTGAAGAAGATGAGGGCAATAACAATGAAGACTTATGGATTGATATGCAAAATAATGATAGCAATACAAAAAACTAATTAGCCCGGAAAAATTCACACAATGTTCATTAATTAAAGTTAAAGTAATTGTGGACCAAAATAAACTAGTTAAAGCCGTTTATGATAATGGCTCTACCTGCTCTTTAATTAATGAAAATCTTGTCGGTATACTCAAATCAAAATTGTATGCCAACAAAAGTATCCTAAAGACTATAAGTGGTGTGAATTTTTGTAAAGGCCGGGCTAATCTACATTTAAAAATTGGAGAAATAGAAGATAAATTGGACCTATTTGTCATAAAAAATAATAACTTTAGTTACGATTTGTTACTTGGTTTGGATGCAATAAAAAAGTTCAAATTAATTCAGGATGAAAACTTACGAATTAAACAGAAAGTGGGTAATAAACTAATCGATTTGAACAGCATGAATAATAAAGTTGGGAAAATTGAAACATTTTTTGATAAAAATTCGGTTGAAGAAAAATTGGATCATTTAGAGAACGATAAAAAGCACAAAATAATTGGTTTACTAGAAGCATATAAAATGTGTTTTGCTACTAATAAATTTGATGTTGGTTCAATGGGGAATAGCGAAGCTACAATTAAACTAAAAGAAGACAGGTACATTGCAAAAAAACCTTATAGATGTTCATTCCCAGACCAAGAGGAAATAGATTTACAAATTTCAAAATTGTTGGAGAATGATTTAATAGAAGAATCGAGTTCTCCATTCGCATCCCCTGTAACCTTAGCTTTTAAAAAAGAAGATGGAAGAAGAACTCGATTATGTGTTGATTTCCGAGAATTAAATAAACTAGTGGTTACCGAATCTCAGCCATTTCCTAGAATTGAAGATCTGGTTGTGAATGTTGGCGACTGCAGTTGGTTCACGGCATTGGACATTAACTCGGCTTTTTGGTCTATACCAATTCGAGTAAAGGACAGGAAGAAGACAGCTTTCATAACACAGAACGGTCATTGGCAATGGAAAGTACTCCCCTTCGGATATAAAAATTCACCAGCAATTTTTCAAAGGGTGTTATCAGGTATTTTACGTAAACATAATTTGGGAAAATTTTGTGTTAATTATATAGATGACATTTTAATATTTTCGAAGTCTTTTGAGGAACATTTAAAACACATAAGGTTAGTTTTTGAAACAATCAGGAAAGAGGGAATTAAATTAAAATTACTTAAATGTAACTTTGCTACGCGATCTATAAAGTATCTTGGGCATGTGATAGAAAATGGTAAAGTTCGACCGATTAATGATAATCTTGTTGCAATTAAGGAATTTAAACGCCCAACAACAAGAAAAATGGTTCGCCAGTTATTAGGAAAGATTAATTTCTATCACAAATTTGTTGACCATTGTACTCAACGATTAGCTCCCTTACATAATTTGTTGAAGAAGAATGAAAAATTTGTTTGGACGGATGATTGTGAAATTTGTTTTCAAGAGGTTAAACAATACTTATGTTCACCACCAATTTTAGCGATTTACAATGAAGACAAAGATATAGTAATAGAAGTGGATGCAAGCCGATCAGGACTGGGAGCAGTTTTAAAACAAGTTCAAGAAAATGGAATGTTACATCCTGTGGCTTACTTTTCAAAAAAGCTTACACCAAGCCAGATGAAAAAAGAAATAATGTATTTGGAGTGTCTCGCTATAAAAGAAGCCATTATATATTGGCAATACTATTTAATAGGAAAAACTTTCATAGTAACATCAGATCATAAACCACTGATTAATCTAAAAGCAAAATCAAGAACTGATGAGGCGTTAGGGGACTTAATGCTGTATTTATCCCAGTATAATTTCAAGGTAATTTATAAAGAAGGGAAGGATAATGTCGAAGCGGACACATTATCGAGGAACCCAGTATTAGAATGTTTTGATAACGGCGACGACTGTTTAAAGGTAATCAATATGGTTCAATTAGATGACATCATGAAGGATCAAAACACAATTAAAGATGAAATTGAAATGTCAAAGAAGGTTTTAAGAGACGGTAACATTAGTTTCAAGATGTTAAATAACAGAAAGCGGATTTATGTGTCTGAAAAATTTGGGCTTGATATGATAAAAAAAATACATCTGTTTTATGGCCATATTGGTACTAGTCAGATCGCTGAGAAATTGAGACAATTTTACTATTTTAAAAACATGGATGAACTTATAAATCAATATTGCAAGTCCTGTGAGATATGTATCAAAAACAAGACTAGAACAGGAAGAGCAATCGGTATGTTATCGACATTGGGTCCAGCAGAATACCCGTTCCACATCATGTCCATTGACACAGTTGGAGGATTCGCCGGTAACGGGTCAGTAAAAAAATACATGCATTTACTAGTAGACCATTTTTCTCGATACGCGTGGATTAGAACATCGAGAAGTCGGGATGCGAAAGATTTTATCAAACTCCTAAACCCACTGACAGGGGAAAATAATATCAAAGTGTTACTAGTGGACCAGTATGGAGCTTACAATTCAAAAAAATTTAAAATGTTCTTAGACAACAAGAAGATCGAGTTGCTTTTCACTACAGTGGATAACCCACAATCTAATGGTTTAAACGAACGTTTAAACCAAACTTTGGTAAACAGAATACGCTGCCGATTGAATGAGAGTAATTCTAGCGTGCCCTGGACTAAGGTTGCTGAGTTGTGTGTTGAGGAATACAACAGTACTATTCATGGAACGACTAAATTCTCACCTGCTTACCTCTTACTAGGTATTAGATCAGAAATAGTACCGACTGAATTGGAACGAGGCTCTGATTTAATAAAGGATCGTCGGGAAGCACTTGAAAATTCCAGAAAAATTTTTGAAAAAAATAAGAATCGAATAGATAAAAACAGAAAAATTCACGAATTTAAAGAAGGTGATTTTGTATATATAACAAATGGCGCTAGATTAAACAGGAATAAACTGGATGCAGTCAGAAATGGACCCTTTTGTATTAAACGACGCATTTCTTCAAGCATTTATGAAATAGAATGCGATAAAAAACACAGTGCTACAAACTATTTTCATAGTTGTAAGCTAGTGCCTTACTCTTTTCCTGTAGGAAATGAGTCTCCGACCACCGGAGGTGTAAATTAATAATTAACAAGATTAATTATTAATTCAGATCATTTACTTTTAAATGGCATTGAACAGCTGTTTATTGGCTTTTGTTATAAATGAAGGTTGTACTAATCAGCACGCTTGTCAGTAAAATATATTATAGTGATTTAGGGAGTAAAAGACTCGTATACAATTCTATTTTGTTTTAGGTAAGTTTGTGTATTTTGTATTATTTGGAAATAATAACTTAATTGATTGTATTAAAAGTTACTAAATAAACTATTTTGTTTTAGCAAACGTTTACGGTCGTATTATTTCTAAATCACAGAATTACATATATATATATATACGATAAGGATATTTTAAAAATATAAAAAAAAATCATTAATATTTATGCTACGTTAAATTTAAAATAATTTAAATTAATGTATCGTTAAAATTTATTACCTTATCCCAAAGATGGCCAAGTGTAAAATAAATCAGTTTTTCTGTTCATTGACTCAAAAGCCATTCGAGTTGAGCCGATCCTTACTCAGGCTAAATCTAATTTCTTTTCATGGAACTATAAAGGCAAATTTGATCATAGGTGTGTAGGTTTATTTAACTGCGTGCTACGGAGCGATTTCCCTGGTTTTTAATAGATTTCTTTTTTTTTCTTTTTTTTTTTTTTTCTTTTTTTTTTTTTTTTTTTTAGTTTTCCTTACTTGGCTGCTAGAAATTGAAAAACTGTTTCCTAAACACGCATAAATATCATAAATTTAAAATAAAATAAAAATGATTCGTTGTCTCTCTACCTTCTGTTCATATATACCTTCAACATGAATATGTCTCCTTACTGTTTTCGTTTCTAATACCAGAAAATCCTTCTTCTTATCTTTGTTCATAGCTGAAGTGTATGAAGGATAATTAAGTCAGCACAGGGCCGATTAGGGTTTTACTCTCTTACCTTTTCAAATTTGGTCACGTCAGGTTGTGGTAATCTTTATTTAGGAGCAGATGGTTGTTCAATTTCGGTCTTTAAGGGTTGTGGGGCCTTTTTTACTTTAGGTACGCCAGTTATTTTTAAGAATATGAAAAGTGTCTGTTACAGAAAAGTATCAGTTATATTTGAATCAATGTTGTTATTCTTTTGTTATATAAACATCTGTTACCAGATTATATTGAAACTTGCAAAACTTTTATTTAAGATGTTTAAAACGCTTTTATTTTTTTTTTATTTTTTTTTTTTAGTTGGATGGCCAATAAGTTTTTGTTGATTGTAGTATTCTTTCGAACAAGTCCTTATTTATTTATTCATTTTTTTTCCTTCATCCGTTATTAATTCATATTTTTATACTATTGTTTTAACATAATTAATGATTTTATTAAATCCTCAGTGTTCTCTTGATTTACTTTATTATTACTTGTATTATTAGATATTTATAACTTTATCACTAATTTATCTTCGATTCACTTTTATTATTTGTCTTTTATCCTTATGTTATTTACGTCGGCTTTCACAATTGAAAAAAGCATTTTGGCTGAATTCTGAGTATTTATTCCATAAATTTAAAATTATTTTTTTTATTTTATTCTCTATATATGCTTTTACTTGAATTCTATTCACCCAAGTCAAGACTTCTTTGAACATAACAAAGGAAAGGAAAAGGTGTTAGGCTGACTAATGTTGAGGATACGATATAGCGCACGCAGGCTGTTGCGGGAGCAGTACACACATAGCAAGGAGCGATGGCTGACAAACGACGATAGGCAAACCATGGCAAATTGATGGCTACACCAGAGCTACCGATATATCAGTTCTTGCCTCTCTCCATCCGGCTTTATTTTAGTTTTCCCTCAGCTTCACTTTTACGGTATATATCCGCCTCAATCTATTTCTCCCTCTATATCACCTTCCCTTCGATAAATAATAACTACCCTCCTCTCTTAGTGCTCTTCATAAATATCCTTCGATCCAAAGCCTGCTCTCTACCAGCCTAGTGCATTAGTCTTTCAAATTGTGTTCATTCGTCTTCGATATTATCGCGTCAGGTGAACCTTAAATACGCTCGTTTATTTACGGATTTACGAACTTGTGTTACGTTTGCGACTTGTTAGCTATTCCTTCAGCGACAGACATATTTCGAAAAATAATAGATAATCGTGCTCAACTAATAAACTGCGTAATTATCTTTTTTTTTTTCCAGAAAACCATAATACTGTTCTAAGTTCTCCCATAGGCTGTATCCTCTAGCCGTCTAAGAAAGCCCTCAGGTGTTGGAGGACGGAGATAGCTGCGGGTACAGCGGCCACAATGACAGCATTAGCTAGCGAGGCCTTGACATCTGGCCGAGTATGATGGATGGTGGAGCCCTCTATCCTCAATCACTGCCACAATCCCTCCTGGCTCCTCCCTCCCTTATATTATCGTATAATGGTGTCTATTTTATAGTCTTTTTGCCACTCTTTTAGCCTTGGATTAACTTTACAATCAACTCTTTAGGTTAATAAACTATCTGGTTTGTCCATTTACACGACTCTCCTTAACGCTTTGAGTGCAAAGACCTACAAATGCAAAAAACGTTTGCTGTATACTCCCTAATATTAGCCCGACAAGTTATATTTTTTTTTTATCTTTTACAAATGTAACTTTGTAAACTATTTAATTATCTTTCATAAGACCATCTGGAAGGTTCCGAGAAATGCATAGTTTTCAAGTTATTTACGGAGTTATACACGAAAAAAAAAAACTAGCCAGGTTTTCATGGGAACAGACGCAGATTATCTTAAAAACGTGGCTCCACTCGTTCAAGAGATAATCGTTGAACAGATACCCAGACAGACGGACCAATGGCTGAAAACATGTTTTTTTTTTTTTTCGGGGAATTCTGAAACGCAAAGAGCCGTTGAAAACTACACATCGGAAATTTGATCCGATTACAATATCTTCCTTACATATGTGGTATAACAGTTTAATACCCTGTATCTTCGCTAATAATGGTCCGATTTTTTTTTTTAGTGAATTTTATTGATATTCAAATTATAGTATATACCATTTAATGTATACTTTTTGAGTAATGCGCAAAGAATTTTTTTTTTCTGTATAACTTTTTCCCCTGATTTTTCACGTGGACGTACTACGTAATAAAAAAATTCAAGGGGGTTTAACTTGAAGATTTTAGGTCGGTTTCATCGAAATCGTTTGAACCGTTTTTTCGGCTATTGCACACAGGTCAATTTGAAGCACAGCCATCAGGGAAAAAGGCCCTAATAAACAAAAAAAAATTAACAAAATCATCCCATCCGTTCAAGAGGTAATCATGGCACAAACCAATGGCTGGAAATGCGTTTTTTGGACTGAAGAGGGTGCTGCTGAAACCTGAAATCAATGGTCCGTTGAAAACCACATCGAAAACTTGGCCTTATTACAATACTTTCATTGCCTATGTGGTAAGGAAAATAAAAAAAATAATATTTCTTATGTTTATTATTTCCAGTAATAATATATTATTACATTCAGCCACTTTAAACTTAATTGTAAACCGACGATTTAAGCAAAAAAAAATTAAATTTGAATTGAAATGTATATTTTCAAGTTAATTTTCACCGAGATTTATCAAAAGATTGCACATTCTTAAATATCAGTTCAACTTTAATCGGTTTATAGAATACTGTCAAGTAAATAGAATATCTTTATATTAATGAAATTTACTGAAGTAATGTGCAAAAAATATGAACATCTATGTAAATAAATAATGCATAGGCAAGGGAATGTATACTTATGATAAATAAAAGTTTTTAACATTTAGTTTATTTAAAAATGTAATGAGAGATTTTCCACTCTTTTACTCACGACAAGACTTCGTAGCAGTTTATCAGTAATGCGTCGGATGGGGTCGCTTCTTTACTGCTTTCTATGAAATTTAAATCGAAATGCAATAAAACTGGCAAGCAATAAAGTGCTTTGAATAAAAATAAAAACGTTCCAGATAACCTGGGTTTCTGATAAGCGGGGTTTTACTATATTTTTATCTACATTGTTTAAGATTTAATCAAAAATATTGTTTGGTATAGCTCCTTCACTTTCGTAATTGATCAGATACAATTATTACAGATTATATTCTTATTTTTCTTTATGATAAAAACCTCCGACCGTGTCCGTCTTTTATACTCTCTAAATCCTCACAACCGTTCGGCATTGCGGGTACTGTATAGCTTGCCCCGTGTTTATCTCTAAAGTATGTCAATAGAAGATTTATGAACATCTGTTAGTGAATATAAATAATAACTGTAGACAACATTATTGTGGAGAGAGAACAAATGAATAAAGCTAAATAAATAATAAGATATTACCTAAATTAATTAATAAATCAAAATCAAGGCTAAATAAATTACGTTTTGCTTTTTTTCCCAGCGATTACAACC
This sequence comes from Rhaphigaster nebulosa, assembly GCA_948150685.1. Classification (NCBI taxonomy): domain Eukaryota; kingdom Metazoa; phylum Arthropoda; class Insecta; order Hemiptera; family Pentatomidae; genus Rhaphigaster; species Rhaphigaster nebulosa. Next base: position 79,128,964 of record OX411310.1, read on the forward strand.
TTCCTTGTGAATGGAATCCCTCTCCTCTCCCTCGTATTTTTGTTTAAGATTAAGTATGTTCAAACATAATTTTCTAAGAGTGTAGAAAGCACTTTTAAGATCGTTTGGCGTTGGCATTCAAGTCGAGAAAAGCATTCCCTCTTGGGACTTCAACGGTGACATTTCGCTAGCTGTTGCCACTTCAGCCCTTCTCTGCGCTCCTGTCTGCCTTTCTAAAACTTCTTTAGTGCGGTTAGATTTGGAGCTTTTCAAGCTGTATATATAACTTTATACACACACATCTATATATATATATATATATATATATATATATATATATATATATATATATATATATATATATATATATAGTGGTTTTCAATCAATTAGACGTGTACACATGTTCATTTCTCTACTACTTTTTCATTGAAAAGATTGTGGTATAGTGTAATTTTTTCAATGTTTTATTCCTACAATACATGAGCATATTAATTTTTTTTATTCTTATTTATGGTATAGGTTGAAAAATTAAAATTAAAACAATTACAGGAATGCAACTAGCTATATAATCAATTATTACAATAATTTATGTCAAGTGTAAAATCAATTTAGAAAGCAGTTTTTTTTTTTTAAACATTGATAGTAAAGGATGACCGAATTCTATATATTAATTTATAATGATGAGGGAAAAACTCAAAAAGAAGTAAAAATTATCTTTAAGTTAATTTTGGAAGCTTTCAATTAAAGGGTTCACAGACCATCACGTTAAAAATACTAGAAAATCCTAAAAAATACTTGCCAAAAATAAACATTACATCGCTTGCAAATAGATCTGCATCCTCTGAAAGAAAAGGAAAATAACATTGGAACAGGTAAAGGAGGTTTCATTATAACAACTGATGGACAATAAAAGATCAGATTATATATTTGACAGAAACACTTCGACGACTGTACACCAATTCATAGGTATCTGATTATTGTGAAGTGAAATATAGCAAATTAACTGAAAGAAAGGAGAAAAGGAAAATTATAAAATAAAATAAAAAAAATCAGGCAAATGATTAATATAAGTCATATGATTCATGTGTATATATATTTTTTTTCTTTGTTTCAATTTATTCGTATTTCAATTCAGTCCTATGAACTGGTTTATAGTCGTGTTAATGTTTCTTTTTGAAATAGTACCAGTTTAAGTATAACCTCTCACAGCTGTTCTAATGCTACCTATATTTTCCTTCAGTATTTGTTAAACTGGTTACAAGTCTTTTTGGTTAGTCTTTATTAGGTTAATGAAGTGGGATGTTCAATCTCGAGTGTGCATTAATGTCACTTTGTGGTTTGCAGTCCTGAATTGTTGAATTGGCAAAACTTTGGCCAGTTACCTATTAACTGATATTTTAGATGCTAAAAGTTTTTATTTTTTTTTCTTCAAAACTTTTACAATTTATTATAATGATTTGTGATTAGGCTAAAAATCAATCACATTTATCGTTCATTTTACAGAAAATGACTAACCTCTATGCAGGAGTCTCCAAACTTTGACTGTCTGTAGGCTCATTTATAGGTTATCTGTCAGGTGGCGAGCACTATACATTTTTTTTTTTTTTCTTTTTGCGTTTTTATTCAATCTAAATGGGATGTTGGATATTGTTTATTTGTTAATAATGTTCATATTTAAGAGGATATATCGTATTAAAAATAGCATGAAACCCTTGGAAGTGACACTGAATGTTATATTTCTTCGGTATTGCATTGCTATTTCTACACAACATACAATCATATATATATATATATATATATATATATATATATATATATATATATATATATATTTATATATATATGTATGTATGTATATATGGGCCATTCCATGTCAAATCGACCATTGGTCTGGAACTTGATATCTCAGAAATCAATGATTTTTTTGTGCATATGTAGGCGCTTACTATCAGTAAGGATAAAAAATTCAAATTCCTCCAATTTTTAGTTTGACCTTTTGAATCATTTATTCATCTAATTTGATGTTTATCTTGACGTAACCAAAAGTTTAAAATTAAAAACTTCAAAAGTTTAAAAATTGCCAAAAATTTATTTTTTTAAAAGCTTAAAACCACGCTTTTTTAAAATCACAATTTTTTTAATTTTTTGGAAAAATATATGTTACATATATATACATCTTATAAAAATTTAGGGAAGAATTTCAAAATAGGGTTTTCGAGGATTTTATTATAAAAAAATAAAAATAAAACCTTGTATTTTTATGCCAATTTTTTTTTTAAACTGTATGTAATATTTTGAACAATTCAACTTGCTTTATCACATTAATTGCTAAAATTCATTATACAAACTGCCTTTTTAAATTATTTACCGTACCTGGTAATTCGTGAGCCAAGAATAGGTGAAACCTCATTTTTTCTCAGGATGTTCTTTGAGATCTTTTTTAACTGCCTCTTTTTTGAAGTTTATTTTTTAAGGTGCAAGTTAGGCCATAGGACGATTTTACTCCAATCTAATAGTAATTTCTTTGCATATGAGTTGTTTTTATATTTTGATGGATTAATTTCTCCCTTAAGCGAGTGTTTATTTCGATTCGACCTTTTTCGACCTTTGCTGTATTATTATGATGACTGCTTTTATAAACAAAGATTCTTAATTCAATATTTCGAGTTTCTAGAAAAGTAGTCTGGAGGGTTATTGTTTTCTGATATAAGTATTTCGAAAATTTCCATTGGCATTAAAAGTGATAAGTTGTAAAGGTGGACTTGTTTTCTTTAAGATGTGCAGGAATTGTTAGAGGTTTCACTATTTTATTTTCCAATATGTAAATGAGTTCTATCCTGTTTTAGTACGGCAGAAGGCATTATCCTTCCATTGCTTATTAAATACATAACCTAAGTTATGCGACATACTATCAATTTACTCTTAGCGTTGTATAATTTCCTCTTCGTGGCGAACCCTCTCCCCTCCCCAACGTAGACAGATAGGGGCCTGTACCTATATGAAGAGTTGCTGTAGAGGAAATTGAAATGTGTTATCTGACTAAGTTGTGGAAGGTGAGGGACGTGTTCGGGTGCAACAGTTGTCCTATATCCAACCCCGGCCACTTCTTCCTCCCCGACTTATATCGCTCCAAACTCTTATACATTTATCATCCCCACTATACTTTGCCGATGGGGGAGGGGAGGGAGCTCCTTTTCACTTTCCAGTTTCAACTGATGTGTATTTCATATTAAAATACTCATATATTTGTTTAGCGTAAATAATAATTAACTAAACTAATTCGTCAATTGGCAACCTAAGTCATCAAAACAGTCAGTAATCCCTTATATTTTTTTTTTTTTTAACTGGACCGGACTTAAATAATTTCTTCAATTATATATATGTATGTATATATATATATATATATATATATATATATATATATATATATATATATATATAGTTTGTGTGTATATTTGTAATTTATATATTTTTGTTTTTTCTTAATTATTTTCAATATTTGACCTTTCATATTATACGGTAGTCTTCACAAGTTTGTCTCAAAGTAAATTAAAAGCTCAATAGCTTTAATGTATATATTTTTAGCCGTTTCGGGCATGCTTTATCCCTCTCTTCAACATCTAAATAATATCCCAAAAATATTAGGTGAGAGTCGATGAGTTATTACTCTAAAGTAGGTCCTAGACGGTCAATCATTTGATCAAAACAATGAGCCAAGAATGAAACTAGGGACCCGTATGACGCTTGAGCCAAGGATGGACGGTGATTTATGGAAAGTTTGATTGACGCGAGTGCTTGACCATTTTGACTGTTTTTGATCAAGCTTTCGCTTAATCAAGCTCTCCTCAGCTATGAAGGACTCCCCACTCGCTTCCAACACAGAACGTGATTTTATAAGCCTTTTAATAGATTGTCCAGATTTTTGGTAAATAAAAAGCAAAGATTACTACAATGAAAATAAAAGAAGGGCGGAAATGGGAAACATTTTGGAGGCTTTAAAAGCGTTATAACTAGATATCACGGTCCATAAAAAAAAATATATATATATTTAATTGTTGATTGATGAACGGGTTGCTTGAGAAAATCAATGCTTGACTCAATCTTTTTGTCAAATGATTGACTGTCTAGGGCCTCCTTATTGATAAAAAGTCAATGAATGATACGTTATTAAATTAAAATATTGAATAAATGATACATTAAAACTTTTAAGTTTTAATTGACCTTGAGGCAAACTTGTTAAGACAACCGAATTTTTGGTTTGTTTTTTGAAATTTGTGTCTAAGAAATAAATCTAATCCCTTGCATGTGAGGGGAGGGAGAATCGTGTCCTGGCTGTTTTTTTATCTTATTATTCTAATTTTTATTTTATTTTATTTCTATATACTTGCTTGCAAATAGGGTATACATTTTTACAATTATCACTATTGCTCAGAAAAAATTGCATGTTAATCATACTTTTTAATTTGATTTTTTTTTTTTATCGTTCATTGCAATTTTATGTTGAGAGGGAAATTTTCCATGAAAATATTCGTATGATTTCAATATTGAATAATTTATCTCGTTCTAATTAATTCCAGGTGTTCAACTTTTATTGGTAATAAATGTTATGCCCTTGCAGTTATGTACGGTATAGAAATTAAAGATACCCACTTCGATATTTTTAATTAAAACCGAACCTTTCGGCCTTGAATTTTGTGGTAATTCACCATTCTCCTCCCCTCCCTTCATGTTATAATTTATCCTCAGGTTCTGCAAATATTTTATTAATATCGATGAATAGTCGAATTTACTATAAGCAATATTATGATTTACATATCGTTTAGAACTTCTTGGCGTATTATTAAATCTTTTGATAATCACAAAAATAACAACTTTTAAATAACTAATAACAAATTTGAAATCATGTGTTGTTAATGAATTCAGGGTCATTAAACCTGATTGGATGTTTTTGATGAGGTGGAGGTCCGTTGTGTTGACAAACCGTATCCAAAGTTAGAGTTACATCATAATCCACGTTTCGTTTTGTTTGTGTTTAAGCGTAACAGTAGTTTAGCTGTCCGAAACTGTTTAATTAACTGTTTTCTAATGGGCTTAAGTATAATAAATCCTCATTAGTGGTATGTTTATTACTTCTGTGCTTATCTCACTGGATGGATACTCATCATCATTTTTCTTTTTTACATAAATTAAAATACAAGAAGTTTGTTGGGAGGGAGGAGAGTGCGATCAAAGAAGAAAACACAAATAAATGTAAAACTTACTTTTTATGTGTGCTGACGTTTCGGCCTAGGTTGTTGCCTTTTATCAGGTCAAAACAAGATAACTCCCATGAAAGTATATTTGTATAAAACTATGAAAATTATTATTATGTATGAAAATTTATGTACATAAATTATAAAAAATTAAATAATGAAAATTTAAGGAAAGAATAAGAATTGAAAGATATGATCGGAATATACTTGCATACATGCGAAATTAACAGAAATAAAAGCATACAACATACATATATTGTCGCCCTTCTGCATTATGTTAATACATATATATATAAGCCAAAACAATAAATAATTAGATGTGATGATAATTGTAAGCTAACATCATATAAAAATAAATAAATGTAGAAAAACGAGAATAAAGGACAGAAGGAGTAGAAGGGGTAGAAGAGAAGGAGAGGAAGAAAAATAAAAGATGCATGCCGATGAGTCCAGAGTCCTAGAGCATCTAGAGAACGTGTGGTTTTCTATTACCTTCGCGATGCCAAAAATACCTGACTGAATATGTGACGTCACTGATTAAGAATACAAAATACGACCAATTAAATTAAGAAATTATTTCTACAAACATAATTCAAACCTAATGTTCTCAGTTCCACATATTTTGGCATTGCACAGAAGATATGTGGTATTGGTGTGGTCATTTCTCTGATGTGATATTGCAGTTATTATTATGATATATGATTGTTTCTGATTCGGAGCTGGTATTAGATTTGATTCGATATTTAGATGGGGTTTTTTGTAATATTTTTATAACCACTCATTGCCATCCTAAGAAATCTGTTAGATTACATAAATATGGTATATGCATTATAGAGGAATCACTACTCCAGCTGATGGGATTCACCTTCTATTTGATTATTTCTTAAAAACTAATCACAATAAAAAAATCAATTAATCTTATGGCGTAATTTAGAATTTATGGTTTAAGAAATGTATGGTTTATAGCCGCATCCGATTCTGGCATATCGCAGGTCTTTTCAGGTCTTTTTTATTTCCTGCGAAATACATTCTTTTTTATTTTTATTTTTTGTAGTATGTGTATCTTTAACCATAAATACTATAAACTATACTTTAAATTATTTATCTTTTTTTTTCTATTATTAAGCTGAAGACTTCCTTAATTATTGTATAAATTTAACTTATTTATATTTCGAGATATAAAATAAATACAAAGTTAATTTTCTAAATTTGCTTTTCGCGCACTTATTTTGAATTACTTTATCAGGCGGTCCTGATAAAATCCCATTTCTCGTTTATTATATAATAAATAGCAGCTTTTAAAGATATTAACCTCGCCGCGGTGTTATAAAAATAAAAACAGATTTATGAAGAGCAATTTATTTGATTTAAAATGGTTGCTCCGCAGTTGGGCTTAGTGCTAAGTTGTACACATAATTTAACCCTAAGCTAGGGTCAGGTTTATTTTGCCTAACTTCCTTAGTGTGCATATAATGGCCGCTCCCTAATCTTACACCTTATGGTTTAACATTATTACTCCAATCAATCCATAAAGTTAATTATAATTTATAATTATAATAATTATTATAATTATAATTATTAATATAATATAATATATTAAATAATATAATATAATATATGAAATATAAAATAATATAATATAATATAATATAATTATTAATATTAATTATTATAATTATAATTATAATTTATAGTTAATTATAATTATAATTATAGTTAATTATAATTATTAATTTAATTATTAAGAGTAAAAACTTTTAAAAACAAACAAACAAAGATAATTATTAGAAAATTCCAAATTAAAGCCTCAATTCTCTCAAATAGCTGTAAATAATTAATTGGTCAATAGTACCTGTTTAGCCGTTTCGGAGTAATGTACTCTTCCTTTTAGATTATTGGTTGTAGGATGTTGACGGTGAGTCCTGCCGACTCTTGTCTGCATTAATGACGGCCAAAATGGTAATTTTGGTTTATTATTTTCAATAATAGACCTTTGGAATCGCCCAAGGAAAAAATGTTTATAACACCCCCTCAAAATTTGAGGTTTGACGTTTCAAGATACGTAGAATCCAAATATCGAATAAAAAAAAAATCCGTCCGCAAAAATATTTGCTTCTCTGGCGGCTAGTCATCCGGCTTCCTGACTTATCTATTGGGCTTCTGACTTCCTCGTATCTCTCTGTTTTATTCTTCCTTGGATTATTTCTTTAATTCCTTTAGCTTCCTTAGTCTTACCTTTTTGTTTTTCCTACTGAAGTGCACATCAAATATTTCCTCTCTATCATTTTGCATCATAGCCTACTTCCATTGACACAGTTTTTTTAATTAACAATCCCAGTTCAGCACTCTCACGGCGATCATCTTGTGACAAGCTTCAAATTTCTTTACCTTTGGTGCCTACTGCTTAATTTTTTTTACTTTGACAGAATAGATATTTTTGAAATATTACTAAGTGGAGATAATAAACTATTGTGTAATAATTTGCAGCGTTTTTAATTTATTTTTTAAGTTATCCGCGGATATTAGAGAGATTCGAGGCTTTTTGATTAGAAATCTTCCTATATTACTTTAAGAGTAATAAATATTTGATAAACCATTACCAATTCCGAAACCCTTACATCTACTCTTCCGTTTGACTTACTGACACAGTCACATACATTTAACAAGACTTACAACTTAGAAGTGGATGGCGCAGTCAATGGGTCATCGATTTTAACCAAATTTCTTTTGGTGATTCTACATCTAAAAAAATTGGACAGGGGTCCCGTAGCTCGTTCCAACGGGCGCTAGGACCCGGAAAAAAAATAGAACACGCTGAAATTCAGAAAATGATATCGAGGTGTTTTTTCCACCAAAACATTTATTTTCACAGTATAAGGAAAAATTAAAACTTCAAAAAATAATTGCTTTATGATCAAATAAATTTAAAATAAATGTTTCGATTACCAAGTAAACTAGCCTCATAGATTATAAATTATGGTAGATTTTGATTCAGCGTACCAAAATGCCATTACGTTAAAAATATGGAAAACAAAAATTCAGCTCCGAGGGGATTCAAACTTTTAAGCCACGAAATTACGTTTCGATTTGGGAGCTCTGTATCTCGTCTTCAGTTTATGCTTAAGTAATTAGATCTCGGGCTCTTAACCCTGCGCATATTATAATATAAAATCATTATTTGTGATCTAAAAATAGGACCTAAATGTTGTAGTATAATATTTGGGTAATATATGTATTAGGTTTATTTGTTATAAAAAAGCGCATTTAAGTCAAACGTGTATCATGGCGTTGATGAATATTTGGACGTCTATCTCGTAGAAGAGTAGACGTATGAGTTTCCAGGTATCATTACTAGGTATTAGAAGTACTATATTACCAGGTATTAGTACTAGTATCCATATATATAAAAAATGTGTAGGTGTTCATAATATCTTGAAATTAAAAAAAAAATATTTATATATCTTTTCCGGAAAGGCAATATTAAAATTTAAGATTCAGATATATAAAAATCAGCTGGGTGGTAGGATTTTATTTTTTTATATTTTAGTCGATTAATACCAAACTCACCCGACTCTCATAAGTTTAATCATGATGTTATAAAAAGTTTTAATCAAGGAAGAATATTATGCTAAAATTTAATAACTTTTTTTAAATAATCCAACGTTGTATAAAATGTCTTTTATATTTCTAGTCGTTTTATTTTTTAGATTAATGGAAATATTATCGTGTAGAAAATTGCACACATTTGATTCAGGTAATACGGAAAATCGCAAAATGTTTTTTGTATTTTGTTTTTTACTGAGCATAATTTCAACGTTGTCCAAATCTCGTTATTTATGTCCTATATAAGACTTTGCCGAAGGTGTGGACTTATAGGGGACGCGGATAAAGAGCGTGAAAGAAGATTTTCTCCAACGAGGATTGATAGCATCATCTATTATGTGCGGATTTTGATCAATGTTCTCCGCTGGACTTGGGATCAGGAGGAGATTTTAGCTCGGTCTCGGGGTTATAATCGTGTTTATCAAGTGAGCCCTTTGAATTTATTTATACTATATTATAACGGTGTTATTAGTCATCAATATATAACGGTGAGTGCTATTTATATAGTATTTTATAGTATAAAGGAGTGGCCAAGTGTTAATCCTTTGGGAACACCTGCACTAATGAAATGCGTATTGTATGTTTTTTAAAATAGATGAGCCATTGTAATTGTTAAACAAGGATCGATAATGATAAAATTATTCAACTTATTTGTAGCTTGGATTCCGATTGCGTCAGCTTAATTTAATAATAATTAAGAAAAAAGATTCATCAATGGATTTAAAAAAAAAAAAAAATCTTCTAATTTTGTTCCAAAATTTCAACAAATGATTATCCTTCAACTCAAAAATATTAACACGACAAATGAATATTTCAAGTATGAATTTTATTTATTTATTCCTATTATTTTTTTATTTATAGTTACAGGCAATCCACAGAGAATGATGTTTGCCGGCGTACAGTTATTGAGTTTTAATTTAACTAATTAATAATAACAGTATTTATGCTTTATAGTCTATTTTTGATATAGTTGCTTGAGTGAATGTGTGTTTAAACGATGTGGAAATGGTGGATAAAAAATATTGATAAAATGATAACACAAACTAAGTAGAGTAAATATGTAGACAAAATAAAATGGTACTTAATAATATTTTATAAACTAATGAAAGTCATTAATAGTCATGGATACATATAAAAAAATTATGATTTTCCTTTGAAATATTAAGTGTCCTTTTTTTATATTGAGTCTAAAATACTAAATTGATGTAATGATATATAAGTTTGCAAAATGGCAAGTTTTATTTTTATTTTTTTATGAATTAGATTTAATTTTGCATTCCATTTCAGAAAACAAGCTTCGTTCCTTATTTACCAATTTTTTTAACTTCAATTTCTCGAGTTTTATATCCTAGATAATTATATATTATTCCTGTTGTTCTTTTTATTGGGGTTTAACGTCCTTTCCTATCCTATTAAGGCATTACAGGACGGGTAATAACCAGACACTCTGGTTAGAATAGGTCGATATTCATTACGTGGGGCCGCCAAGAAATAAATTTCAACCCGCCCAGGCCGGATTCGAACCGGCGCCGTAGCAGTCTCGGGATTGCCAAGGCGACACCTTAAAACTCTCGGCCACCACGGCCTCCTATTAATCATTATATCTCAACAAAATCATTGATATTAGACAGATCCATCTTATATACTAATTTGTATTAATTTGAAATTAATTATCAAAGAGTAAATGATCGTTTAAATTTCGAAGTAAAGTGACGAAATAGCAATTATAACTTTGCATAAAGATGATATACATAACAGTAAATAAATAAAGGAGCCAGGGGTGCTGATGAGACTGGCCCGTTATGACATCTTCATTTTCAGGTCTGGTTGTATCTGACAACATTCTTTCTCCTCCTCTCTTTCTTCACGGGGCTGGTACTGTTGATTAAAAAATAGGTTGGCATCCTATCGATAATGTTTGTTTTATTCAGAAAGCAATGTCTCTCTCTCTTTTTGAATCTATTTATGCCAGAAGATCGAATTATAATGAAAAATAATCCGCACTGATAACATGATCATCAATTGTTCCATTTTCAGATCAAAATATAATTAAAATATTTTTAAAAAAATTACAAATTAAAAGAAAATTGAAGAAGTAAAAAAAAAAATCTTTAAGAATTACGAAAACTATGAGAAACTTTTAAGTTTACTAATTTTAACTTAATTTGTTTTATTGAATTTATGGCGATACGGGTATTTTCGAGTTTCAGAGTTGGTTTTTTTTTTTTTTTTTTTTTTTTTTTTTTTTTTTTTTTTTTTTTTTTTTTTTTCCGGCTTAAGACTTCCATTGAAGTCCTATACTGTAGAGTTTCAGAGTTTACAGTGTTCCTTAGCAGGCTCTGTTATACTTTCTGATATACAACATATACAATTTCCCATCCTTGACTTCATTCATTTGATAGGTTTACCATGTTAATAACCATTTTCTAAATCGAAGATACATATGAATTATTTTAGAAAGTTTTTCAAGAAATGCTTTCTTTCCTTTTGCTCTTCTCTGAATAAATATTTAATGAACTGTAGAACATAATAATTATCAGCATCGAATTGTGGTAAAACCCATTTGTCATTCTTTTTTTGAAGTCCTAAAATCAAATAAAAATTAATTATTTGATATTAATAATTAAACAGCACGAAAAAGTTGCTTTTATATGAAATAACAAATTCTGTTTATGTTTTGTTTTTCTGTACGGGTTAGGAATTAAGAAAGTGTTTCGATTGACAAAACGGATAATAGTTCAGTCGGTGTCTTCCCTTAAATTATCTTTATTAATTTTCTGCATTAATATTTTTTTAATCACACACAACCAACGTTTCGAAATTCTCTTCCATCTTTTGGGTTTTCCTTTCTTCTTAACTATGCTATTTTTTCTAATATGAAATAATTAGCAATACTTCTCTAAGGTTCGTTTCTTTCATAATACATTATTTCGTCTATTGTGTCCACTGTTAAAAATTTTTTAAAACATCATTGCACTAGAGAGTGTATGAGAAGGCTATATCGATGTCAGAGTGTGAAATAATAGCATAGTTAAGAAGAAAGGAAAGCCCAGAAGATGGAAGAGAATTTCGAAACGTTGGTTGTGTGTGATTAAAAAAATATTAATGTAGAAAATTAATTAAGATAATTTAAGGGAAGTACGTTTGTTCACAAAAATAACAAAACTATTTAATTTAGTAATGAAAACTTCCGTAAAGTAGTAGGGATTTTATAATATCTATATTTATTATTTCTGTTATTTATCAGTTTGAATATTATGGGGTTCACTGACAATCACTCTACTCCGACCGCTCTACGCAAAGTGGAACGTAGAACGCTCTTAGTATGAAATCCTGTATAAACTTTTTGGAATGATGTGGAGCGACTGGAATTTCCTGAGCCCATGGACTGGAGTTCCAAAACTCCATCACGCCATGCCAAAATCGAATCACTCAACAGAACGTGTGGAAAACTGATGGAGTGGATAGGTTGCACAATTTTTTCTGCTGTTCTATTATAATAATAGATCAAAATGTAAAAAGTGACTATGTCATCGATATTGCTGTTCCAACCGCCATGATAATATCGAAAAAACGTTATCATAAAAGATAAGAAAATATCAAGATTGTCCCAGGGGCTACGTCAACTTTGTAGGCTGGAGCATATAAAGATATATCCGGTAATAATATCCAGCAATAGCCTTACCCCAGACAATAATTTGAAGTTGCATGAAAAAGTACTGGAAGAAGGGCAGAAAGTAGTTCTCTTCAGTATAGCAAGCATCGCCAGGAAGTTCTTAAATATAGTATACAATTTGAGCCTAACCCTCTGACTTTGGTCCAGGTAGGTGAATATCTCTGGCACTAGCCAAGAAAGAGTGAAATAAAAAATAACAATAATATGAATTGTTGGCCAGGAATTACAGTATAATTAAGATTTTCGATATTAATTGTATAAAAATATGGTACAAAAATTTTGATTTAAATAACTTAGAATTTTGTTTATATTTTTACTATTAATTATGTTTAAAAATGTAAATATAAATTTAAAGGAAATTAACAGATTTAGTGGATTTATAATTTTTAATATTTTTTTATAATTTCCACATTTTTTTTTTTTTTGGGGGGGGGTGAGGGGATTTTAGTGGATTTATAATTTTTAATATTTTTTTATAATTTCCACAATTTTTATTATTTTTTTTTTGGGGGGGGGGAGTGAGGGGATTTTAAGATCAAGTTATTCAATTCTTGCTACTGTAGAGGCGCTATTCATACCCCCACTAATTCTCAAGAATTATACCTATCAATCTGTGCATTGAAGTATTTGTAGACTGTAATTATTATAAAAAAGGTGTTTACGAGAGCATGATTCACCTGTCTGTATAAAACGGAACGATGGATTAAAGTGTACGTCAGTGGGACCCTTAAAATCTTCTTCGCACTAAGCACTCCAATCGCTTCATTTGGGGTGATCGTCAGTAGCCGCCTTTAGAGGTGATGGCTTTAATCCCATTTTTTATTTTCTACATTTTCGTTTCGTGATTAAATTTAATCTCCATATGCAAAGTACTTCTGTTCATGTTATGCACACTATCAAGTTCATTTTAATGTGTTTTTGTTGTTGGTACTTTTGACTTCTCAGGTATTCAATTCCCTGTACTTCCTCATTGTCCTGAAAATTTCTTTGAGGATTTTATTTTGTAGCAATACTGTTTCATGATCATTTTTTATAATTTTCCTTCTTTTTCCTCTTTCAGGATGTTCAATGCGAAATCGAGAACCACAAGGAGGTGTTCGGTTCGCTCAACAGCACAGGAAGGAAGCTGTTGGGGAGCCTCACCTCCCAGGACGACGCGGTAATGTTGCAACGTAGGCTCGACGAGATGAACCAGCGGTGGAACCACCTTAAGAACAAGTCCATGGCCATCAGGTAATATATTACTCTATTTATTTATTTACAGTATAGCATTTCATTTGGGGCGTGGGGATGCAAAAGGGGATTTTTGTCATGTTTTCATATTTTTATGTTATTTTAATGTTATCCATTCTGTTAATCGTCCTCTTTAAGGTAGTGCATCTTTAATCCCCTAAAACGTTCGAAATCCAATCTAATGTTATCTTCAAAGTTTGGGTTGAGTTTCACAAGAGAATAAATCCTCGCTTGGAGCGCCGCTTAAGAAAGTAATAATGAGCTGTAGAAAAAATGAATGCTGTTTTCTTGTGTTTAATCATGGAGAAATATCCTTAAGTAAATACGAAATCATCGATAAAATTGTCTCGGGATGAAACAAATAAAAAAAAAAAAAGTTATCAAAACATCAAAGGATTGTACAATCTCCATTTAGCATTTTTTTAACGTTTTCACGTCTACCAATTCCTATCTAACTAATAAATTTGAATTAGCAGGTATACCGTGCCCGAAACTTGTGCCCTTAATAATAATATCTGGAATGCAAACACCTTGAAAAAAATCAATTAAAATGTCCCATTATCGGCTATTATGATATAATTTTTATTCGTATTTTCTCCGAAAAAAATAGACTGTTGCAATGGGTCGAAGGTCGGCGGTGAGCGGCGGGACTGCGTTTTCTATCCGTTTCATAATTACAAGAGCACGATTATGGAAGTCTTGGAGGTGAGTTTTATATATATATATTTATATACATATATATGTATATCTGATACGTATATACGTATATATATATATATATATATATATATATATATATATATATATACATATATATATATATATATATATATATATATATATATATATATATATATATATATATATATATATATATAATAAGAATGGATGAATTCCAGTCAAAATTTGGGTGTGTTTACCTTTATGTATTCCAGCGGTTCCCGTTGGGTCAAATGAGCTGAAATTCGGTATGAAGTGTTTTCTTTAAGGTCAGCGGAGAGGCAGTATAATATAATACAATTATGGGGGAAATTTCGGTATGCTAGAGAACTGTCTTTTGTGGGTTCTAACTTTTTTCTCACTCCCCCGTTTTTATAATACTTTTGCGGAGTTCTGCAGTCACGGATTTTTCTTTATTTTAATTTTTATAAGTTTTACTCTACTACTTACGAGGTTTGAACCCCTTCACTTTTTCTGTTTAGCTCATGCTTTTATTATAAAGTACCTATACCGAAATCACAACAATTATAGTACTTTTTGGTCTTGTTATAAAAAAAGAAAATACTAAAAAAAAATTAATTCCTGAGAAATTATGTATTCTTTGTTGGTTTTTTATTTTGTTTGTATTAATGTTAAATGATTAAAATAATAAAATGTGTTTATATTCATGAATTATTTCATTGTTTATTGGCTTTTTTTTTTTCATTTTCTCTTGCAGAATGGGATAAATCCAATTTATTTATTTTATTTTATTTTTTCTTTAGTATTGGGAATAGTCAATCAATATTTTATAGATTTATTTCTGATTTAGTTCGAAAAATTCTGATACAATAATAATTGTTTCAAAAGAACAATGACCTGAATTATGCATATTTTTGGGTTTCCTTAAAAATTTTGGACTTTTGTATCTTCACGTCTCATTCGTTCTCTTCCCCTTTATGTGCTTCCTCATATCTCCAATATCGTTGAAGATCTGACTCCATTCATAGCTCACATGAGTTCTCTAATAGTGCTTTACACATATCGAACAGATAGATGTCTTTACTATTCTATTAAAACTCTTAGATGAAGCTCATTGTATCCACATTATTGTGGATAAGCTTAAGAATATCGAACTTAATTTAATAAATTCAAACAAGATTAAGAAATTTACGATATGAAAATGTTTTTTAATTTTATACCGTCTTTTGTTCCATCTCTTGTATATTATTGGCGTTAAATCCTTTAAATTTTCTTTATTCCTTTTATAAATCGCTTTTGTCCTTCACTGCTTTTTAATGGGTCGTTCTTTTTTTTTTTTCAACCCTCAATGTTTCAGTTCTTTCTTCATTTCTTATTTCCCGTTGTATTATTGATTCATCAGATCCTCCTTCTTTATTTTTAATATTTTTTTTTTTTCAATTTTAAGCAGTTTTAGGAACTCGGAATGCCTCTGCATCGTATAACATAAAGGGGGGACTTTTGTTTTTAAACATGTAAATGATTAAATAAAATTAAAAGAAGATGTTCAGATGGATTTAATGTAATTGTCTTAAAGAAAAATTAGAAAGAGTTTATCAAAATTAAATAAACTTTAGAAAGAGAAACCGTAATCCCGAATGTTGGCCTAGCACACGATTTTCTTCTCGGCTTCTGTATCTTATTATGTTCCGATGAATAAGAAAATCGAGCCGAAACGCCGGCATAAGTTTTTTTACTATTTTTTGTTTCATTTTGACCGTCCATCTGAACATCTTTGATCAAACAATCCATACTCATTAAACAAAATAAAAATATCTTCAATTATTTTTATTTTTTTTTAAGCTAGTCTTTGGATTAAAAAAAATTGTGTCTGTTGAACACTCGAGTATTTTTTCATACTTAACACTTCCCTTCGATGTTCTTGAATATTTTTCTTTTTTGTTCTTTGTGCAGACTTTTTTATTCTATTTTATTATTTTAATCGTCTTGTCAAGTTTTCTGCAATGATATCACCTTTTTTTTTTTCTCTCAAACAAAATTACAAAATAAGTTTAATGGTTATTTAGTTTTACTCAAGTTCCTCCCATATCCATCTCTCTTGAAGATATTTTCTCTAATCCGCGTTCTTCGAGAATCTGAACTTGAGGACCCATAGGAATAGGGAACAGCGACTACGACAGAACGATTTTTTTTATAATCCACATTTTTTTAATTCAAACTTTCATACCCCAAAAACGTGTGAATTAAGTAAGTTTTTGAAAAGAAAAAAAAATTATAATAACTATTCTTGCTTTACCTTAGTTGAGGAAGTAAAATCGATAATTTTTCGGACCAGTAAATATGAACATTATTTCGTAATATCTCCTCTGGCTGTAAGGTAAAGACCCCGAAGAGACTTGTAGACCTGGGAGGTTGGACAAGTTGGCAGCCCTGAACGGCCTGAGTGATTGATGGCCGTGGTAGATGGTCCACTCTGTGACACCTGCCAGCTGAGTGTTAATGCCTTCCACTCCTGTCTGTTTATTGCCCTGAGATATGAGCACTAATGCGTACATGTTGATGTATAGGTTCTCATGTTGTTGTATCGTATAGTTGCTTTTAATATTCGATAATTAACATCCAGAATTTTGGACCCTCAAGCGAAGCCTGCTGAAATTTTATATTTAAATCTCGAAAGATGCTGGAAGATGTTAGTTGGAAGGTCATTTATGAGAACTTGAAAGAATTCTCGTTCATGGTTTGACAATAAATATATATCCTACAAGAACGAGTTGGTGTAAAAACGAATTTATGAAAGTTAGTATAATACTTATTTTTGTTTTGTTTTTTTCGTTATAGTTCTTTGTAATTTATAATTATGTACTTGAATTATTTAATTTTCACACAAGCATTTGTATGTATTACACATGTATGTTTTTTTGCACATAGTTGCACTATGGCTTCTGCATGGGGGAAAGATCGAAACCAATACTTCCATTAAAAGACAATGGATAGTATCCTTAGAGTAGGGAAGATGAACTATCTGGTGAACAAGATATGAGGCTAAAAAGATTAATGCATTGCTACATAAGATTCATTTTCGGTGTTCCCAGCCTCTCTCACATCTCACTTTCTCTCCGAGCATGGGTGACTCTTTCCTAATTTCCGACGACAATACCTTCTTGGCGTATTTCCAAGTGTTAAGAACCTAAAAACCTTCCTATAATCTTGACCTCTTTACCCTGCGTTCTTTCATCTACCTTTTAAATATCTCAACCTACCAATTTGTGTATATTCTTTCTGGTAGAACTGCTTCCTTTGAAAAATTCTTTGTTTTGGTTTCTTAGTTTTGGAATTCCTTACCCATCTCCATTCGTAGAGCCTCCTTCCTAACCCCATTTATTTCTCCTTCTCTTCAATGATCAATCTTCCGCATACCTGGAAAGAATAAATGTCTATGTAAGTTTGTACAATGATTTATATGTGTATATATATTCAATTCTTAAGTATCAATAAAACAGCCAGACAAATCCTGCTGTAGTTGAAATTTTACTTTTTTATTTTTAGGGGACTGAGTGTCTCAAAATAAGTATAAATTTATCATTCATTTATTCATTAAAAAAATATATAATCTTATTAGTGATCAGTTACTTTCAGCTTTGTGTATGTGTTTTTGTTTGAAGTTGTATCGATATTTTATTTTACTTCAAATATAGTGTTAGTGTTACTGCATCAGACAATTTACTGAATTATAAATGAACAATGTGATATAAACAATGTAAAAAAAAAAATTATTCTGAGAGTTGCAATTAACTGATTTAAGGTAGGATTAATGCAAATTAAATATCAAAATCATAATATCTGAATATAAGGCTTTTTAAATATATTGAAAAACTTTGCTGGATGAACTCATTGTCTTCTTCTTCCATGGCACTACAGCCCAATGTGGGTCCTGGCCTCCTCGCCGAGCTTTCGCCAGGCCGTTCGGTCCTGTGCAGCTGCTCTTCAGTTCGTCACTTTTAGGATGGCGTTAGCGTCCTGAGAGACACAGTCTTCCCATCTTAGTCTGGGTCGCCCTCTCCCTCTAGTTCGGTTAAGGTTTCCGTCCAGAAGATTTTTTGGGATGTCACTGTTCTTCATTCGGACTACGTGTCCGGCCCATCGGAGTCGTTCGAGTTTGATCGATTTAACCGAATTCACATCCATAAATAGCTCATATAGTTCTATATTTTTTCTCCTTCTCCACTCGTTACCAGTCTTGACTGGACCCAATATTCTTCGAAGAATTTTTCTTTCGAAGATGCGGATCTCATTCTCTCTTGCCTTCGTTTGAATCCACGTCTCTGAGCCGTGCATCAAAACTGAACGAATCAGAGTCTTGTAGAGGCATCAGTTTCGTCTTCCTTGTTATATACTGGCTGTTGAGGTGTTTCCGTAGTCCGAAATAACTCCTGTTAGCATTAAGAATTCTCCTCCCCACCTCTAGGGAAATATTGTTATCGGAGCTAACTATAGAACCAAGATAAGTGAACTGGTCTACCTTATGGAACTTAAATCGTCCAAACTCCACAAATTCTCCAGCGGGATGAGCTGCATGAGAGCCACCAGTATGCATGTACTTCGCCTTATCTTCGTTTATTGCAAGCCCCATCTCTTGAACAGCCCGCATAAGGTCTAGGAATGCTTTTTCCAGTGCGCTGAGAGACCTTGCGGCGATATCGATGTCATCCTTTTATTTATTATTTTCAATCGACTAAGAAAAAAAAAAATTTAAATCCCTTCAAAATTTGACATTTTACGCTTCGAGTACTTAGTATCCAAAAACCTAATAAATCGGCTTTTCTTCGAACCTATTTTTTTTCAGATTTAATACTGAAGTCCCAGTTCACTCCAGAATAATCCTCTGAACATTACCATGAGCCGTTTTTACCCGAAATGTCGGCCGATTAAGATATGCCATTCGCCCATATCTCACCCATTTGTGAAGATTGAGGAAAACATAAACTTTTTTGGAATCATACCAAAGGCTGAAAAAAAAATTTCAATGTATATATTTTATTTATAATTATTTAGAAATAATAAACGTCTAATAATTTGTAGCGTTTTTAAAAAGTGATCTATTACCTATCTAGAACTCTTTTGTTCTAAACTACTGAACTATAGTTTCGAATACATTCTTTTCTTTCCCATTTCATTATTTTTTTTTTATTTATTCATCGAGCGAATACAGGATGATTCATTATTATTGTGAATAATTATCTTACGAAGCGTGATGAGTAGGTAAGGGTGTTTTCACACGGTTTCACGTCTAGGAAGCAAGAGTTTCTTTCATACAGTCCGATAATTATCGAAGTCGGATCCTACATTTACTTCACCTTTGGCAAATTAGAAGTCGGCCCGACATCCGATTTATCGGACCGTTTGAAAAGGACCTAAAACCGAACCATAATTGACAAGAGATGTTTAAACTTTCAATCGCGACAAAACTCAGATTATGACAAATTTTATTGGAAAAAAAGTATCGATTGTTTCATATTTGTAAAGTAAATCTATTTAGATAAGTACTGCCTTCAACATGGGCCGCTTCTTATTCGGATGGGTCTCACTTTCCTTACACCTGCTCCATCGTAAGCGAAGACATTCCATCTAGTGGCAATCACAGTGAGAGCTCCACTACACACTACGGCCGGTGGCGGGCAGAGGAATCTCTTGGAATGAGCTGGCTCTTGCCGAGAATGAGGTTCATTAGCTGACCATCGGAAATCGATGTTGTCTTCCCTTCCAGCCAATCTCCGCTCCACTTGTAATGATTCCCTCCTTATGTCTTTTGTCTTCCGTATGCGTTGGTCCGCAGATTGGTTTCTTATTCACAACTGATATATTTCATATCTTGTAAATCATTAGATTCTCGACTACCTAAGATAGATGAAAAATGTTATTTGGTTAAAACAAAAAAAAAAATAAATGAAAGGAAAGAGAAGCTTTCGGGAACCTTACCTTATTTGATTTATACGTTTCGGTTCACCTTACATTGCAACGTGAAACGACCAATGGAACGAGTGTGTACATTTTTTTGGAATGATGAGGAGCGGTTGGAATTCTATCAGTCCTAAACTCCTTCACGCCACACCAAAATCCAGGCACTCCAATCACCTTGAATACGGAAAGCTAATGGAGTGTGACGATGGATTGCACTGTTTAGGATTTGCTATCAAATAATAATTATTAATTATATCTAACAATAAAAATTATTGGGCAGTAAAAGTAGCAAAGTTAAAGTTTACGATAATGATTGTATAAAATATATTATAAAAATGTCGATATGAATAAGTTACAATTTTGTTTAATTTTTTTTTTACTATTAATCATGTAAAATATAAATATTAACTAAATGTAAATAAACATTTTTAGTGAATTTATTATTTCCAATTTTTAAAATTTCCACTTTTTTTTTTGGATTAATTCCCAAGAGTTGTATTCAATACGATACATTGAAATATTTTAGACCTTAAATATTATAAAATACGTGTTTAATTGTTACGTGTGAGCATGAATCACTTCCTGCCGGAGAAAAATGGGAAGGTGGTGTGGATTGATCGTCAGTGGAGCCTTGAAATTTTCTTCACTCCAAGAACTCCAGTCGCTCCACTCCATCGTTACATAGTTCTATTTGGAGTGATCGTCAGTAGTCTCCTTTTGCTCGAATTATTTCTCAGGATTAGATTCAGCGTAAACCAACAAAAAATTATTTAAAATATGGTTCCCGTTCAGCCTTTTTTTTTCAGTCCGGTTTTTTATTATCGATTTTTTTTTTATACCGCAATAAGAATATTTAATATTTCGTTAACTTCTGAATACTCCATAGTCTTCTTTTCAGTGCTTTTGTTTTGAATTACAGATGTTATGATTGAAAATCGATAATATAAATATTTCCAATACTTATAAAATGGTTAAATAAGTTTTATTTTTTTAACGGAAATTTTCATTATTTTCAAGAAAAACATATTAGAAAGGCAATTCTGTTAAAGGTTACTTTTATCATTACTACAACATATTGTGAAATTCAACTTAAATTAATTTGTTTTTTTCATTATTTTAATTTTATTTATTTAGCTTTTTTGTTTTTTATCAATGGCATTATTTTTTCAATCAATGGCATTCCGTTTTTTATTTTGCATTGCTAGGTTTTGTGATCATTAATTTGATTCTATCTTATCTGTGCCCATAGACTGGATTGCATGGCATTCCAATGAACTGTTTTCTAACCTGACTTACATTATTATTGCCGACGAGCTATCGATTCGAAATTAAAATCGAATTGAGATATCGATCAGCTATGCTCGAATGCTCTGTTAGATTGAGTTGTGAGGGGGCCGCGGTTCGAGGGTGAGTTCTCAGGCTTTATGAACCTTCAAAATCACTATTTCAACTGACGTACAAGCATATTAAATTATGAAATTTCTTTGTAAATCGTTACTAAGTATCATGAATATAACCGATAATAACCATGAAGCATAAGGGATAATAACCAAATTAAGTTATTACAGCGAAATTTCCTCTTCTGTCATGTTAAAGTGCTCTATAACAGTCTTTTATCATGATAGCTTAATAGATAGATTGATTATGTCCGTAATAGCCGATAATACCTTGCAAAACATTGTTTCTATCTTTAATTAAGTATTAATATGGTTCGAGTTTGGAATCCAAACATAGGACGTAGTTCGGTCTAATAGGACTCAATGACCTAATTGTCTTATTAAAAATATTTTAGCGTTCTCTCTGCTGAATCCGAGTCTTTTATATTTCCAAAATTGCTCCCACAGCAGTTTAAATAATTGAATTTTGGTTATTATGGTGTTCACTCGTTTCTTCAATTTAGTCCAAACCGCATTCAAAATGTTTGCATATCATAAGTTGGAAGAGAGTTTAAATGCTCTGTTTGCTTCAAAACTTCAGCTCTGACAAAGATAGCGAATCTTTCTGATCTATTAATGTTGGTCTTTCTTTTTTACGTCCATAGGACCAAAAAAGCTCCCTACATCCTTGATCTCCTCACTCTGCATTCTCTATTCACTCTCTAAATACAAAATCTCAACCGACTGATTTATATATTCACCTCTAAAGAACTGCATCCTTCAATAAATTCTTCATCATTCGTACTACATCTTTTTGGAATTCTTTACCTATCTCTATTTCTGGATCCTCCACATTTTCCTTTAAATAACACTTGTACCTTCACCTACTTTATAATGAAATCACCTCATTAATGTAAACAATATATATTTCTGTAATAACAATTTCTACAATATAATTGACAAGTGCTCTTTTGTGAGCATTAAACCAAACAAATGTGCATGATGTCTGAACTGAACATTGTAATTATTTTTTGAGGATTTTGTCCCAAAATAAAATTATTATTTTTTTCATTCATTCATTATTAATAGATTTTAGTTTGGAATCTGGTAGATACCGAAAAGGAGTATGTTTTTGATGGGGCATATTGCTCAGATAAAACAACTAACAGAAAAAAGTACAGATATAAAAGTCTAAGTAATCTAGAATGCGTTTCATCTAAGGAATTTGATAATTAAAAATCCACTGTTTATTAAGATGAATATAACTATTGAAGCCTAAGCCATGATCAGTTCAAGGAAGTAAATGATTATTTTTAGTTTGATTATATAGATTATTTCAATTCCTCATCCTTCCATTTCTATCTACAAAATCACAGAGAACCTTTGTAGGAAACTGTGGAATTAAGCCTGAGGTATGCCGGATCACCATAAGAATAGATTGCATAAATCAGACTATGTTCTGCCTTTCAGCTTTTTTATTCTTCCTACGATCTGTGTTGTTGATAATTGAATATCTATCTATTTGTATAATTTTATTGTAACTTGTAAACTTGTTTATAAATATTGTGATGTAATTTAAATTTGTATATTTTAATTAAATTATGTTTTTCCTTTTTTTGTTCAGGAATCGTCTGGAAAGCAATGCAGAACATTGGAATGCTCTGCTGCTGTCTCTTAGGGAGTTAATCGAATGGGTGATCCGGAAGGACACTGAACTGTCCAGCCTATCGGTGATGAGTGCCGATATCAACTCTCTCATCAAGCTCCAGGTAACTGTTTTGCCTTTAATAATTTATGAGAAGTGGGTATCATTTTTAATACCCACAAGAAACGTCGCACAACTCATTAATGCAGTATTTGAAGTGGATATCATTTTGCACCTCGCAAGAAAAGTCGCACAACTCATCAATGCAGTATTTGAGAAAAATCAACTTAAAGGATACTATAAAACTGATATTGAAATAGCGTAGGCTTCTTTTAAATGTCAGGTAAGTATTCATGGTGGAAAATACTTACCTGAAATTTAAAATTAGCTTATACTGTTTCAATATGAGTTTTAGAGTATTCTTTAAGTTGATTTTTCTCAAATACTACATTTTTGTTGTTTTTCTTGCTGGTGTGCGATTTTTAATCGCTACTACCTACTTATAGTTCAATCTTGTTTGAATCTGTTATTTTATCACTTTAACTTAATAATGTTTATAAAAATATTGTTGCTGTATTAAAATAAAAATTTGATGTAATTTAAATGTTAATATTGATTCTTTCTTCAATTTGATGTAAATTGTTTACAAGTTAGTATTCCTAATGTATTTAAAACATTCTTAGTGTGTAGAATTCAAAAATTCAAGCATTAATTGTCAAATAAAGGTAATTTAATGATAATTATAATGAAATATAAAACTCTGTGACCAAATGCTTGTCTGCAATGCTAGAGTTAGTTTCTAAAATTAGAAATAGTTTATATTTTAGATTGAATTTTATATATTAGCAAACAAAGGAAGTTTTTAAAATAAATAAATAAAGAAAGTTGTTTTCTTTAATCGTTCATTTGTTTATCATCTTATTTTTTTAATATAAATTTACTTAATCTTGTTAGCCTTATCTGTAATGAAAATTATTTAAATGCGTTAAATTCATTTTTAATTAAAACAAATTTGTATTCATTGTGCCTCAGTTGCTGGATAACTACTTGCTATAACTTCTTATATACTTAGTCGGGAGTGCATTTAAGGTGTTAAATGTTTGCCGAGGCCTTATTAATATACAGCAGAGGGCTTACTTGGGACCTTCTGCTTTAGTAGGGATTAATATCAATTATTCTTGCATTATCTCCTGACTATACCTTTCTTATAGAAGCATAAAAAGAATTTTCTAAAACGTGAGAAAATCCATTTACATAGGTATTGTTGAACCTTTAGCATTATTAATTTTCTTTTTAATTTCTTTTTATTTTATTTTTTTATTTAATGAGTGAAAAATGTATTTAATTGAATTTATGAATTTATTGAAATATCTTAAGTTTTTTTATTTGTATAATTTAAGGCATTAAATGACAGAGTCTGGCAGGAGTCTTTGCATAATATTTCATAAAAAATATAGATATGAGAAAGTAAACATGATCATATATTATGTTAAATAATTATAAGTTTTCCATGATTCCCAGGCTGTGCAATTAAATTGTAATGAAAGATGCTTTCTTTTTTTGTGACATTAAGTTTGTTTTTTTCTTACAGGATGACCATAGAGCTTTTAGAAGGCAGCTTGAGGATAAGAAACCAGTTATCGAAAGCAATTTGCTTTCAGGACGCCAATATGTTGCCAACGAACCTCCACTTTCTGATACCAGTGATACTGAAGGTAATATACCAAAATATTTCAGCTGATAGTATTAAGTTGCTCTAGGAATGTACAACAGCCAACAAACAGACTCTCTCTTTTGACTATTTTGCTACATTTTTCGTTCTCACTGTTTGGATTTTTTATTCCTGGTCATCTCTGCCCCGGCCCACTCTCACTATCTAAGTATCTTCCTCTGGTTCATTCTCTTTGCGTTCCATCTCAGGATAACCTTCTCTGTAGCTAATTTTCTTAAGGTTTGCCCCATACATCTCTATTACCTCGTATATTCCTTTGTTTTTCAGAAGACTGCTATTTATTTCTACCATTATTTATTTTGGCCTCCATGTTACCAGAATCCTCAGTAGGTAAATATTGATAAATGCTTGAAGTGAGCGAGTAGTCCATATTCTGAATTTTTTTTAGCTGCTTTATAATAGGGCAGTTTTACAGTATGCACTTTATTTAATTCAGCAGCTTTATTCTCTTAGAGTAATATATCCTACTCTTTACTTACCATTATTTAGAATAAAAAATTATATCTTATGAGATGAAGCTTTTAAATCATATCAAGTTTTAATTTATGTGGTGGGAGATAATAATTATTTTATAATGTTTTATTACTTTAACACACAGTTAGTAACAAGTATAAACAATAGGATGGCAATAATCGATTTTTTATAGGAGTTGAGACATTCCAGCAAGTGGAAAGTTTTGCTCATTTTTTATTGTGGATATTATAAAAGTTGGAATGACTAGATGTGTTTAAATGTTTAAATAGTAAAAAAGTATAAATAAATAAAACAAAAACTGTGTTGTCAGTGATCCACCAAATTATGAGGTAATCTGCGATAAATAATTGTGCAAAACATAAATTAAATTTTTAAACTAAATTTTATCTTTTACATTGAATCATTTATCCTTTTGAGGTTGATAAGTCTCTATTCCTGAGTATTCACTGAGGATAAAATCCTTTAATGCATCAGATAAAAAATTTATGGATACTCAAACTTTGAATTTCGGTACGTCAATTTGATTTCAATTGGCGTTCAAGTGTCAAAATTTATATTCTGAATAGAAGCATTATAATCCAATATTGGAAGTTAATATACATTGACATGTTCTGTAATTAAATGTAAACATTCACCTAATTTGACAGACTATGCACCAAAAATGTTATTCTTAATTGCTTAAACATTATTTTTTTGATAAATTTGAGATCCCCTCCAGTATTATTGAACAATTGGTTTTACTTTATGTGGCTGGAAGCAAGTTTGTGTCTGCATAAACTTCCTTTCTAATAGACATGTATTTTTTCTCTTTTGCATATATTCAGGAATACAGCTATATAAATAAATATTTATATAAATATGTGCGATATAAATCAGCCTTACAAGCAAGAATATTTGACTTTCCTTACTTATTTAAAACTTTGCCCTGTCCTGCATTTGAGGCGATAGGAGTATTCGCTGCAGGGGGATGTCCCCATGTGGTTAAGGGGCATTACAATCAACTACTACAGTAAAGCAATTTACATTTTTATAAATAGTTATAATGTTGTGTTCAAACTTAAATTAAAGTTTTGTACAACTATTCACAGTAGATTCCTGCACTATTTTTTTGACCCTTGACATTACAAAACAGTTTCAGAAACAACAGGCTTTGTTTCTTCCTTAATTTTGTTGAGATGTGCATTTTTTAATTTATTCTTATGCCAACTGACAAAGTTATATTTTTAATCATGGGTGCTGTTTTTTAAAAATTTGTATAATAATCTGTTCTGAAATTCCAATGTTTATTATGCATATATTTTTCTCTATTTGTCACCACCTTCTATTTATTTATTCTATTTTTGACGATTAGCTAGGAGTTTCTCCACTTGGGAGAGGGGGAGAGAGAGGGAGCTCAAAGATTGTTTTTGTTATGTTTGCTTATTCTCTTTTTTTCGTCATTGCTTACATCAATTGTTGAAAGAAAATCAGGGCTATTCCTTAAATCCCTTTTGGAAATCATGTCTTGGCTTGTTTCACTTTTATCATTGTAAACTTATGATAAGTTATAGTTTTTTTATAGACTTTGAAGTATGTCAAAATGTATTCGCTCCATAAGTTGAATCAGGATTACATAAAATGATAAATAGCAATTGCTCCTATTTATATACATAAACATTTAATAAAGAAGATCTGAAGATGTAAAATTAATAATAGTTTTTCTAATGTATTTGGTAAAACAGTAAATTACCTGTAGTGTTTAGAAGCGATCAATGTTGTTATTCCTGTTAAAGCATTAAATTGAATGTGTTCTACCAAGCGAAGGATATCAGAGTTGCCTCTCAGGAACACATTTGTCAAACTTTGTCAGTCGGAGACTTACAGC
This sequence comes from Rhaphigaster nebulosa, assembly GCA_948150685.1. Classification (NCBI taxonomy): domain Eukaryota; kingdom Metazoa; phylum Arthropoda; class Insecta; order Hemiptera; family Pentatomidae; genus Rhaphigaster; species Rhaphigaster nebulosa. The sequence goes on from OX411310.1 coordinate 79,156,437, forward strand.
TTACTGTTTCTGTAGTGACACTTTAGCACATTTTTCTTCATACATTTCTTCTAAATACAGCAATACATATATTTTTAAATTAATTTATAAAATATAGCATTATTAAATAAAAAAAATTGTTAATAAAATCATTCTTTTAATTGTTAATAATTAAAGGCTTATAGTTGTTACATGATAAAAATTAGTTATTGTCCAATGTGTCTAATTACTAATTTTTTTTTACAAAATAATTTAGTATAATAATTTTGCATTTAAACTAATTAATTCTCTTGTTATCTAAATGAATTTCTGATGTGATTTTATTTATTTTTTCATTAATTCTGAATCACTCACCATCCCATGATTGAAAGAATGGAGTGAATAGTGCTACTGTAATTATTACTTGGTTATATACAGAAGAAAACTTAACCCCTCCCGGATCGTATCCGACCCGACCTTGTGGTTTAAAGGCTTATAGATGTTTGGATTAATCTTAAGTGTCTTCTATTTTATTATTTTTTTATATTCTGTTGGTGTTCAGGTTCACTGATTTGCTGATCAAACATAACTATGTTGTTATATGCACTGGTATTTTTTGCTTTTAATTAATTTTATTATTGATTTTATTGGCATGCATATTCTACTTCCAAAATATATTGCTCCAAAGGTAATTCATCGCAGTTGTAATAAGCTTCGTACTTTTGCTTTCTTTCTCTTTTCTAATTTACCCTACATAGAAGAAATCTATTTTCAAAATTATAAATATTCCATGCTGAAAGTGTGTTACTTGTATTGCTTGTTTGTTTTAGTTATTAATGGATAAATGAAAATAACTTTCATCATGGAACATGTCCCCTTAGAATAACATAGTTGTATAAACTACATGTATATCTATATTGTGCTGTACAATAAAATAACAAATAGAAAAAAAAATCAATAAAAACAAATTAAATAAGAAGTTATGTGATAGTGAAAAGATCAGTTTTAATATTCTTTGTAAAAAATGTAGATTTTTTTATTTATTTTAAAAATACAAAATATTAATATATATGGATAAAAATGGAATCAAGGAATAATGAGAATGCTACTGATTTGAGATTTCCTGATGCTGGGAGAAAATATCCTGAAATGCCTAGAAAACTGTGATGTTAGAAGCATCAAAGGAAAACTAAAGAAACACATAAGAGAAAGATGTTTGGCTATTCTTATGGCTGTTCTTTTGTCCATAGTTTGATTAAATTGGTTCTAATTTGGTCTATATTAGGACACAAAAGATTCTCAGATGATTATGTTAGCATTGATATCGATTTCAATTATATACCTATATAACAGGATACTGTGACAATGCTAATTAATTGTTCTAGATATTAGGAACATTTTTCATAATTATATTAATTTTTTCCTTTCCAGGAGATGCTCGTTATGGTAATGCGGAGGCCCGGGAACTCACTAGATGTATTCGACGTGAAGTGAATAAGCTGTCTGACAAGTGGAATGCCCTCATTGACAGATCAGCCAGGTGGCATGACACCCTTGATGACACACTTACGGTGAGTTATAATTTAATGATACTTTCTACTTACCATTTATGGTCAAATTAAAGTGTAGAAATGTAGTGGGCTATTTTCAGAGGAAAGTTTTATCTTAAAGATACGCAATATAGTGAATACAAAATATTTTGGCACAAATATGAATATTTTTTTGTTATATCTAATCTCTATTTATTTATTTTTTTCTAAATCTAAATACAATTAATTGAATAAGGCTGTTACTAAATTAAATAAATAAAAATGAGGATAGTTTTAGTTTGATTATATTTTTAAAATGCTATTTAAATCCCTTTTAAAACTTAGGTTTAACAAAAAAAAAATGTACTGTGATATCATGTATTATCTTCAATATATTAATTCAACAAATGTATTTTATAAAATGTAGAGATTTATTTTCGTAAGTCAATTCATTGTCAGTTACATATGGTCCTTGTTTTAGCTAACTGATCTGCTTTAATTTATTTGAATATCTGGGTACAAGGTCTATAGAATTTTTAGTTCAGCTGAACTCATTTTTTTTTTTTTTTTTTTTGTATTTAGAAACTGTTTGTTAAATTCTTTTAATTATGGCAATTAGAGAACTATGTTTGTTTTTATTCTATCCAGCTCTCAGTTTAAAATTTGAAGTAAAAATTATCTGCGAAAAATTTATTATTTTAAAATTACTATATTCAAGATTTTTGAAACAGTGCCTGTACCATCAAGCCATAATTTATTTGAATGATAAAATTATTGGGCATAATACTTATTGCAGATTTTATTTATATCCATTCTTATTTATTGACTTCCACACTACATTCCTGAGGTATCATTCCATGTTCAGTAAGCCCACAGTCGATACTTTTGTATATCGACTGGAGTGATAGACACTAGTAAGGAATACGTTAGCAGGCTCAAATCCACCGATGAGATTGGTATTCTTTATTCACATTACGGTGACTTCAGCCTGCACTTTAGCTTATAAAAAATTCATTGGTAAGAGTTTTAGCTCTTTGACTGGCAGATAACATTATTGTGTTTCCTTCCTATTGTGAATTTCATTTTCATTTCCTTATTTAGTTTTTCTTTTCAATTTTTAATATATATATATATATATATATATATTATAATTTATGAATTAAATTAATAAAATTTTTCGAGTTTATAAGAACCTCAATATTTTCAATGCTGTCAATTAAATCTATCATTGTAAAGTTTAAAAATAAATCAAGCAAACTTCGAACAATTGTCAATCAGATATATATGATGGCCAAAACATTGAAAAAATTATGTATCATTTTCATTGATGGAACTGGTCATAACATTAAAAAAATAATGAATTGTTTTATAGTTATCAGTTCCAGTTTTAAATTTGATTAAAAAATATAAACTAGTTAATAATATTATTTGAACCTTCATCTTTATAAATATAATTTTCTGTCGTTTTTTACTATATTTCATGTTATTGTAAAGATATGTTCTTTTTAACTATTAAAGTAAAAATTATTAGAGCAAATTTAATTAGGACGTTATGGCTTTCGAATAAATTTTTTTTTAGCCATAGATAGAAGAAGGGATTGATAAATTAGATTGATCCTTCTATACTATCATGCAGATGTCAACTGATAGAAGAAGGGTTCAGACTAAGACAGTTTTCACACGATCTGATTAAATCGGATATCGGATATCGGACCGACATCCGATTTATCAAGTGTGTGTCAGACTGCAGGAAATTTAGGATGCGTGTGAAAACGGTCCTAGAATCTATCAAAAATTAATTTTCTGAAGAGAATATGACTTATTACAGGTTTTGATTTCCAACTTATCCTGTTCCATTTGGTAAAAAAAACTCTTGGATTTCACTTTATATTTCTATATCTAATTATTTATATTTTTTAAACAGTTATGGTTTAAAATTTTAATATTTAATCGTATAAAGCACTATCCAATTCTCAATTTTATATAAGTACTGTTAAAAATTTATTAATAAAAATAATTAAAAAATAATTACAAAACAATGATTTTAAAACCGCTATTCTCTTGTTTCTTGTTCTTATACTTTGCTCAGTTTTTGTGGAAATGTATTAGGTTATTTTTATATCACTTTGTACTTAAGTGCTTCTCCATGGTCCTATATCCTGCCAAGAAAACCATCAGGACAACTCCCATGTATGGCAAAAGTGAGGAGAGACCAAGTGTTATGTAAGAATGGGTCTTCTGATCCTCCTTCAGATTCACATTAACTTAGAGTGTTTGGAAATATATGCACGATTAAGAGGTGACATAAGCGGAGGGTTCGAATCCAGATGTTGCTTTGAAGAAGATTATTCCATTAAAAATCCAAAGGCCAGTTGTGGTTAACTTTTGTTCTGTTGTGGTGTCTATACAACTTAAATGGAAAAATTAACCATTATAACCCTTACCCCCTTTTGGACACTAGCTATTCCAATGGGAGGTATTGATTTTGTTCACAACTAAGGCTTGAAAGGAAGGATCTCGTTTCGTAATCATTAGGCTTTGAGTCGGATTCGTTCGCCAAAGCGCTCTATCCACTGTTGTATCTCGCGCCTTTATTTACGTGAATAGTTTTGTCAATTAACACCCTTATTGGAAGCATACTAAAGCCCAACCCATTAATTACTTAGTTAGAGAGTGAATTTTATTTATTGGTAACCCAGAAAATAACTTTTATTAGTAAAATATTAAAACGTCTACCACTAAAACCTACGATTTGTCTAGATTCCGTACTTGTTTAGGACGAACTGTTTCTTGACCAAAGGCTATAAAATGTGGTGGTATTGTCAACATCAATGCTCAACCGTCTGGTTTGTCCACTCTGGGATATTTTCCAACCCCAGAACCAATCCGAGGCTCTTGTAACAGAAAATAATTTTTAATTGCTAAAAATACTGAATCGAGCAAGTTTGGAAAGATCGTTCCAGGGACTCTACTATAGCCTATATTGCAATAATACAATGTGATATCTCCCACAACCTTACTCTCCTCATGAGAGAGGTCATTATCTTTGGGGAGATAGCGAGATATTAAGAAAACTTTCTGTGCTAATGCATCACCTACCATCCGAGAAGAAAGTGAAATCGGCCCCACCTTCGTGCCATAATGTGTTGACATTGATTTCGATTGTAAGATCACCAGATTTGTAATGAAAGTCTATCTTGTGCAACGTGTGTGATTTATGCGCTCATTTAAGCCATCGATGGAAAAGTTTTTATCTTTAAACTATGTAATACGTAAAGAAAATATCTAATCTTACCCTCAAAAATGTACATTTGAGATTTTTCTGGATATCTATGACCTAAAAACAGCGGAATCTACCATAATTAAGAATAATTTACGTTTTTTTTAATTTTTTTATTTTATTTATTTTTATGTCTAACCTTTAGGGGTTGCATAACAAAATTTACGAAATACTTTTGTTCTGAAAAACAGACCTAAGTTTTAATAAATCTAAGGATAGTCCGACCTCCTTTCAATAACACATGTTATATTTATAAAATGACGTTTATTTTTGGTTTATTATTTTCAATAATGAACCTTTGTAATCGAACAAAAAAATATCTGATGTGGGCAACACATGACTTCCTTGTACGCCTATTAAATTATAAATCCGTGGCTCAAAAAGTGATACTGAATTTGGTTATTAGTTTCCGAAGATTCCAGTAAAAACGACATTCGGCGTCCCGACACCCATCTACTGACACACACACACACACAAATGGGGAGCAAAACCAGTATTTTACACTCAATTTTAACACTTAAAACAAGTTATAAAAATGTTTAATTGGATTGGAAACCAAATTGCGTTTGTAACCTTTATTACCGAAACATATGATTTATGTATTTAATTTAAATACAATTTTTGATGTAAGCTTATTATGACCTTCAAGTAAAGTACCCTTTTCGGCTCACCAATTTTAACCAAAATGTAGTAAATACATTCATATCGATATAAAAGTCCTATTTACCAAATTTGAGATGTTTTACATTATATTTTAGTATAATTTTTGATGAAAGTGTAATAAGACCTTCAAGTAAAATACCGCTTCCGGTTTTCCAATTGGGACGACAATCTAGTATGTTATTTAAATCAATATATAAGTTGTAAATACTAAACTTGAGAAGTTTTGCATAGTATTTTAATATAATTTTTGATGAAAATCAATTATGGCCTTCAAGTACCACTTCCGGTGATCAAGCAGGCCAAAAAGGGAGGTTCACAACTACATTTTACAACAATCCTAAATACAAAATTTCAACTTTCTACGGCTAACCGTTTTTGAGTTATGCGAGATACGAACGTATGTACGTACAGACGCCACGACGAAACTAGTCAAAATGGATTCAGGGATGGTCAAAATGGATATTTCCGTCGAAATCTGAAAACCGAAAATTTTCGCGATTACAAAAAATGTAATCTGCTTGAGGTTTTACATTTCAAGATACGTAGAATCTAAAAATCCGCTTTCCGCGTCTTTTCTCCAAGACCATTGTGCCGATTTTTTTTATATTTTGAGCACCAAAGTCATAGGTAACCCCAGGTTGATCCTCGGTTCTAGACATTATTTTCTGCCATTTGGCAGTCGATTAGTGATTTCATGCGCTCATACCTCGGCCATTTATGAAGATTGAGAAAAAATTTAAACTGTTTTGGAACCATTATACCAAAGCCTTTAAAAAAAAAAATCCTAATAAACTTTTATTTTATTTTTTAGATATAAGTACAACTACTTGGAATTAATAAACCGTAGTATAATAATTTACAGCGTTTAACATTTGCAAAGCTAACGTTCAGTATAAAAATAGCGTTAGTTCTCAAATAACAAAAAAATTCAATTTCACTATTTTTGATGAGTATTTCATTTAAAATGAAAATGATGAAATCCTTGTACAACCATAAATTTAAATTTTTGTACTCTATAGATGCCTGGTATCCTCAGCTTTTATATATTTATTGATAATAGATTTTTTTTCCAATTAGTTATGTAAAATCAGTCATCAACGTAAGGTGTTACATTACAAGGATATTGCCCACTCTACTGTGTTTGTTCTACCTAATAAGATGTTTAAACACAAGCGAATTAATAAATTGTTCTTAATTATTTTATTATATGTGTGTATTACTTTTTACTGTAATGTTTTAGTAGTTATATTATAAATTTTAGATTATCATAATACTGATATCGAGTGTATAAAAGCTGGGCTTGAAAACTCATTTATAAGCTGTAATAATTTAAAAGAGAAATATATACCTACGTGTTGTACAGATTTAAAAATGAAACATTTGAAAACATGTGTTAGGGTTTTGCTATAAATGAAAGTGACAAAATCCCTTAATTTTATTATTATGTTTTTTAAACTTTCCAGAAGCAGTTTGGTTCAAACCATAAATTTTTCTCATTGAAATATAAATCAGTATTTGTAGCCATATAGTTTTGATTAATTAGTTTCAATTTTTGGTTTTCCATTATATAGGTCTCTTCCACCAGTTCTACTAATTCTATTGTATGTGTATAAGAATGCCCGTGTTAAAGATGTTATTTTATTTTTTATAAGTTTATTTTATTATCTTTTTCCTATTATTATTTCATTTGTTTAATAATCTGTAAATATGGTGTGAATGAACTCTTTGGACATTGTCCTTGCTGAGACATAATGTAATATTGCTCAATAACTGAGTAACTATTAATAATACTGGGATATTAGATGCTTAAGGTGAGGGCCATGTATACCCGAAAGTTCAAAGATAAATATATTAATTGACACTATTGAGTTTTATTGTGGCCTAGAGGAATAATGGTAGAAGAAACATAATTAATTTACCTTTATATAATAATCGCAAAAATCTATTTTTAAATAAATTAAATCATTTTTGCTTTATTTAAAAAATAAAAACATAATTTCTCAAAACTGTCTAAACTGGTCCTACGCCACATCCATTTTATCCAATTCAATTAGCCAAACGAATACGGTCACATCCATTGGCGGTATTATAAACACACATCGACAGTTTTACTATGGCTAGGGGCCAATAGCCCATCAAAAGGAATTTATCGTAAAAAACGATGATATTTGTTTTTTATAGCACTAGCTGTAAAAGTGGGATTCCAGAGGCAGTGCAGAGTATTGCAGTTCTTCAGTTTGTGACAGTGTAATTTGATTCATCTACTACAGTGTCATCTCGTCTCATGCTTATTAACTTGTAAATCTAATCCGATAGCTTTATTTATTAATAACATTTTATACTGCAATAAAGGTCAATCGATTTTAGTATAAAATTAATTGATCTTTTTAATTAGCCATTTCACAAAAGGAGAAACTCTTATTGAAGCAGCGTCTTTATTTTATGATACATTATCATTATGAGATATAAATTAATATTTTTAATATTGCATTATGAGATCTATGGATTTTAATGAAAAACCCATTCGATTCTTAAATATTAAAAAGAAATTGAGATGACGTATCATTAAAATTGAACCTCAACGGAAATTCAATGTCACGAAGTTGAAATATTCTGAAATGCATTGTAAACAGAAGGTTTCATATAGATTGGCGTTTTTCGGAAAGTTTAATCAAATATTTTGATGAGTTTTTGATAATGTCACTCTAAAACTTCTTTTTCTCGTATGCATGTGGCCTTTTTATTCCGATTTCGTGTTTGCTTCACTTCGAAATATTATAGAAAAATTTCTACTTTTTCATTTTTATTTGATGGAATCGTCTTATATTTTTGACTTTAGTTGTAGTCGATTGTAGATGGAATCGTTTATTTTAATCGTCTAATTGTTGGGAGGGCGGCAAGAAATAAAACAGTAATGAAATATACTGTTTTAATGTCTGCCGACGTTTCGGCCTAACATTCTCAACTTCATCAGGGTTAAGAAGAACACGATGCGAGAATAGTAAAAAAGAGAAGAATAAATATAGTGGTAAGTTTGGAAAAAAATAAATAAATAGGTCAATTTCTTGTCGGAGGGCATTTCGATTGTTCGTTTATTTAGATAGGTAAATAACCCCTTCAGATTTCATTATAATTTTATTCACACATCTGAACAACTTTTCGGACACATTCACTGTTCGTTTTCAATAAAATGTGTGTTTCGCGCGTTCGTGTGTAAGAGGTTTTTTATATTACTGCAAACAGATATCCTATATTACTTCACATATTATATATTATACCAACAGTTGGCATATATTTAAAAAAAAAAAAAAATCTTTGATTACTATCTTATTTTTTAAAGCGTTTCCTTCTACGCAGTAAAGTATTGTTTGTGTCAATGGATAGATGTCGTTTTGGAGATAATGCAATCTTCGGAAACTAGTAACCAAATTCAGGATCACTTTTGAGCCATCGATTTATAGTTTAATAGGCGTACTGGAAGTCATGTGTTGTCCACATCATATATTTTAAAATTTTTAATCGTCCCTTCTAAATTTTGAAGAGGTTATTTATCTATCTACCTGAAAATTCAATGGCGAATAAAATATAGAAGTTATGCAAGACAAAAGAATATTGGCAACCTCCCTTCCGATTGTTTACCCTCATCATTATATATATTATATATAACATTAATTGCAACTTCCCATTTATGTTCTTATGTCTTGTTTAATATATACATATTTTGTATGAAATATGATATATTTAATATTTTTATGAGTACTATTTTAATTTATTTTTTGCATGTTATCTCACTATATTTATTCTTCGTATTTGTATTATTCTCGCATTTTATTTTTTGTATATGTTTTGTAAAGATAGTATTGAATGCTAACCCGTTTGCACAATTACTAATTGCTCATAAGTGCCGGATTGTAATATTTTCAATTAAAAGTAAAAACAAAAATAAATAAATAAACTATATAACTATAACTGCATGTTTGCGTTGTAGTTGCCTCTAAATCTCTCTGGAGGTACTTCCGATTGAATAGTTACATTCCGAGCCTTTCATTAGCTTTAATGCTTTTTTTTTTTTTAAGTTTATGAGTTTCGATAAAATGGTTATTGCGTTGGTGCTTTGATTATTCTAAGAAGCCTATTATTACGCATTAAGTTCTCGACCTCAAGTGACCTGTTGCCCAGCCCAGTGCTTAGAACTGACCTCCCCCAGAGAGTCGCTATCATCCTCAGCCCAGACTTCCACTGACTCCTCATCGACCGGTAGTAGTGCCGTGTTGGTAAACAGATCGTGGGGGGAGTTGACGTCTCAGTGGGGGCAATCTCAGCTCAGTAGTGCCTTGTGTCTGCAGGGGTTAGTGCAGCTGCTCTCTTATCCATGGTCTTCCAGCCATGCACTTCGTAAGTCGTACCATGTAGTAGTTGATATATATATATATATATATATATATATATATATATATATATATATATATATATATATATATTTATTTATTTTTATGGATCAATCAAAGGCTTTAGTCTCTCGAAGAACAATCAATTTTTACTCATTCAAGCATCTTCAGGACTGTAAACCACAAAATCACCAACATAAAAAGTAATCGTGTATATATTCAGCATATACTGTTCATTTTATTATTCTTCAGATTTTTTTTTAATGTTGTTTTTATTTATTTAATAATTGCATTATAATGAACATAAGTTTTATGCTTTACCACAATAGACCAGTCTCTATATTAAAAATATATTGTACAACTTTATATATACGTCTAATAAGTATTCTTAATAAAAAATGAAAGGTAAAAAACTTTCTCATTTCTAAAAAAATATATTTAAAAAATCCTAAAAAAAAGAACAGTTAAACAGATGTTGGTTTAACTGTTTATGAGAGATGTACTAGTATTCTCTCTGTGTAGATAGTTTGCATCGATATGATTTCTTGGCTTTTAATCTGGATGTATTAATTGGTGAAAAGATGACAGGTTAGTTATTATCTACTGTTTAAAAGACTAAAGGCTTTGATTAGAATCTTATGAAAAGATCCTAATTATATTGTTGTTTTTTTTATAACTTTTTTCTCTCATTTTTTTTAAACCACCTTTAGGACAGTTTTATTTACTGTGAGACTAGCTTTTTATTATTTAAATATAATATATGAGTCGTTTATTTCCAAAATGAGCCCTAATCATCATTGACAAATTTTCAAGTACCGCGAAAAGCGATAATTTCTATTCCAATTACGATATCAAAACCAATTTTTTTATTTTTAAACATATTAGAAAAATCATCAGTCTAGCAAATATTTCCAAAAATACTTGATTATATTAATATTATTTAAACAGCAATTAAATTTTAAATAGGCTGCGATTTACAAAAAAAATTTTAGGGTTCATTTTGGAAATAAACGACTCATATAAAAGTTAGTACTTTTAAAACACCTATTCTTCATAATAAAATAATTGAAGTATATCTTACGCACTGAAGTAAAACTTTTTTAAAATTTATATTGGTGGCATATGAATATAATGAGCATATTTGATCTGAGGTTAAATAATATGTTTCAAAATTTGCAAGAATATTAAATTTCAGTGATTGGATGTGAGGATTCCAAATTTTCCTTATTATGGTTTCATTCAAAACTCGTTCATCACACCAATAATGTTTCGGGTTCTCGTCCCATATTCTGGATTTAACTTTACTTTCTACATTCTACTGTAGCGTCTCTACAATTTTTTCATTGTACCATCTTATAATTCTTTTTATGTGGTCATAGATAGTTGAGCGAAAAACTGACGCAGGATCTAAAATATTTTTTAATTATTTTTAAAAATATTTATATACAAAATATACAATTTAAATATCTTAGTAAAAAGAAATTCAAGAATTTTCTGTTTAACATATGTCTGATTTAAATTAAGCAAAAAAAAATTACAACTTAGAAAAAAAAAACACTGCTATACAGCATACAACCATGATATAAAAAGTAAACTCAAATCCTGAATATGGGAGCAAAATCCCGAAAACTTTGGTATGATATTGTTTGATTGTTGAATAAAGCCATTCCTAATAAGAAAGATTGAGAATTTTCACATTCTTTTAATGGCATTTAATATTATTCCAAATTTATTGATATTAGGTTACTTTTTTTCTAGAATTTTTTATCTTTCGGTTATTTCCATGTTTTGGACATTTCGTACTAGTCTTGTTTATATCATATATAAATGACATTTTGTATAAAATACAAGGCTGGTTCAACTATATGAAAATCATTACTGTAGGTTACAATGAATTTCCCTTTACTTTTAAGTTGAAAATTTCTATGAAACAGCCATTATATTATTGTTGATCAATTTATTTATAACGATCCATGTCAAACATTATCAGGAATGTAAATATCGACTGTCTTAGTTTATTGACAACCCTATCTTGTTTCATTATCAATGGTCACTACCAATACCTAGGAAGTTTTATTTTATTTTTTTTTTTTTTTTTTTTTTTTTTTTTTTTTTTTTTTTTTTTTTTTTATTTTTTTTTTTTTTATATATAACGATTAAAATTTATCTATGGTCCTAGAAAAAATAAAATTCTTAGTCTTAAAGTAAACTCCATTTTGCTATTTTTATTCAATTTAGTTCTATATTTATGTAGTAGGTAGTTTTTAGGTAAGCGTATATGTGTATCCTATGAAAGATAACTGCCGCATCAAATTAGCTATCTTTTTAGTTTTATATTTTCCTTTTTCAATATCTTGTGTTGTCTAGTCCTGTTTACGGATAAAGAGAAAGCCATTCAAACTAGATCAACCCAAATATGTTTTGATATACTTTACTATCTACAGAAATTTTTTTCCGCAATTAATTTCTCAATCAACGGTCCAATGAAGATAATTAATTCTAATTTACTTTTTGATTGAATATCTTAAGTCTGTAATGATATAGTATGCTTTAAATTTTTTTTTTATAATCACCTTTGGAATAAAAATATGGATTACACCTTTAATTAGTTTGTATTTATATTGTTAATGATAATTATAGTGTCTAAAATACTTTATATTTCCAATAAGTTTCTACAATAGAAAATTGTTGAACCAATTTACATAGAAAATCTCATTATTGAAATATATTATCTGATTTTCTACATTAACGTGACCTCTTTCCGATCTTTCACGTGATTTCGAGATGTTATTCACTCAAGAGAATAGTTTTATAATGTCAATTTCATGATTTTATCTATTACTAATATTCACTTTTAAAATAATATACCTTGGCGATTATCTTACTGCTAAATTAACTATGAAATTCATTTTAATAGTTTATTTATTATTTGGTAGTTAATTATAGGATTGTCGATAGATCAAAATTTCAGATATATATTAGTTATAAATATATTATTTATTTGAAGTATAATATATCCGGTACTTGCGTATTAAGCTGTCGAACATATCTTCTATTGTTGTACGTTCCATAATTAACGTAATCCGGATCATGCATTTCTTTGAGTCTGACGTCACCTCGATAAATCGGACGACGTTCCGAAATTTAACCTTTATCTTCTTCTCCTTATTTATTTAAAAAAAAATAAATTTATTTAATTTTATTACTAAAATTCCTTTACCTAAAAAAATCGGTAATTCTAGAACTTTGAATTTATGTGACGGCATTAAAAGTCCGGATTCATTGGAACTATTAAAATTATTAGTTATTAGAAAGAAAAAGGCCATTCGGTCACCATGCTTTTTATTTTACACTAGATCAACGTTTCGGCCATCTTGGGCCATTCTCAAGTTTCTTTTAATTGTTTATATGTAAAAACAAAACGTCATCAATGTATCAATTCCTTTTATTTTTTTTATATTATCTTCCTTCTTGGGTCAATGCATCCGTATAGTGTGCTGATTGAAGCATGACTTCATTAAACAATTCAATTCTTGTAAAATCCTATTTTACTTCCCCATGAAGAACGAAGAAAAAAAAAGTGACTGGTATGCTTCTGTGAGGGTCCCCGTCACCCATATTTGGGTTACACGGCGACGACGAACGTGTTAAGGATAAGGATCTCGGTTCCTGCATTAATAATTCAATTGTCTTGGTGGTTTATATAGCTTAGGTGAAAAGTATGATGTCGGTATATTTCCATTTTGTGTTGGACTGTAATCTAACACCTCATGTTTGTTATCAGTTACTCTTTCTGATGTTTCTTGTCAGCTATGCACCGGCTCTCCAACTGTTTTGTCTGACGGCACTCTGTAATTATTAAATATAATTCACGGCATCTCTATTATTCTTATCGCTCTTTTACAGTTAGTAAAAGTATGGAAAGTATTTGAAAAAAATAAAACTTTTTTTATTAAGTTTATTTCCAAACAACAAAACGTTTTGATAATTTTTAATTTAAATTAATTATTTAAATATTTCACGACTCTCTTTTCTGTCGATAGGTAAGCATAAACAAATATCTGCCAATGAAATTATACTTATTAATTAAAAAAATTGTACTTTTTGGATTTCCGATTTCTGTCGATTCCTTAAAATAGTCATTTTTTCATTATAGTTATTATGTTTGTGACAAAATAGCGACTATTCTTCTTATTTATTATTATGCCACTTATTTTTTTTTAAATGGAAAGGTAGTGACTGTAATTTTCTTGAATTTTGTTTGTTATATTTTCTTGTCCTTTATTATTTTTTTTTTATTTTAAACTAAATTTGTTAACTATGTTTCGGGTGGGCCTCTTTTAGATTTTAATTTAGGATCACAATATGTATAGTTGAACACCGTCAGAACATAAATCTGCCTGATAATACCTACGTTATGTAATCCTCTCATTTACGTTTTGTTATATCTTCCGGTCGTTTACCAAACGGTTCAGCGCTAATTACCTTATCTATTAGTACGCCTTAATTTAGATCATCAACTCAGAATCGCCGCGACGAACTTTTTTTCGGTACCCATTATAGAAGGGCGCTTACCTTTCTGATTGTAGTGTTAAATTAATTAAAATGAGGAAAAGGAAATCTCTTTGTTTTTTATTCAAAGGTAATAAATACTATTAGTAATGAATGTGAAGCAATGTAGATAAAATCTTTATTTTTTTATTTGTTTTTTCTCATAAAAGCTCTTGATTAAATTTAAAGCTAGGCTAAGTGCCAGCTTAAACGTGATTCAATCGTGTATTTATTATTGGAAGTGACTCAAATAAATTCTACGCAGACTTAATTATACATTTAGGTTCTGATAGTAAGTGCATTCCTTTTTAGAGAAAATTTCGTTATTTTGATTTGTTAAAATAAAAATTTAAAAAATTAATAAAATTCAAAATATTTTTAATAGTTTCATGCCACAAAATCAGTGGTACTAGCTGTACTAATGATTAAACGAATATTTTAAAATACTCTACGTAATTACCGCAAATTATCTTATCATTTTCGAATTTAGAGATAGAAAATAATTCATATATGTATATATCAAAGTCGTTTTTTGAAAAAGGCTTAAGCTCCAAAAATTCTAAATTTAGGTTTCAATTGATTTTGTGATGTTAACACCACCTCTGTTGATTCCCGCTCACGTTATATCGAGATAAAATATTAGAAATGGTCTAAAAATCGATGACGTAAGCACCAAGTACTAACGACTCTCAGTCGTCACTCTGGCCTTAACCAGTGTTAGAATCCTTTACTCTATACAATAAAGAATACAATTTATAAAAAATATATTGTTATTTGGGGAAAAATCGTTTCATATATTTCCTGTAAAGTTTGTTAAATGGCGCTTATGCCTTTTTCAAAAAACGAAATTGATATACACCAATTTTTATCAATGTGCTATGTACTTCAAAAAACCCCAAATTTGTTGATCTACGTTACTAGAAAGAATAACATATAACTTTTCTATGCCATCATTACTAATAATAAATAAAAAATTAAAATTGTATTAATTAATAAAAATCGTAACTTCAAACATTACAATTTGTTTAGTAGGATGTATTGTTACTGTTGTCGCACTTTATACTTATCTATTTGCCCATTCCTATATGGTTCTAAAAGTAGGTGCCATAAGGATGCCGTGAAATTTTAAAATAATTAAATTAAAATTTATTAATAAAAGTTTGAAAGTTTTTGTTGTTTCTAAATAAACTTACGTACTTTAAATGACTTTTATTTTTCCAAATACTTTTCATCCTTCCTATCTATATTAACTGTAAAAGAGCAAAAAATACAGCCAAATAATAAGGGTACCGTGAGTTATGTTCATAATTTTAGTGAGCCGCCAGAAAAACAAGTTTTCGTACCACTGCTCTACTAAGTAACAAAAAAAAAACTGAAAGAGTACGTCATTGATAAAGTGTAGTGCTAGATTAACAGTCTGACACAAAATAAAAACAAACGGACATCTAGCTTTTACCTTAACTTTATAAACCACTCTTTAGATCCTAATAAATAGAACCATTACAGCTTTTCAAAGAGACTCTGCGGGAAAAATTTCTTCATCTTGCATTACCAATCAAGTAAAATTACGGGCTCTTAACTCTGATTTAGTTCATTACAGAAGAATAGCTACCTTGGAATGAGGTTTGTAAGACAAGTATTAGGTTCCTTATGTATATCTGGTAAGCTAAATTCACCGCAAAAAAATATATATTGGTTTAAAATTGTAAGATGTTTTTGGAATGTTGTATAAATTTGAAAAAATAACTGGTAATTGATATACCTGCATATTATATATATATATATATATATATATATATATATATATATATATATATATATATATATATATATATATATATATATATATACATATATACATATATACATATATACATATATATTTTCTCTCCCGACCTTCCATAGCTGAATAATACGATAATTATTGTATACCAGACGTTAGCGTGTGAGTCCAAAATCTCTTTCTTGCAATCGCCTGCTTGGATGTTTTTAGCATTTGATTTCGGTCAAGCGTAATCGTTTTAAGATAGGTGTGTGAATTTTCATCGGAATATATTTTTAAATTGTGTCTTCTACCGCTATTTTCCGAAGTGTTGTCAATAAGTACCAATCACTCGAAACAATTCATGCCAAGGTAGCAGCGACCCTCCATCCCACTTGTCCATTGTGCCTTACCTATTAGCAGTGATTCCGACCACGCGGCAAGGTTATAAGTGGTTGTCACCGATTAGATTTAAAGAATATTCTCTCATACCCAAATCAGAGTTAGCTGTACTAAAAATTAAACGAATATTTTAAAGATGAAGATGAAGTGGAAATCACTTTTTGATAGGTTGTTAGACCGAGGCTGGAGTGTAAATAGGTGGCAAATGCCACCCACGGACCTCGATTCAAGAGGGGCCTTGAATAACAATAAAATACAATATTAAATTATTATGTTATAAGTAGTGATAAAATTAATAACTAAGATTATATTATTATGTATAATATACAACCGCATCTTCAAATTTTGAGTAAGAAGCTCAGAGTGCCTCAAAACTTGGTTGCCACGGGCCTCCGAATATTGTTTATATTTATATTTATTATTTGAAATTTCATAAGGATTCATCCCACTAATTGTTGTTTGATATTTTAAACTTCTTTTTTTACGGTATTTCTCACTAATTTGGCCCAGATTTCTTACTACTTCCTCAGCTAACTGTGTTTGGTAGTCTTTTGTTTTCTCAAAATTTTAGTTAATTTAAACTTTTAGTTTAAAATTAGGTTATTCTTTAGCAAGTGTTCTGTTGTTGTCCCAATGTCTAAGGATACCTCGTACTCTTAAATAGTACAGTTTCGAGGAAAATTCTTCGGGAGAAATCTGGAAGTCAATGTGGAAAAACTTGGGAAAAAAAATCGATATGTAAATATGATATCCTGTATACTCGCAATTTTAAAAAAATATTGGAATCATATTTTTCACGCAAAAATTAAAATAACCATTCATTAATATTTTTGTCAAAAATGAATCATTTAAAATAATAGGGGTAAGAAGAATATAAATTTCACGGACCAACGTTTTTGCATTAAGATATAATTAATGTTTCCATGTTAATTACGCTCCTGAATTTGTAATTATAAATCTTTAAATCTACCCTCTATATATAGGATAACATTACACTATCAAAGACAAAGGTTGATAATAGACTATAATGGCCGGAACACGCGCTTATAAAGAAGTCTTTTAGCCCCTGGGTTTATCTCCGGGCTCCAGACCTGATAACAATATTTGAACAAAAAAAAAAAAAAAAAGAGAAAAAACTCTGTATCTTATGGAACTCTTTCTACGTAGGCTATCTCCAATACCAGTATGTTCTCATAGCATCAATGGTTTAATTCATTCCCGATAGTTCTCAATGACCAGAGCCCAACTAGAAACAATAATCATCATTGTTTATATATATATATATATATTTTTCCGCATCAAACAGACTGATGCAAAAAACTCCATTATATTTCTGGTTGTATTTCTTTAGCTTCTTTTGCCAAACTTTTTGAGAAAACCATCTTTATGGAATGTTTTTATTTGGTTTTCTTCAGATAAAAGAAATACTTATTTACTTACATTCCGTTTAAAAAAAAAAAAATTAAAACGATTTATTTTACATTCTTTATTTATGCGACTTATCGAAAAGTAAGCTCCCTTTCTGTCTGTATTTTTGATATTACAACCTTAAAATTTTCATATATAAACGTTGTTTTGATTTTTTTTTTTAATCTATTCAAATTTATTCTACATATGATATATAATATTATTATATTTTATATTAGATAATATATTATCATCATCCGTTTGTTTTTTTAAAAATAATATTTTGTTTATATGCAATAGTAATATTATATTAAATACATATTATATACATTAGTAATATTATGCATTGCAATTATTATTTCGAGTATGGCTTTTCTTTTTTACCAGCGGCAGTCACCATTTGGTCTGCTAATTGTTCGCCCGCCTGTGTTGACGTTTAAGAATGCTCTCGGGGAATGATGTAATGGATTTCGCTTACAGTTATAACTTATACCTACCCAAAGAAAATATCGTAGCTCTAATGGTTACATTTTACAAGTTCATTAGGCTAACGAGAAACAATTATGAGATAAATAATATTTTTTAGTGTCTATATATTTCCCAACCTTTCGGAAATACAATGACTTTTTAACATAAAGTAAAAAAATGACTTTCAAGTTTTCCAAAATTGCATTTTAATATTAAAAAATAATATTTGCTATTGGTAGACTGTTTATTTTAATTTTTTTAAATTTAGGTTGGGTACCGCAATCCTTGTTATTTAATATATAATAAAAAAGATGAACTGGGACTATCTTGTGGTATTCAACCTGATTATAAAAAAAAAAAAAAAATTTAATAATAATATGTTTTGTGATGGGTAGACTGTTTTTTTAAAAATCATTTCACAGTAATAATAAAACGTATTCGTCCTCATTTTGTAAAGTTGGGTTATTTTAGGCTTTAAGCCTTCTTCTGTCCAAAGAAAAAATGTATAATTCAGAAGATTTGTGGAATTCCTTATTCCTTATTTTTATAAAATCAAATAGAGTGTTAGACAAAGATTTACGAATGTTTTTTTGTTTTTTTTTAATATAACATAAAAACGCGTAAACATGTCCAAAACTATATATAGAACTAGAAATTATAAAGTTTAGTTTCAAATTATAAATAGAATTAACGCTTGAAATATTTCTAGTCAAATCATTAAGTGTTACTTGTTAGGAATTCTAAGTCTATATATGGTAGTTTGGAGAAAGTATCTGGTGACCGAATTAAACGAGTTAGTGAATTTATTCCGGAACGAAATTTTTTTTTTTTTTATTATTATAAATTATTCAATTTAGTAATAACTTTAATATTAAATTTATTTTTCAATCATTTATCCTTTGCTCAGAGAACTTTTAGTTGCTTACATTTATTACATATTTTCTATTGAAACGAATATAATTTTTTTTTATAAACCTTTTTTTTCGACGGGCTATCTTATTTCAGTTGGTTGTTTTTTGTTTTTTTTCGAAAAATGCAAACCATTGTACTTCAATATCTTTTATTTAATCTTTTCCTTCGGCACAACGTTTCGGACTAGTTCGTCTTATTTTAAGTGTCCTCTAAACCTCAATGCATTAAAATCTTACAGCATGTTTTTATACATTTTATACACAGCACATTATTATACAATATATATATATATATATATATATATATATATATATATATATATATAATTAAAATACCTTATTTTACCTTTAACTTTTAAACTATAATCGTTTCTATTTAGCTTATTAATAATCCATAATACCAGGCACTTGTTTATACAGACTTACATATATTATTTTTTTTTTTTTAAATTAACCAATTTTTGCTATTGGACTATTAATTTATATTGATTATTATTACCTTTTCTTTCTTTTTGGATGAAATTAAGGAATGTATCTAGCTACATGTTCTTGTTATATTTGTTGATTTGTTAATAATATGATTTGTTGTTAATATTAATTTTTAGTTTTACCAATTCTATATAAAAATTATGAGAAGTTTATTTTGTTATTTGGAATGAGATTTTACAATTTACTTGTTTTTAAATTGATTTGATAATTTTTTAAATATTGTATGTATAATTTTTGAATGCGTGAAAAATCATCAAAAACATGAAACTCAGAATAAAATATTTCCTCAACTTGAAACGAGAACGTAAACTCTTTAGAATTCTAGTATTGGCTCAGAATCGACTGTTGAATCTCTATAAATCATTTCCAATGATTACATTGTGCATTTCATCTGACCCGAAACTTCAGACTTATCTAATCGTGTCACTATCATAGTCCAACGCAATTTTTTATGATAATTGCACGAAGCAAGTCAGTGCAGTGACAATTATGCAAGATGGGCTATAGCTTACTTGTGTTCGCAATAAATTGTGCTTTGAAATTTAGGTTTTGATAATAATATCATATATTGTTAGTGCCCCCAAAAGCATCGATATCAAATTATTGTAGTTAGTTGAAATATTAGCAGTTTGTGAAACAACTTGGTTATTTCACATATATATATATATATATATATATATATATATATATATATATATATATATATATATATATATATATATATCCTCTCGACATTTGTTTTTGTGCATTCCTTGTCATTTCTTGAGGGCTTTTCGGAAGTTGATATCTTGCTGGTTGTATTATTTAATTACAGATTTTAATGACCGAATTTTCACTAAGGTATTCATTTAGTGTTCGCGTTTATAGATATATTCTTATTTTCCATTTATTTATTTTATTATATTTTTTATTTATTTTACTTACTCCAGACTGTTGGCTTATTGTAATATTTGGCTGTTAATAAGTTTTAATCATTCTGCATTTTCTCTTGAATATTTTCAGAAATATTTAAATAATAACGGAGTCCTTTGTAAACTTCGAATTTAAAACGTAATTCGAATCTATTTTTAATATTTTTTTGTTTTCTTCCTGAAGATATTTTGGAACGAGAGCCTTTGAAATAATAATAGCTCGAACTAAGCTGGAAAATAAATGTTTTTTTCTGAAAAATACGATTTAACAGAGGGAACGAATTTGGCAGGTATCCCAAACGTTAGAAGACGTTAAGCTAAGTCACAGAAGATGTGTATATTCAAACATCTCATGGTCTATGATCATTAAAATAACAGCAAGCACTTTTCTCTAAGATATGAGCACATGTGGATGAAATGTTTAATTTTTGGCGATCCTGTCACTTAGGCGTTTAACTGCTAAAACGCAATAAAATATTACACTTATTATTATTATTACAATTATACATAAATATTATACAATTGTTTTTATATAATAATTATTATTACAATTATACATAATTATTACACTTAAATCATTAAATTTCTTCTTTTTTTATGAAGAAGTGGTCAAAAACACATTTTGTTCTCTTCTGATAAAAATGGTTGTTTCATCAACCACTGGTGATATAAACTATAAAAAATAAATAAAAAATCATCTGAAGAACATAATGAACACCAATAAAGAACACTCACTATTCAAACTTCAAATTTTATCATATTTTATTTATTGTGGTTTTTACTTCTGTATCTTTATTTCTATTTAGTTTATAATTGATTACATTTAATATTTTTTCCACACTTTTTTCTTTTGTATTTAATTAATGCTTATTTTTATTTTATACATTTTCATTTATTAATGCTCATATCTTAAGAAAATAAAATTAACTGTATATTAATATGATAATTTGCATTATAAAATTTGTAAATATTTATAAATCGTAAATACACGACCTTAAATAGCATTAGTTAAAACGCCACGGACGGCGGACAGGTGGATTTTTTTAAATTATATTTTTGGATTCTACTTATCTTGAAACGTAAACCCTCAAATTTTGAGGGGGGTTTAAAATTTTTTTTTTGGTCTATTACAAGGATCTTTTGAAAGTAATAAACTAAAAATAAAAAAAGGTAAAGAAAAAATTTCGGATAAATTTACTTGTAATCACATTTGTTTTTCTTAAAGAGATATATTAGTATAACCTTTTTGATTGAGTTTTCGAATAGCTTTTCTAAAATAAAAAAAAAATGTAATACAGGTGTAATATTTGTATTTGTAATCCCTATTTCAATTTACAGCGTCGAGATGTCGGATATTTAAAATCCGAATCATCCGAAAATATAAGAATATTCTCATTTATATTTCTCTGTAAAAAAAATATTTTTTATAACAGTAAAAAAAAAAAATTTCAAAATTATATATACTTATATATTTCTTATTTTTGTGCCTATCTTAATATTTACTGAAATCTCGTGTTAATTCGAATAAGTTATTGCTGTACACTTTAACTAACCATATGAATTTTTTTTTTATGATTGACTTTTTATATTTAATTACGCCTGTTCAAGCTGGAAATCATAAGCGCACATGCTTCACTGACTATAAGACTGCCACAGATTACGTACGTATATGTAATAGGGAGTTCAAGAAGGGGCTTGAAAGGCAGTATAGAGGGGAGATGCCAGCTGCTAACACCCTCTGTACAATTCAAGACAGCTGCTGGCTTCCTCTCTTCTTGGTCTGATCAGATTATTCGGATACATTGTATTTCACTTTTTCAATGTCCTACACCTCAAAAATTATATTATAAATAAAAATAATTAATAGATTAAATTTATGAAATAATAGTCGTTTCTAAAGTTTCGTTAATAGAGCGGATTAATAAGAAATTCCTACTTCATTCCGGAGTTTTTCGCTAAACTACTTCGCTCATGTCTACTGTTCAGAAAACCGGAAGAAGGGATTTACTATAATGATATACTTCATACTATTCTTGACGGGTGCGAAACGTGTTCACGCTTGTTAAAGAAGAACAACGCTTCGAGATTTTCGAAAATAAAGCATTGTATGGATTATTATTTGATCTGAAGAAAGATAAGCCGAGTGACCTGTACTCGGTTAATATAATTGGATTAATAACACTGGGACTTGTTAAAGAACAAATTTCTTATAAGTTGATCAACGTTGTATCGGTAGGTAAAAGCCTGAACGGTAAACCGAGGCGTAGATGGGAGGTTTTATCTTGTAGACTTAGATTTTGAAGAAGTAAAGAGAAGAGACTTATTGTTATTGCATTACACAGGATTGCTGCGCTTCATTATTATGGCAACACAAGAGGTTGTTGCCGAAACTTGTATTACGGAAGGAGAGGGGAATAAAATTTACTCAATGGTGTCGTTTATATACACCGAAGATTAACGCAGATCCTGAACGCACACAATCCATGGATCTAGGCCGATGGTTCCCTATCCTTGAAAATTTACCAGGATAAATTTCTACTCCTAACGTACAACAGTAAAAAATTCCTGACTAATTACACCGCTCAAGCGAGACATCTGGCAATAGTGGTTAGCCCATTAGTTATTCTCTTACCGTCATTTTCTACACCGCTCCGCGCTATTTTATTAATTAATCATTTATCCTCCCAATGATTAGGCGGACCCCGTGCGAGATTTGGTGCCTTTGGGAAAATTCTTTATAGTTTGTGGAATTTCGTGCAAATGGTATATTTAAAATGAATAGTTAAATTCAGACACTTAAAAAAACTCAGCAATATTATATTTCATTTATTGAACAATTTGTTTATACTTTTGAATCCCCATAAGATATGTAGACCTAATTAATATGTTTTATAGTTATTCAATTTTTAATTTCAATTATCTCAAAAAACACTCAAAAAATCAATGATTTCTCTATTTTTAATGAAAAATCTAAATGCTTGGTAATATTTTTTAACTGTAGGCGTTTAGGTTAGCATAACATTCTTATGTGCCAAACGACGAGTTAAACAGCACAGTTGTTCGGTAGGTTGTTCGCCTTATACGGCTGTGAAATCACTTTCTTCAGACCATCTTAAGACTAAATGCCATGTACTTTTGACAATGGCATTATATTTACACTGTTTGCATAGATCCGTGCGTGAACGTTTCAAAACAGTTTTTTTTTTTTCATATATTTACTAACTTCAGTTATTTTAGTAAAATAACATCGTTAATCCTTGACCTCAGGAAGATTTGGATCCGATAAACCGGAACAAGATACAAAAGCTTATATAGAAAAAATGTATATTTATAGAACTATACCTTTTTAACACGTTCTTCACTACATCACCCATTTCTGGGTGATAGGACCCAGGCAAGAGTATAGTGGCCTAAATATGGATGACGTGACGACGAACGTGTTAAATGAATATGTTTCCATGGTATTATTCATGTCTGTGCTGATTTCTTAAACTCACATAAATCGTATGTTATCCATAATTTTCAAGTTTTTAATAAATAATTTTTATGAACTCGAGAGATTCTCACTGGGCGACGAACGTGTTAGTTTAGGATGAAGATCACCACCATTTCATTGGGACACTTTTGAGGAAGTAACCTAGTTACATTTTTTCTTTTCTAGATTTATGACCTGTATATAAAAATATAATGTATATTAATTTAGAAATTAATGCCGTGAAACAAACTTATTTATCAACAAATAAAATTTTTTAAAAAATACCTATGTTTAAAAGAGATACTTAAATGCCTGTTTATAGGCTGATTATCTGATTTATCAAAATAGAGCTGATTTAACCTCGATAAAACAGTTGTATTTTTAATACCTAATTAATTATCTACATTTTTGTATATTTGTAATTCCTCATCATGAATGAAAGATTTTAACTTTCCGAAAAAGCGGTTTCGATCCTAAAATAAATAGGCCATATCCAATTTTAATCATTAAAAAAAATCTTCGGCTCTCTTCGGTCTATGTTGAGACTAGAACTGCAAACTACAGGTGTAGCTTGTCAGAGGCTGAAACCGAAAATAAAACTTTTGTTTTAACCTGTTATCCTTCTTTTTCGAGACAGTATATACTAGTCTATCAAGGCTACTCATTTTTTTCTAAGATCGTGAATATCTTTGCTTTCTGGAAAATTAAATCGCCATTTTAATATTTACTTTTGTCAGTGTTATTAGTTATTTAGTTCAGAAATAATAATAATAATATAGGAATAGAATTAGGGAGTATATGCTCTTTAAAATCATTAAAAGAACATTTCTCTTTGTATATTCGTATGTTTCAGGTCTTTGTGCAAACACACGTACACACAGAAAAAAATATATATGTATATATTTTTTCATTTCGCGGACTTTTCTTTCAAATCTCCCGATTCTGCTTTCTTGGGTGCCGGTTAGAGTCCAGGTCTCGTAGCCCTCAGAACTGGCTTTATCACGGCACTGTACCACCTTTAATTAGAAATTTCTTCTAATGAATGGGATATATATATATAGCTAAAAAGTGTTTCTTCATAATTTATTACACATAATTAACATCCATAATCGGACGAAGGTAGATGGACAATCAAGTTGAAATGTATGAAGTCTCCGTGTATCCCACCGCGCCTGAAGCTCGCCCTGCTGGGAACTACTTTTTTCTTTTTCTTCGAATGGTCGCTGCCATCCAGAGCAAACCGGATCTCTTCTTCTGCACTATTCCTCCTCCAGGAGACACCTACTTGAAGGTTTACATCGTCTTATGTGAGTACCGCTTGGTAAAGGCTGTCGCTGAATTCCGCGTTTAAATTTTATAATAATAATAATATCATTCCATTATCATTATACAGCTGTAGTTAGCATCCTAATACAAATTTTAGAGAAGCTACTTTAATAACAATGGATCTATCTAGTCCTTACGTTGTAAAAACAGAATATGTCAATCTGGGCCCGCCTGCAATCGATTCGTTTAATTTTGATCAATTTTAATACATTATAATATAAGAAATAATTAATCGGTCGTTTTGATGTGTTTTAATAAATAAGTAATAAATCAATTTGTAACCAAAATGTGACACGTTTTGCGGACATTATTGAAAATTGCGGTGAATTCATTTTTGTAGTATAATTTTATTTAAATGTATTCGATTATTAAACGTGTTTAAGCAAATTAGTATTATTTTATGTACCTATGTGATTTTCGTTCAAAATTAGGATCACTATTTAAGAAATGAGTTCCTAACGATGGTGGTACCAAACACTGCGCTTAAGCGATTTAAGACTGTTGGTACTTTTAAATTTAAAATATTATTGAAAATTATAATGATTTTTGATAATTAAAGCAATAAACGAAAAGGATCGTTCTTTTTTAATAAAAAAATAATTGTCATTGATTTTTTTATAGTTTTAGAGCAGTATAGTTCAATTCAATGTTCAGTAGTTCAAAATATTTGTATTTTATCAAACTTAAATTTTCATCTCAATTCAATTATATTTTTAATCCATATGCACTAAATCTATCTTAACCGATTGTTATTTAATTTTTACTTTCTCTTACACATATATATATATATATATATATATATATATATATATATATATATATATATATATATATATGAAATATATAGTAAGAGGGAGTATTGTAATCCTGAAAAAAATCGTGAAAATTTTTCAACGAAAATACTTTTTTTAAGGTCTCCTGAGTCCGAATAACCAATCGATTTTACACTTTAACAATTTTCTTAACAATATTCGATTTTGATGAAACTTGCCTAAAGTCACCGAAGAAATATAGAACGAAAAAAAAATTCTCCGCATAATTCAAAAGTATGCAATACATGGTAAATGATGTATAAGATCATATGAATGGTAATTAAATTATCTAAATCGGACCAGTATGAGCAATGATACAGTTTATCTTATAAGCACTAAACCCTAGATGGATAGCCGAGTTTGTCCGAAAGCAGACGGATGCGACCAAACCAAGGGATCCTCTTCCACCACACCTCCATCCGTCCGTCAACAATGCGTTCTGGTAAGCTTTGTTGTTAACTTCACACTGTTGTATTTAACTATTTCTATTTTTATAGTATTTAAAGTAAACTAAATACTTCGAAATTAACATAAATGAAATTTTCATTAAAACTTTTAAAATTTATTTTCAGCTTGACAAACCAAAAATATGTACTGCCATACTGCGATTGTAAAAAAAACTTTTATTGTATTTTTGTGAGAGAAGGCATGAAGAAGTGCATCCTGCTGAGAATATTTCAAGTAGTGTTTACTTTGAACTTTTTAAAAATATTTAAAAATCGGTTATTATTATATGGTAGTTAGGAATAGTTGTGTCATAGCACCAGACTCATTTACATTAATTTTTGTATATCAATGTGTTATTTGAATGTGTTGTGATTCTGGTAGAGAAAGCACTTAGATGTCGTCATAGATATATTTCACAGATGGTCCATTCTTCGAACTTACGACCTGATACGTCCATACAATCCTCTTATAATGCTTGTCTCATTTGTAAATCTTTTATTCCACCTGATTCTATCTAAATCTTAATTCTAATTTAATTTCATCATTAAATCGCCAATATGTATGCCCATCCAAATTACCGACCTCATTTACAATTTTACAATTAATATTTTTATGATACAATTAAATAAAAAACGTATTTGTCGTCAGATGACAACAATCATATATATCTGATTATATATATATATATATATATATATATATATATATATATATATATATATATATATATATATATATATAATTTATTATTTATAGGCATAATTAACAGAGGTTAATTACCCTATACTTCTACTCTAGGTTAAAAAACAATAATAAACGCACCAAAATTTACAAATTATTCTTACCAAACAAAACTCATTTTTGCAATTTTTGGGGTATAAGATCAGAAATCTCCTGAGAACCATCTACCCCTCCCAAAAATGTTGCAATAATAATATTATTTTTGGTTTTATGTGATCGCTCACTGGAGTTTTTGTCCCTCTATTATTCGATTTGTTTTTGCACCTTTTATCTTATGACAACTAAATTATTTTCTAAAATACGATACTGGTGTAATATTCCCCTTTGATTGATGATTTCATACTTCATCATTCACGAAATTATACATTATAATATTTATAATATATATAATATTACATACATATATATATATATATATATATATATATATATATATATATATATATAATATTTTCATGAAATGTCTATTTCAATATCCAGTTTACAGTTTTTTTAATATGTTTGATTTTTATGGAATTTATATCTTTCTACATTCTCCCCCTATGTTCTGTTATTAAATAGTTCCATATTTTGAGCATTCCTATAATAGTTTCCCCTGATTCCAAACTTAGCTTGTTCCTTTATTTGACTAACCCAGATGGGAGAAACATTCCTGATGGCGGAGCAGCGTGGGCTGGCCATTCTTTATTTGGTGCCTTGGAAATGTGCCCTTATTAGGAAATCATTATTATTCCAAAAAAAAAAAAATCCGAGTTTTTTTCAATTTGTCTTCATGTGTTGACAGCCCCCATGCTGCCTAACCAAAACATCTCTCTCAGTATATCACGATCCAAAATAATATAAAAAAATTGACATTCATTTTTCGACTTCCAGCAACTCTTAATATCTTAAAACAACTACGTAGACGATCCAATTTTGTTAAAAACCATATTTTTATTTAAACATATGACTATTATGGTCCTATCGAATCACTGGGTTTGTAAAAACAATATGTAACAATAAAAAATTAATTTTCTCTTTGTAAACAGGTTTTAAAGAAATATTTATATCATTCATTAGTTTTAACGATGATAATACATTGCATTCATTTTCTATTTATAAATGCTGAAAGTGTTAGATATATTTTTAAAATGAAGTAAATCTTATTTAGGAGTGCGGCCTGAAATAAAACGCACAGTACATCATTTTTTTTAGTGTTTAAAGTGAAGCCGACGGACGTTTCGACATACATTGGAGTAATACACCAAAAAAAAAAAAAATCAAGATGAGGCCATGATGAAATTAAAAGATATCACGAATAATTTTTATTTTTACGGTAATTTAATTTTTAAAATTACTTAATTTTTCACTCTAGTTTCGGCTGTAAAAATATTTACGTAAGGCAGAAAGGAACTAGTTATAGAGTGCAGCCTTTTCAGGGGTGGTTGTTTTTAATTTTTTTTCTTTTTACTATTATTTATCTTAATTATTATTAATTCATGGTTTATTTATGGAATTTATTGTATTTTGAAAATAATTATAGCATGAATTGGAAAATTGAGCTGTATCAAGAGTTATTTTATTAGTATCAACAATAGTTAGTTTTTCTTCCTAACTAATAAATAATATTTCTCCCTTCCTACCACACTTAATTTAAAAAAAAAGATTATCAAAAAATTAAATATATTTATTATTTTAATGGTCGGCAAATACCTCTTTGTCATTATATGCCAGGGTTTTCGTGAATGATGCCAGTGCTTATGGTTACTGGTTCATGTGTGTTTGGTGAAAATTATTCTCAGAACTACAATCTATGGTACCTGAAACTTTTAGGAGATTCAGGTTCTGATGTATAATAGTAAAACTACTGTATTTCGTAATAATTTTGATTGGATCTTAGGATTTTTATGTTTTTTTGCAGACATCCATATTTTTTTCCCTTTCACCGTAATGATTTTAGCAGTACTTCGTATAGAGTAACTTCATCGTTTAAAGATAATATAGAATGTATGTTATGCTAGTTGGGTTAAGTCCATATTGTCTATTTAGTTGATTTTTTTTTTCAGTTTAAAAGATCTATATGTATATAGGTTTTCTCTGTCATTATCTTGTTTAGATAAAGTCCCATTTGACATATTTCCCGTATAGTCGGCTAAATGCAACAGAAAAAATTAAAATTATCGATGGTGCTCCTCGTACACATACGTCTCTTGAAAAGCGTCAATTTTTTCATATTCCGTTGTTAAGCATGGGGCCGACGATGTGTAACAATTTAAAAAAAAATAGATTATTTAACAGACGTAACATTTCTGATCGGTGATATAATTTTAATATAAACAATTTTTCTTATTTTTTACTATTAGTAAATAATGTATTACTTTATCTACCAATTTCAGTCGTATTTTCTCTGAAAATAAAATAAAATTGCACTGTATCGAAGGCCATTGGAGAGGGGTGGGGTTGCATTTTATATCCGTTTCATAACTCCTCTAACACGATTAAGAGGGTTTGGTTTCAGGGATGTCCGATGTATATGTATATATATATATATATATATATATATATATATATATATATATATATATATATATATTTCCTGCTACTTTAGAGCACTTCCAGTAGCTCACGTGGGTCAAATGAGCTGAAGTTCGGTGCGTATGGCTGCTGCCAAGAAATCAACCAAACAACAATACTATAAATGTGGGTGTAAATGTCAGTAAACATTTCGGTATGTTTCTCTGAAATTTTGCTGTTTTTAAGATTTTTCGCACAGCCCCTCCAAATTGAATTAGATGATTGAAAATTTACATGTGAATTGAGTTATTGTTAGAAAGTGCCTTTTGAGGTTTCGACACTTTTCTCTCATCCCTGCCATTTTGATATTTTCAATTTTGTGTTTTGGTTAAAACGACCTTAGTGATGAAGGATTGCTGCTCACGTTTGTTTACTTTCCCTTAACTATATATGAAATATATAATAAGAGGAAGTATTGCGATTGTGAAAATTTTCGAATTCGAGTTTTCAACGGAAATACACGTTTTAAGGCCCCCTGAGTCCAAATAACCAAGTCCCGCAAAATGGTCTGCGTCGGTCTGTCTGTGTGTATGTGAACAGCTTAGCTCAAAAACGCATATTTATATGAAACTGAAATTATGTATTCAAGGTAGATACGAGTATATGCCTAGGATGTTACAGCAACTTTTTCACTAAAATCAACTCACCGGAAATACAACTTCATATAATCGATTTTAAACTTTTTTACAATTTTCTCGAAAACGGCTCTAACGATTTTGATGAAAATTAGATAAATTCTTCTTCATAAAGGCCTTTAACTTTTTTATTATGTAGTAAATCACCGAGGAATTGAAGGGAAAAAAGTTATGAAGAAAAAAATATTTCATTTGCGCATAACTTGAAAAGTATGCATTTTATTTTAAATTGTGTATACAATTCTATGATAGATAATTATGTTATCTAAACGTTAAAAAAGAAATAATCGAAATCGGATTAGCAAAGATAGAGCGTATTGGTCTAACCGGATGTGTCAATAATATCATCTGTTTTACACTTTTTGTTTTGCAATTTTATCGTAAACAGCTCCAACGATTTTGATGAAACTTGTCTAATCTCTTCTCCTTAAAGTTCCTTAACTGTTCACGTATTTAGTACTTCACCAAGAAAATGCAAAGAAAAAAGTTATAGCTAAATGAAAATTGTAATTTTTGGATAACTCATAATGGTAAATTATGTATAAGATCATATACAAATTAATTAATTTCTCTAAAAAACAAAAAAAGAATAATCGAATTCGGAACTGTATTAGCAAAGATACAGTGTATAGTGTATCTTATAAGGACTCCAAGCTTAGATGGAAAACCAAGCGCACTCGTAAGGAGACGAATTCGACCGAACCTTCTCCCACCAATCTGTTGCCAGCAATACGCTCTGTATTAATGTAATGTAGGAATATAAAAGTAGAAATTAATTTAATAATTTCTACTGTTGTATTATTTAATGGAAACAAATTTTTCCATGTAAATTAAACCAAAATTTTTAAAATATACTTTCAGCTTGGCAAACCTAAAATATACAGTGTAAGGAATTGTCATACTAAAATTGTTTAAAAAACTATTCTATTGTACTTTTGTGAGAGAAGAAGTGAATGCTGCTGAGTTTATTTCAAGTAGTGTTTATGTGAACTATTTAAAATTATGTTAAAAAGATTATTATTATAGTACGGTAAGGGAAAGTTGTGTGATACGCGCACCTCACCAGATTTTTTATTATTTCACTAGGTAATTTATAAAAATCGATGTTTGGCCTGACTGTTTTGCAGTTACGCTGATATAAACATACCTACCACAGGAGCTAGTAGTGATTTGCCGTGTTGTTTTTGAACTGTGACTGGCAAGATTCCGTTTATGTTCCATCCCGAAATACTTCTGAGTGCCTTCTTTTGTAAATCCGAAACTATAGCGTTGGATCTGGCCAGGGCCCAACCTATTATACAGTCCGTTAGTTGTGAATGAACGCGCTCAAAAATTATATTCAAGGGTGGTCTGAGACGTTTATAAGAAATGGGGCAAGAGATTTTCTGGAACAGTTTCATGGATGTTTTGTTGATATTATTTTCATTTTTCATCGGGCCAAGCTCGTATAATAGAAATGATGAATTTTCCATCAAGTTAAATGATGTTTAAGAAAATGCATTCAGCGGCTTCTTTAATACGCTCCAATATAATAGTGTAGAATGACATTTGTTCAGTCATAATTCAGACAGGCCCATAATTTGACACATATTTACAGGATATCTTAGTGAGCTATAAACATGGTCGTGGCCAACGACGGAATACAAATTATTTACTTATTATGAATGAATAAGTAACAACAGATAATAAATCAAATTATTTACAAATTCTAAACTGATTAATTAAACTCATCAGAAAGATTAACTTTTATATATAAACGATTGGCCAAAGAGAAGAAGGTTAACTTCCTTTCCGTTGTTTTTTCTTCACTTTTCGACTTAATTTATTTTATTATGTTCCTTATTATTTTATTTTCACTTTTATTTAATATTTTGTACATTTAAGAGTTATTGTAATAACTCCTAAATATTTTGTTTTTAATATCTGTTTTCGCATATTCTACCATTGGGTGTATTGCTAAGTTGTGAAGTATTTTCTATTTAATCTGAATTGGATAGCTGCTCTTTTGTCGGAATTTTGTTTCTTCGGGGTCTGCTAATTATCTTTTCAGTAATCGTAATGCGTAAAAAACTGTCGAAAGTCTTGAAAGAATAGTTTAATATATATAAATATAATATGTATATTTATAAATATTATATATAATATATATATATATATATATATATATATATATATATATATATAGCGTCGTGGGTATTTTGGTATGTGTGTGTGTGTGTGTGTATGTATATACTACTGTATTGTGTATACTGTACTATATATACATTTAAAATATATTTATATAGTAAACATTCACTTCATCTGCCTATAATTCATGTTTGTTACTAACCTTTGAGTGGTATTAACGACCTTCCGTTTACTCCACGAACCAAACTTTAATATTTTATGACCGTTCTGTCTATAAAATGTCTCTGATTCGGCGAAAATACCGTTTTTGATCAACAGTGGAGAGTATTTTTGAACTGAACAAGGGAAAACCTTTGTATACTAAACAAGGTTATTTAGTTGGTTGGCCGCAACGAACCATCACACTGTTGTGTATCGAACGTCATTCGGATAAGCTAAGGCTCTGCCAAACATCAATAGCCTGTCAGATGTGTTTCTAATCGTAATTTTTCCCTTTTCTTTTAAAGGGAAACGCACGAGGAAAGCTTGGAGAAAAATCCCCTGATTTTATATCTTGTGTTGAGAATAAACTGCTCTTTTTTATTTCCTTGTACCGAAGTAAAGTAAAGGAAGTATTGTAAACGCGAAAATTTTCGGTTTTCAAATTTGAACAGAAATATCCATTTTGACTAGTTTCGTCGTGACCTCTGTACGTATGTTCGCACGTATGTGCGTATCTTGCATCACTCAAAAATGGTTAGCCGTAGAAAGTTAGGATTGTTGAAAAATCTAGTTGTGAACTTCCATTTTTGGTCACTACGTGATTACCGGATGTGGTACTTTACTTGAAGATCATTATTGATTTTCGTCAAAAATTATATTAAAATATAATGAAAAACTTCTCAAATTAGGCATATAAGACTTACATATTAATGTAAATACTATAACAAATTTTGGTTAGCATTGGCTGACCGAAAGTGGTACTTTACTTGAAGGTCATATTAGACTTTCATCAAAAACTATATTAAAAATATCTTAAATTTGGTAAATAGGACTTTTATATCGATATGTATGTATTTACTAGATTTTGGTTAAAATTGGTGAGCCGAAAAGGGTACTTTACTAGAAGGTCATAATAAACACATCAAAAATTATATTAAAATTAAATAAAGAAATCACATATATCGGTAATAAAGGCTACAAACGCAATTTGGTTTCCAATCCAATTAAACATTTTTATTACTTGTTTTAAATGCTAAAGTGTATTGTAAAATACTGTTTTTCCTCTCCATTCGTGAGATGAACAAGTCTGCAGCAGGAGAATAAGATATAAGTTAAGAGGTTTTCCGCTTAAAATGTCGAAACTGTCAATTGCTTTATCTAGTGACATTGGCAGTTTTAATGTTGTCATGGAACATGAAGAAATCTCTTGGAAACTTCAGTTATCATGAGACCTCCAGAAACAAGAGTATGTCAGCCTGTGTGTGTATCAATAGATGGATGCCGCGACGCCAAGTGTCGTTTTTGAGATTCTGCAATCTTCAGAAACTAGTAACCAAATTCAGGATAACTTTTTGAGCCACCGATTTATAGTTTAATCAAGGAAGTCATGCGTTGGCCACATCAGATATTTATTTTAGCCATTCAAATAGATTTATAGTTGTTTACCGCTTTGAATCAGACACCTTTGTACAAACCATCGGCTGATATAGTTTTGATTATTAAATATTAAAATTAGTGCCGAATGTGTGGTTAATATTGGACATTTTCCTGATCTATCTTACCTTAATGCTATTGATTTTAATTATATTACAAAGTGCATATATATACATCTTAGAAATGAATTTAACGCTTGATCAGTGGCTTATATTTATATATATATATATATATATATATATATATATATATATATATATATATATATATATATAAAAACATATACTTCAATACATATGCTCACAACAAAAAGCATATTGGTTTGTTATATTTTATATATAGTTGTAGACTTCTTCGATTTAAAAATTATAACAAAACCCCTCGTTCAGTCAACTTATACCTATTGCAGCACCCCATTGATGGCAGAAGTTTTTCGAAAAATAAAATATTAGTTTCATGATTATGTTAGTGTGTGAGATAAATTCGAAGAAAAGGTGCGCCTCATCGCATACTTTTAATCAAAAATTATTATATATGAATACAAATATTGAGTTTATTCAAAAGCGTTTGAGCGGTTTTCGAGAAAATTGTAAAATCGATTACGTAAAGTCCTTACTTTTGGTAAGTTGATTTTAGTGAAAAAGTTGCTATAACATCCTAGGCATATACTCGTATCTACCTTAAATACGTTATTTTAGTCTCGTAAAACTTTTCGTTTTTGAGCTAGGCTATTAACGGATGTGAATACAGACACTGACCGTTGTTATAAGAAGTCTTATAAAAAGTGTCTCTAGGTCGGAAATTCGGATTCGAAATTTTTGATGATCGCAATATTTTCCCTAAATATATATTTCATATATATAGGTAGGTGAAAGTAAAAATTCTTATCACGGTTTTGTTATTAATATCACTCCCACCTTCTTTCGATTGACAGGACCCCGATCAGCTGAGCCCGGACAAAATTATACAGCGGGTCCCCTCCCACTCAATATTTCATGTGCTTTATTTTTGTCAATAGTATTAATATAAATAGATTAAGGCATTATAAAAGCGGAACTTACTACTGCATTATAATGACATGAGTTTATTGTTTTACATAAAATTCAACACAATTTTTAAAAATAATAATAACTTAAGTAAAATGTTCATTATAACACTAGTAGAGCCTGAACTACTTTTTATTGAAAACAACAATCAAATTCTTTTCTGCTGAAGTTTGAATGATCGAGTCAAATATCAATGTTCTTTCTAACCTTTTTTTTTAATGCTTTTATATTGGAAAATAATGCCAGCTGCCACACTCAGGGGCAATAGGTATTAGTACTGTAATAATCCATTCATACCATATATACCTACTGATTAAAATAATACATAATAAAAGTAAGTAAATATAACAATAATTAAAAAAATATGTACATTACTATAGATAGACGAATTAAATAATAGCAAAATAAGTGAATAACCAAGATAATAAAAATAAATTAATTAAAAAAATCATCTCTAACACATTCATACTTACATACAATATTTATATTCTGCTCAGGGAACTCTGAACCAAGCTTTGCCTGGGTGGCAAAACAGAACTCCTGGAGATCCCAGCGCTTCTCATTCAGCCGCGTCCACTGGTAGTTCTTGCTAACCTAGACTCAATAGACAAAACTTTATTTTCTCTTTAAATTATAAACAATTATACATATTTATAAATTAGGCTACACTGTCAGAGTATGATAAAAGTAAATTATATCATTTATTATAAAAGATTGGAATGATTTTTTTATTTTTATATAATTGTTCAACAAATTTTTTGACTTTATACATTTTTTTAGTCAACTGTTATCGAGCCCCCGAAAGTCCGGGCTACGTGTATTTCGCCTCCCTCTGCCACTCTCTGACAGCGGACCTGTTGATGGATTCAGCTTGGAATCGTTGAAGGTTCATTATGGTTGATTCCACTTGCTTCCTTTCGACAATAACAAGGGATCGACGCTAGACTGTCACCCCTCGCATAAAAAAAAAACTCCCTGCCGTTATGAGCCGTGGGAACGGAGACAATGTGGTCACCATTTAATGAATGATCTAATGAGATGTTGGGACTGACTTTGGGATTACGTAGGGCTACGGTGGAGCATGGCTACGCCCACAGTTTCGGTTTTTGTCGGCCCATCGCCTCTAATCAGTGCTCTTTCACCTCTTTGTCGTCAGCATGTGTGCAGGTCCCGGTATAGATTTCGACCAGGCTTTCGACTGAGGATGGTTGTTTCTTTTATCTCTCCCGCTTAGTTGTTCTTGCTATGAATTTTAATTCCTCTCCACTAGTTTTTTACATAATCCGTTTTATGCCTTGAAATTGTTAATAATATGTTATTCTGTGATCAGTCAAGGTATTAATAAAAAAAAATAAAAACATCCTTAATTTTTTTTAAATATTAAAATTGGTTCTTTAAGATTATTCTATGACAAGAATAGGCTTTTTCTTCCACCTAACATTTTGATCCTTGAGCATTTTTTTACCATCCTGAAAATGACGTCATAAAAAATAAGATATTTTGAAGGAAATAAATATGTTTATTTTTTTCTTAGATATTTTAGGTCATTTATTTTTATATCTGTTTTATATACAGCAATAACCTGGTGATATGAATAATTTTTTTTCATATTTTTATTTGTATGTGTTTACTGTATTATTTTTAAATGTGAGATAAACTCTGGGTTCTAATACTATTTTATAAGATGAATGGTCAAGAACAAGTGACAATAATATATATTTGTATAAATAATAATTCGCGTACATCTCGGGAAAGCTGCTATTGTCAAATCTTAGAAAGCAATATTGGAAATACAATCGGCATTTTAGCGTATTCTAAATGTTTTTTTATTAACGTTATAACTAAGTTTAAGGTTCAATTTAAATTTTTCTATTGAAAAATTAAGATAAAAAATTATGTTCTGTAGAAAGATGATATGTATTTATAAAAAAATAATCATAAATATATCCTTAAAATTTTTACTCCAATCCATGGACACACTCAGGTTCTGTACACAGTGAAGCAGTAGTCATCATGTGATCAAATTTTACTGGCCTTTCGAAAAATTATGGGAGCGGGGTAACTCACTGTACTACTAATCTCAAGGTTCCGGGTTCGAGACCGTTTGTGGTAGATAATTATTTATTCTGTTTTCAGCCGAGGATCGGTCTTGTGCGATCGGGAGACATTACGACGTTATTTTAATTTTTCAATGTTCTACCAGATATACTATTAAAATAATCTTTGAAAGTCTTGACATAATAAACGTTTGAAAACAGTAATTTTGCTGAAATTATACCTGTACGTCATAGGTAAACTGTCGTCCAATTATGCTGATTTTGATTTTATTATCATATTTTCATTATTCTGGCCATATTTTAGGAGTATTAAGTATTGTAAATAAGTTATAAGTGTGGTAAAATATGTAATATTTCAAATATAAAGATTAGCCACTACTAACAAGAACCAATACATCTTTTTACTGTCATGTAAAAATTTTAAAAATGTTAAACTGTCGTAACTGTTAAACTGTACCTCTGAGGTACAAATATAAACTCTTAAGACTTAAACATGATTAAATAAACATTTATATTTTTATCAGATTAAATTGTTATATATTATTAGTATATGAGTTGTCTTTAAATGAGTTTATACATTTATTACCTTTCGTAAAAAAAATTGCTATTAACAGTATATGGAAACGGTTGGCGTCTGCGCAGACTGTTGAGGTGTTGCACAGGTCTGAGAAGGATGTATAAATACTTCTCGCCAGCAGCCGCCTTCTGTAAAACATGTTTAGTACTTTTGGTTTCGTTTAGTGTTCTTTATCGCTCTTCTATTTCTGTTTTCCTTTTTATGCTCTCTCAACCGGCAGAAATAGCTTTTAGTCTCATTCTTTCGGTTTGCTAACATGGTGTTGAAATAAATCTTACCTTAAGACTAAGAATTAGAATTAGTCTTGACACGGGTGGCATTTTATGTTTGACATTCCAACCTGCGATGTGTCTGGGTTCAGTACCTGATGATGCTGTTTCTAGACCGAAGGTTATGCAATGAAGTGATATGGGCAGGATCACGCTCAATTGTCAGGTTTTCCTCCGATTGAAGGGTCATATGGAAGAGTATATGCACGGCTGACATAATATGAATTATACAAAATTTGGAATATAAATTGTCTACTATATCCCTTTGGAACCTT
The DNA here is from genome assembly GCA_948150685.1 of Rhaphigaster nebulosa. Taxonomy (NCBI): domain Eukaryota; kingdom Metazoa; phylum Arthropoda; class Insecta; order Hemiptera; family Pentatomidae; genus Rhaphigaster; species Rhaphigaster nebulosa. Next base: position 79,195,131 of record OX411310.1, read on the forward strand.
ATACAGGGCTTGACCACCTCGCATCATACCGATCATATTTCCATTAAAATCGTTTTTCAAGAAATTACTGGCAGGTAATCAGGTTTTTGGAAGGGGGGCGCCCCTTCATTCACCCCTCCCCTTCCTCCAAAAAAATTCAACATTTTTATAACAGAACTTTAGGTAATATTATTTAAAAATAAATATCATCATCTCATAACATTAACTCGTTTTATTGAATGATTTAAGGCCAAAAAGAAGAAAAAAATTTGTTTTATATAACCTGAAATGAAAATTCGCACGAAATTTACCCCTCTAAACTTTGCTTCCTCCTAATTCCTGTCCTTATTGTTATGGTTTATGTATTGAATATTACGTTTAATTAGTTAATTGGGGTTAATCAGAAAGTAAATTAATCAAACTATTTTCGAGGATACGCCATTTTATTTATTCTGATTTATTATTCCATGGATGATAGATAATAGACAACTATCATGTTTTTAGATGATAGTCAAATATGAGTTTATGGTATATTTTGTTTTTTTATAATGAACTTTAGCTTTGAGAAAAAGAATACAAGTGATCACTCTTTCATTGACATATATATATATGTATATATATATATATATATATATATATATATATATATATATATATATATATATATATATATACTTTTTTTCAATGGTAAAGTTCGTGCTATCGAACAAAATATAACATAAGATCATAGTGGAAAAATTACTTGTGCCCCTTTACCAAACACCGCAAAATTAGTTCGTTTCATAATCGTTTACTTTTTTTGGAGGGAAAATGGAATAAATAATTGAATAACCATCTTAGTGGTGTCCAAAACTGAACAATGAGGGGATGTATCCTCACAGCTGCCTCACCGTACAAGATGAGACGCCCAGGTGTTGAAGAAGAGGAAGCAGCGGTTCGGCGATGATTCATTCTCAGTGCGACCTGGACAACTCCAGCCGGCACCGACACAACAAAACGACACGGGAGTCCAGAGCTCCTACCTTCTGTCGGGTCTTCTGCTCCTTCTCTTACCTATCTGTCCAAGCTGCTGTTGTTTCTTAGAATGCCACACTAACAGCTGCTTAAAATTAGTATCTCGCAGATGTATTGATTCTAAGTACCCAGTCGTTTCTTTAATATGTCGTTGTATATATATATTTTTATGGGTATATAAGATATTAACCTACTATCTGCCTCGTCCTCTTATTGTCAAGTTTACAAAGTCGTGATAAATTTATTGAAAGGTTTATTGGAAACTTGTTAGAATTGCACTTTAAGGACTTTTTATTTAAGTTAACGCCTATAAATTTTAGTCTCAGTGGTGAAATAGAAAGTTCTATCGTTTCTGATAAATGTAATAGTTTAATATACGTGGATTGTATGTGTATATAAGGAATCTCGTATTTTCACAACACAATATCTCCATTTTCACAATTTCCATTTACGATAATACCATTCCCATTCGTGACTTGGCTGTTAATATGTGATGTTAGTTTTTAGAGTGATTTACTTCACTCATTCATTTCATTAGTTAAGTTTTGTTCTTATTACAGATATATTTAATTCAAAAGGTAGTATACTTTTTGTTAACTTTTTTTTACTCGCTCTACAGCTGAAATCTATGTTTTCTAGTATAAGCTGTAACAGATGGACCAAACGTCCTATAGCGTTAATCTATAGCGGATATCTGTAGACAAGGGACAGTCTATATCTAGTCCAGGCTAATCCTCAACAGCTGGTTGGATGTTTAACGCCTCGCTGTCAAATTCATCTGCGTTTCTGATAAAAGTGTCTGATATACAATGAATTTACAATAAACTATTTTTAAAAATGAAATTTTTATCAGGTAAAACTTGATCATTCAAGTTTTTTTCTTCCCATCCTAGTCCCACAGCAGTTCCTCTGCAGTGACAAATATTACGCTGGGCTACTTGAATGCCACTAATGCCAATATTTCTTCAACTTCATTTAGTGAACTTTCCTCAATTCTCTATGTTCTGCCAGTCTTTGTATCGGCCTTATTTCTCTTCATCTCCGCAGGACTCCTAGTTTAAATCTATGTTTAAACTGCTTGAAATTCTATTCTCTCGCCAAACATAGAAACTCCTCCTCTATGAAGACTAGTGGTTATCTTGGCTCTCAACGTCTCAAATGCGACGCAGAACTATCAGTAAAGAACTAATAATTTTTATTTCATTAGCATCCTTCCCCGGTCCGTTTGATATTCACTAGGTGGCAATTATTTTTAATTTTTCACTCTGATTACCATAAGTAACAGACTTGTTTGAGTCTATTATTTCAGATTTAAAGTAATGATAAATTCATCACTTTTTAAAGGGTAACTTATAGTTTATAATTTTCATTATCAAATACTTTGTTATTATTAAACTATTTTGCAATCGTAATACTCCCGTAATAAGCTAAAAGACCCTAACTCCAAATAATTTTTTTAAATACATTTTTGTATTGTACCAATTGTTAGAAAGTCTTAAAACTAATGATTAGTACCTAAACATTGGATGTAGGTCTTTCTAATGCCATAAAAGGGCAGTTTTTAGAGCACTTCGGGTGCAAACATGTATTTAAAAAAATTAGTCCTAATTTAGAGTTAATGCCTTTTAGCTTATCATGGCAGAATATTAAATTGATTTTATTTAAACTTTATTATAATTTGAAAAACATTGGTCCGTCTTACAGCTTACTTAAACTATGATCATTAATTTAATTGTTTTTTTTTTTTTGTCCATAGTATTTCTATATATATATATATATATATATATATATATATATATATATATATATATATATATATATATATATATATATACAACGACATATTAAAGAAACGATATATATATATATATATATATATATATATATATATATATATATATATATATATATATATATTTATGTAAATGGATTTTTTTTTTATAAAAGACAATATTGATATCCCAGTGGCTTTACTATAAAAATATAAATAATTAAACAAGTTTAAAAATCTTATTCGCAATCTTAGTCATGTATACACTAGTTAATAATCAAAAAAACACATTTATATTATCTAAATGAATCATCATCGCTATTGTTATTCATTATTTAACATTTATTTTAATATCAATTGTTATATAATTATAACCATGAAATATATCTGGTATTAAGGATTGTCAATTTAACTTTTAGCCAATTACAGATACCTTCAAATTAAGTATTGATAATAATTTTAATAAATTAATTATACCGTAATACATTGAGATTTATTGTAACATAAAATTACATGTTAAGTTGCGATATAGGAATTTTCTGTTTACACCGAATAATAATGGAACCTAACATTCATTAATCATCTTCCTTATCTGGCCTTTTCCAAAGCGGCTAGTCTTCCCGACAGCATAATTTACATAAAATAATTAAATCTATCCGCTGAGTGGAGGACTTATCCCGCAACACAAATATTGTACTACTGTCACGGTATCTAAAGGCAAACGAAAAAGAAAAATTGACGGGAAATTTTGTTTTTTATCAGGGCAGATCACTGGTATATATTGGCCAAATATTTGTGTGGAGATTCTTTTTGTAATTTATATTTAAAATAATAAATGTATTTAACATTTAAATGTGTGAACCTGAATGGTCCATGTCTTGTGAACTTACGAGGCATGTATTTCATAAGTTGTTTCAGTCTAAAATTATGGATTTAAGCTGCAAAGTTTTATCTTGCTGTTTAAAAATGAAACTATTATTACTTGAAAATCGGCTATAAGCTAAGATAAAATATACATATTAATGGCTTGGTAGAATATTCAATATGGTTGAATTATTTTTCCATTAGACTCCAAACTACACTCAATCATTCCTCAAACATCTACTTCAGTACCGACGTTGATGAATGTTTCTATTCTAGACACAAGTTGGAAGGTAATCATCAATGTATTTGAAGGAAAAATAGAAGAAGGATTTGTTTGGTATACGATCCCTGGGCGATTAGGTTAACTAATTAACACAAATTACAAACAGAACTTGAGGGAAAGAAGTGTTCGCCCTACTGCCAAAGGAAACAGTCTAAAAGTGGTCTTCCACCGCTCAGCCAAAATAGACCTGCCTCTCCGCTAGTCTCATTCCGTCTATCCGAGTTTATCTATTTATAGAATAAAAGAAAAAAAGGAGATAATATATATTATATTTGTTATTTATATAACTAACTTAAAATTATATATATTTAGGATTTATATTATTTTTTTATTACTAATAAATATATTATCTATTATATACATAGTGTGTGTGTCTGTATAGGAGTATGTGTATAATTTATTTATTTATAATTTATTAGTTGAGTTTTGTTAATTCTTAATTAATCAATTGTTTTAGTTAATTCGAAGTATATGTTCAAAATATATTATTTTATTATCTATTCTTGTTTTATTGATTTTTATTTTATTTATAATTGTTCTGCTTAATTTCTTTTATCAATTTATTTTTGTTATGTAAATTATTACATTAGTATAAAGCAATGCCATAATCAAATATCTGGTGTGTCCAGATACAAAAGTTGTTTGGTCTATCTTCGCTAATATAAATCCGATTAGGATCTTTAAATATTTTTTAAAGTGTAGTTTTGTAGAATTTAATTATCCTTCAAATTTCCAACTAGAATGTTTCGGGTGATGAATAATGTTCGAATTATTTGAAAAAGTAATAAAAAGTGAACGGGTTTCCATGGGAACCTGCGCAGAACATCTAATTTAAAAAATCCTTTTAGCGGTAGAAAAGTAAAAACATGTCTATAAAGTCCAATATGCTGAATCTTTGTAATACTGGTCCTATATTATTATTATTAGCGTATTCTTGCAATATGGAAGACGTTAGGTAGACAACTCAATCAAAATTTCTTCGGATCCTTATTACTCCAGTAGGCCTTCATTCTTTCCGAGAAGGATCGTTTCCGCTCTTCCGACGACTTCGGTCTGTACTGTTTTTGCTTTGGTTGCTCCGACTTAACTCCCCATTCTAGAATGTCTGTTGCACCTATTTTCGCGTTTTTATTGTTCTTTCGAAGTTCTTCCATCCATGGTGTTGAGTTCTTAAGTGAGGTTACATAACCTAGAATCCTTTTTGTCAATCGACTTTCTGGTAGTCTAGTGAGATGGGCAAAGAACTTCATTCGTCTTTTCTTAATGTCAATTTCAATGTTTGAAAGCCTCTCTGTTGTTTTTATTGATTGTAGCCTGTAGCCTTCTTGCGTATAAAACGGCATAAAAATGCTCCTAGCATTTTCTGATGATCTTCCTCTCTTCCTTTTTGATTTCTTCCAGTTCTCGTTTTCTGTTGAGACTGGTCCTATATATAATAATATTATTATTTATTTTGATATTAATTATTAAATGTAATTGAATAAATTATTGTTTATAATTAAATTTTAATGAATATTTAAGATGTAATGTATACAGAGTCCACTTCAGATATTAGCTTCCCAGATCCATTCAAATCTTCAAAAAATGATTGCCTGCCACAAGTCTATTGAAGCACAGTTCCAACTACACTGTCTCCCAGTCATTAGTTACATCTTCCCAATCAAATAGTCTGGAGTGAAGGAGATTTACTTTAAGGCTCATATCACTTTCTCTATTTTTTTTAACCGAACCTATCCAGCCCGTGTAGAGTATGAGTCTTTCTCTAATTCTTCGATTCCTTGGCCCTCACCAGCTCATTATTATTTTATTTATTTTTATCAATTATGTACGTTCCCGAAATTTTTTTCCATTGTTTTATTTATTTTTATTGTATTTAATATAGTGTAGTCCATTTCTTATTGCAACTCGGTGAACTAATTATCACTCAGCCAAGTGATGTATTTAAAACTTAAATACTTTTTTAATTGATGCCGCTGTTAAAGAGATAATTTATCAAAGAGCAGCCATATAAAATTATTATTGCGGAGTGACAAAGAGCCCTGTTGGACTAGGATGTTGGCAGGCCGGTGCTGGCCTAGGTGGAATAGCCGCTAAGATTTAGGAGTAGTTTGTTAGGGATGACTCACTGCTGGCAGCACCGCCTTCACTCCTTGGAACGGTTCCACCTTCTTGGGCTAAGTCACTTGCCCTCCGTACTCCTCTGTCTATCGGCCAAGAATATGTCGAGGAAGATAATAACCTTGTAACGAGATTCGATCATTGGAATTAGAAGTTTTGATTGCTACTGACGCTTCGCCTTGAATCTTTATACCAACAAAGATTCAAGGCGAAGCTTTAGTAACAATCAAGTACCTACTTGATATAGCCATTGCTCGGAACAACAAAAACTTGTTTGCTATATCGCGCTTGGTAGCAAAACATAACCTTAAATAGTTGATTACGAATTTATTTGTGTAGTTTCAGCTACCATGCCAGCCGTACGACCTAACTGTACACTGTATTTGACTAAAAATAGGCTGTAGGCTTGCATTGCTGTTTCGTGGAGGTAAGGGTTCGAATCTCCGAGCTCCTGAGGTTTTCCTAAACAAATAGGTTTGTAGCTCATGGCGGCAGCAGAGTAGTACTTTTATAACGAATTTGTCTCTAAAACCTGAATTAAGATTGTGAGATGTACACCATTAACCTAATGTCCTACTGCCTAACGCCAGCAAATATTAGCAACAATTATTTAAATATCGGTTTTCTTCCCTTTAATGTAAGTAGTATTTCTTAATCTAGGGTACAGTGATGCGAGAGAAACTTCTTACTTTTTTAATAGAAACTACCATTTGACCGCCTCTGAAAAACTATAATGGTTCACAACAATAATAATATATTACATTTCGCGTATTTTTTTCAAATCCTGCCTTACTCCGTCGAAGTTGTTTGAGCATCTTGAGGTATAACAACGGTCCACCAGGAACTGATTCAAAAAGCTGGTAGAGATCCTATCTGTTGTGTACACTGTCGGCGAGAGCTCACTGAACTGAATATCTTAAGGCCATTCCGATCCGACCCGAACCGACTAAGCGAGCATGCAGTGAGTGGAAAGAACCGAAGAAGAAGAGGGTAACAGGTTTAATTTAAAATAACCGGTTATTTATTTCAGATGAAACCGTATATTTGAAACGGAAGATGAGTCTTATAGTTCTAGCGGGTAAACTTGTAAGTGCTTTGAGAAAGTCAGCTTATTCCAGTGAGTGAAGTGCTATATGATCCGATCCCTGAAAAGAGCCGTTTTGCGTGGCCCGCTCAAGAGAGATTATTGGAAGCCAACGTGATCGATATAATTATTTGTCTAAAATTTATTTTCAGAACATTTTGCATTATTTGTCCTGAAATATCGCGGGAAATTTTTTGTTCTTGAAATTCAATTTTAAGATTGGAATTTAAGAGCGAAAGATTTTTTCTTCAATTCTCGCTCTTCTTTGGTCTCGCCTGATTATTGTGTAGTGTCACAATTTTTGTTAAAAGTGGTGCTATCATAAAATTTTATGTTTACGGCAGTTCGAAAGTTAGGGACACGAAAACAAATAAAAAAATATGTTTCATGGTAATCTTTGAACACGTTTAGAAGCATTATTAAAGTGGGGGAGGGGAGAAGGAAGAGAGGTTGACCAACGGTTCCTTTTAGTGGTTAACAATAGATTCTTCTGAGGAATAAAGAAAACTTCTTTTCCAATTGCTTCAATTGCTTGACAGTTTGTTCTTGACTGAATCATACTGGCAAAGCCAACTTGATAGTTATAAACTGTTTTGGTTTCTTTCATTGGAACAGTTATACCAACCTCCACGACAGAAATATTACTCGAACATTTCAAACGGCAGGAAACAGCGGCCGCAGATATGCTAAGTTCCGGTACTCTCTGTTGACTAAATAATTCATGACCCGCCATATTCTGTCCTCAGTCGGTATACTGCCAACTTCCGAATATATACACTGTCTCTTTCTTCTCATCAGTTTTTACTTTCAGTCCGTGGAATGTTCTGTATTATCTAAGTTTATGTTATCTAATATAATATATAATAATGAGTGAGAAATCCAATTCCTATGGATAGGACAAATAACAAAGTAACCTATTTTAATAACTATGAAATCGTCTCATTTTATATTGTTTCCAAAAATTCATTAGAATTAAGTCACTGAAATAATAGTTCTTAACTAGCCAGTCAACGTTTTATCAATTCAGACTAAGATTTTCAGGACTGAAAACCAATGCAGACCAGCTTCATACATCAACATCCTAATACAAAATAATCGAACAGAGGCAGTAAAAGTCGTATACTTATAAATATAGTGCTTTCCATTTTGATTGGGATTGGTGGGGATCGTCCCCTACGTCCTAAGTGTCAGTAAGCAACAGTAGTGAACTGGAGCCGTTGAGTTGAGCTTTACTCCCCATTCTGTTATAAATTTGTGGTTTTCAGACCACATTATACCCGAATTGGAGAAATATTGACTGGTTGGTTGGTTATTAACTTCTATTTAGGTTTTGTTTGTTTTGTTTTTTTATGTGCTGGCTATACCTGTTACAATTCATGTAATACAGTTTTAAAATTTAATAAATAAAAATAAAATATGAATGGCAATGTTATGTAATACTCAATGTAATAATTAGCCAAACTATTGAAGGAACATAATGAAACATGAATATATGGAAACTAGCCTTGGTTTTCTTTTATTAATCACACTTATGCTTATTTTATATAAATTATTTTAAATCCATCATCTATAACTTTTTTATTAATACCAATTATCAGCTGATTTTTCAGAATCTTATATTCTAATTTTGAAGTTCTTCTTTATAAAGTATTAACTTTTCATGATAGCAATCTTGAATCAGCCATATCTAATCCACTTTATTAAATATATTATAAAATTTAATATTTTTCAAAATATGTTTATTCTATTTTTAATTTTAATACAGCTTTTTAGAATTGTTATTGACATTTCATATACTTTGTATCTCCTTGGATAACATATCTGGATTATTTTTCTCTTTGTTTCCTACATTAATTTTTATAAGAGAACTTCTGGCTTATCAAAATAATGTTGGTTTTAGAAAGGTGTAATTAAATTCAAGATTTGTTATTCTTTCAGTTTATAACGGTTGGAGAATGGAGATTATTATTTAGCATTTATTTCATGTACATAGATAATCCTTTCCACTGAATTTGGCACCACTGCATCATAATTTATATGAAAAAGGAATATAAAGCATTAGTTTTCTTAATTGCTTTTTTTTTTTCTTTACAGAGAGTTCGATTGTTTGAGAAGTGTTTGGAAGAGGCCAGCGGACGGCTAGCAGCTTCGGAAACAGCCTGCGCTGCATGGCAACCGACTACTGACCCTGGCCAAGCTGCTACCCAGCTCGACAGTCTTCAAGTTAGTATTGTTTTATCCTCTAATGTGCAATAATTTAATTATTAATATTATTACTTCATGAAAAAATTAATTAAAAATAATAATTTTCTTTGTTCTTTTTCTTTAAGTGATTTTATTTTAATGAAGTTCTACAATATTTTATAGACCACAATAGTGAAGTTATATTTTTAACTTGATTATTATATTTATTTTTTAGTCTATTAAATTTTATTTGGTTATTAATTGCTTTATTTTATTAATCCAGTGGAAAAAAAATATTCTTCCCTAAATCCCATAAGAAGTCTTTTTAATATAAATAATTGATGCTTACATTAAGTCAGTATTAAAATTATTGAGGTTTAAGTAATTAGTAGAAAATTTAATTTTATTAGTTATTTTAAGTTTATATAATAATTTTAAATTGTCATCTGTTCAGTCCTAAATTCACGAACTTTTAATAATGTAGTTTGCTATAATACCTTCCAATATTATATCTTTTTGTTTGTCTACCATGATAAATATTATTATAGTGAATACTTGAAGTATTTTTTTTTGTTTTTTTAGGGTCTTCTCTTTTTGTTATTTTAAACTTATGTCCTGTAACATAGCATTTATATGTTCATCTTATTTCATATTTAATTAATATACTGTAAATTTATTTCCAGAAATTCGGAGAAAGGCTGGGACCCTTGCAAAGGTCAATAGAAGACCTCAATGACCATGTTGCATCCTTTAGAAGTGGGAGTGTTAACATCTCTCCTGCTCTCCTTTCGAGGGTTGATGATCTCAATGCTCGGTAAAACATCTCAAAATTACCCTTTTTGTAACATTATTATTAGTTGTTTTTTATCAAAAACTATGTATTTCTTGTAGGTGGCGGGTGATCCAGATGACAGTGGATGATAGGTTCAGGGCACTGAGAGGGCTTAGCTCTGGTGGTGTCGCACCTAACCATTCCTTCCTTTCAGCATCTGTTGAACACCCATGGGAGCGAGCTACCACCCCTGCAAAGGTCCCATACTACATTAAGTAAGTTATTAAACAATAACAGTTATTGTCGAAAGTATCGACAAACTTTAAATTAATTATCCATAATTAATAATATTTTTCTCTGTAGTCACCAAACAGAGACAACACATTGGGACCATCCGAAAATGATCGAATTAATGAACTCACTTTCTGAACTCAATGAAGTTCGTTTTTCCGCCTACAGAACTGCTTTGAAGTTACGCACAGTGCAGAAGCGAATTTGCTGTAAGTAGTTCTTGTGATTTTTTTCTGTAATTTTGTAATTACTGAAAATCTAATCTTCTCCTCACCAGTCAACTGGTTTTTACTCTAGTCTTCATTGGATTCTAAATTTCTGAATCTGGTGTTAGTATTCCGACTAGTTATTAAAGTAATTTTAAAATCAATATAATATACAGCTCATTACTTTTCTATCAACTAGCTTCAAAATTCAGCTTTTGAAGAAATAATAAAAATTTCTTTTTCAGTTCAAAAATTTTGTATGTAACTATAAAAAGAAGCCCATAGCTTAAAATTTTTACTTTTGAATCATAGTTCAAACTTTCTGGCTTAAGAATTGATGTCATATAGTTGTATTTACATACTGAATCACCTTCATAAACCTTATATTCAAATTTATTATTTAGCTTAAATGATATTAATAGTAGTTATTGGTTTTTCATTTTTAATCAGAGATATAATGTTGTTACAGTGGACCTAGTTACTGTGACAAGGGCTATCGATGTGTTTGACACGCATGGCCTCAGAGCGCAGAATGACAAAGTTCTGGACGTTACTGACATGATTAGCGTACTAAGAACTATCTATGAGACTCTCGCAGGAGAAAATCCTTCATTAGTTAATGTTCCTCTCTGCCTTGACTTAGCTGTCAATTGGCTTTTGAACGTCTATGACAGGTAATAAAAAGCTATTAATTGTTTAATATCATTGACATTAAAATTTTAAATTATTTATTCTACTTTTTTGGTTCTGCTTTATTCCTTACAGCCAAAGAACTGGACAAATGAGAGTACTTTCATTTAAAATTGGTATAGTGCTACTTTGTAAAGGTCATTTGGAACAAAAATATGGATGTAAGTATATCTAATCATCTATTAGAGAAATATATTTATATTAAATTACGAAAGTGACAGATTTTATAACAGTAAAATAACAAATACTATCATGCCATCATGTTTTAGCATCTTTATATTTACTCAATTTTTTACAGATATGTTTAGGTTAATGGCCGACCCTAGCAGGCTAGTCGACCAGAGAAAGCTTGGTCTCCTGTTGCATGATTGCATCCAAATTCCTCGCCAGCTTGGAGAAGTTGCAGCTTTTGGAGGATCCAACATAGAACCTTCTGTTCGAAGTTGTTTTGATGAAGCTGGAAATAATGCAACACATATTGAGGTATAGCTTAGGTTTTTTGTTTATTATTAAAAATATGTTTAATATTGTTTTTGTTTTTTGTCTGTATTTTTTGTTGTCTGTATTCCATTTACATTGATTGTCTTAATTTTAAATAGGGGTTGATTTATTAATTCAAGGTGTTTTGGTTCTCCAAAGAATCATGTATTTCTAAGTAGCCAATTTCAGTCCATCAGTTAGGCACTCCATTGTTTTCTCCCAATTTCACATACATAATCTCCTACATATTAAAATGTATGTAATAGTAGCTCTCTCAGTATTTACATTGCTGTTTTTTAAAAGTTTTTTATGCATTGATTTTATAATTTCAATCAATGTCAATCTTTTATGAAAAAACACATATATAGTTCTTTACAATTTTATATTGAATGCTTATGTTTACCAAGATGGACATTTACGTATTAAGGTCCATAAGTTTTCAGCCCGAGGTTCTTCCTGAGGAAAGGTGAAAGAAAAACTGGTGATATTGTTTTTCAATATATTCTCCTCTAAATTCTACACTCTTAATACAACGCTTAGGCAAAATTTCTATGCCATGAAAAAAATAATTTTCTTCTTTGTTAGAAAAATGTTCTTCCACAGCTGCTTGCACCTCTTCGTTGGTGTTAAATCTCCTCCCACAAAGGTCAGATTTTAACTTTGAGAAAAGATAGAAGTCGCTAGGGACCAAATCTGGGCTGTAGGGTGGATGGGAAGTTTCTTGGAATCCGCAGTCCTTCACAGCTGCCTTGGAAATCAATGCTGTGTGGACTGGGGCATTATCGTGAAGAAACCAAATACCTCTGCTCAACTACCCCCGCCATTTTTCTTTAAGTGGTGAAGTAGGGCTGCATAATACTCAGCATTCACTGCGGTGTTCCTTACCTTAAAATTAACTGCAGTATTCCTCTACAATCCCAAAATATGGTGGCCATTACCTTTTTGTGACTGCGTGAATTCTGCCTAAAGCGGAGATGCTTCTCCTGGCCTTCTCCATTCCATGGACTCCCTTTTGATAAGTGGGTCGTTGTATAGAACCATTGTCTCATCCCAAGTTGCTGTTGAGTCCATGAAATTTTTTGGGTCGGCATTATACCCATATAAAAATTTATTGCAACAGTGAACGTGTTCCTTTTTTTTGAGCAGCCAAAAGAATTTTTGGAACCCATCTTGCTCATATGCAAATGATCCTCAGAACACTTGTTTTTGAAAGTCCCAACCTTGCTATTATTTCTTTAGACTTCAGCCTCCGATCGGACAGCAATTCAGCTTCCACAAGTTGGATTGTTTGAGAAGTGACAGCTTCCACTGGGCAACCAGGATGCGGGTCATCATCCAGTCTTTCTCTCCCTAACTTAAATAATTTTGCCCATCTTTTACAGCGGAATACGAGGGAGAAGACTCCCCATACACATTATCCAAGCGCTCTTTAATTTATGCAGTAGTAAGGCCCTCTTTACACAGGAATTTAATAACTGAACGGTATTCGATCTTGAACATTTTTAAAACGCACAGATTCCTTCAATGTTAGATACAGAGTGACAGGACTGAGGAAATGCGGTTGATCGGTATGGAGAGTGCAGGCATTGACGTGCATGGTGGGAAAGTCTCAGCCTGCTCGAAGTAGGGGAATGAGGGCAGGCCAGAAACTTATGAACCTTACTACATATCATTTGAAGACATGAGTGGATGAAGGTGCTTTGTAACAAATTTTTGTATATTGATTTTTTCTTATAAACAAAGATATGTGTTTATATCTTCGCCTTTTAATATTAATAACCCCAAGATTCTTTAATAATTTCTTTTTTTTTTTTTTTTTTTTTATTAAATTTTGAACTAGGCTCGAATCAAACAGCCATCGCTATTTGTTTGAAAAGATTGCATTGACAACAAATGAGACCCCTGTGAACTTATATTCATTAATAACCAGTCTATTTTTATTTATTAAATTATTATCATATGCCCTCTTGAATTATCATTATTACTTTTATGAACTACTTTTTTTATTTGAATGACAAAAGTTAATACACATTCGTATTAGTATGTTTTTAATTGTAGAATTAAACCTTATGTTTCAGGCAATCCAGTTTCTCAGTTGGTTAGAAAAAGAACCGCAAAGTATGGTATGGCTTCCCGTTCTTCACAGAGTTGCTGCGAGTGAATCAGCAAAACACCAAGCAAAATGCAATATTTGTAAAGCTTATCCAATCTTAGGTTTTAGGTTTGTATTTATTTATTTTTCTCTGTATGGTTAATTTACTATCGTATCCAAATTGGTTTTATTCAGTAGCATTATTTAACCATTCTAAAAGTTTAGCCATTTTACTAATTAATAAAATTTAATGATGTAGTGTCATGAATATATCAGACTTATGGTCTACAACTGTTGTAATTTTTGTTTGTAGATATCGTTGCCTGAAATGTCTTAACTTCGACATGTGTTCATCATGTTTCTTCTCTGGTCGCAAAGCTAAGAATCATAAACTTAGTCACCCAATGCAAGAGTATTGTACAGCTGTACGTTTACATAATCGAATGGTCTATATTTTGATTTATAAATTGATGTTTCTTTATAATTATGATTTTTTCTTTGTCAGACAACCTCAGGCGAAGATGTAAGAGATTTCACGAGGGCCCTTAGGAATAAATTCAAGTCCAAGAAGTATTGGAACAAGCATCCAAGAGTGGGATACCTACCAGTGCAGACAGTATTAGAGGGAGACCCATTGGCAGCGCCTCCTACTCCTCCTCATGCTCCTGCCGCTTCCCAGCATGATGTCCATTCCACATTGGAGATGTATGCTTCCAGGCTGGCCGAGGTCGAGCTTCGCACTCGCACCAATTCTACACCTGATTCGTTAGTATAATAACCGCTTTTTTAAGATGATCTAATTTGTTTTTTATGAAACAAGAGAGAAAGAGTAGTATAATATTTTAAACTTTAATTAATAGAAATATTAAATCTTTCTTATTTTTACTTAAATAGTACTTAATATGTTCAGGAATCATAATAGATCGTGTGTATATATTTTTCTTTAATTCTAGAGAGTATCATGTATAGGATAATGTCTTTATTAACTTTAAGAATAGTAATAATTTTTGAAAGGATAATTATTGGAATATAGTTTAATCTTTTTCATTGTTCAATGTTATGCTTGCTAAAATATTTTTGTATTGATATCTATATCGTATGTTTTTATATTGTAATTGAGATTTCTTTAAACAATATTAAACCCTCTCTCTCTCTCTCTCTCTCTTGTAATACTATGCAGTTTGTAATGTTAAATTTTATATTCAGCAATTCTTTTTTTGTTTTTTATGAAATAAACATCCATACTTAACATTTGAACAGTCATTATGATGTATACTGGAAATACAATAATATCTATTGTGCTCTATAAATTACCAATATGTGAGTTATCATACACTATAGTTGTTAATATAATTTTGGTTTATTATTTTCAATAATAAACTTTTGTAATATTAGCCAAGCAGAAAAAAATGTTTAACCCCTCGGAGCTCGACATTACCATCTACCGTTTTGTTTCAAAATGTTGGCCAATTAGAGATTTTATACGCCCATGTCTCGGCTATTTATGAAGATAGAGAAAAAATATAAAGAGTTTTGGAATCATTATACCAAAGCCTTACAAAAAAAGAATCTATATAAATGCTTTTGGTTCATTATTTTCAATAATAATATTTTGCAATCGACCAAGAAATTCCATACAAAATAAAAAATAAAAAAATCATTGAAATGTTACTAATATTAGTTGAGATATAGCGAACTGTGTGCACATGTTGTCTAAAGTATTCTACACATGTTCCTATGGAATCAGGTTCACCTTTCATTAGTTTTTAGTTAAATTAAAAACTATACATCTCCTGGAACACTCCAGATTCTCATCTGAAGGATACTTTAATTTTCTACAAAGCTAAGCATAAAAAAAGAAATCTTAATCGGACTAATATTAGCTAAGAGATAGCCAACATATTTTGTATTGGACTTTAATCCAAAGTGATAAGAAAAGTGTGTAAGTGGACACAACAGATATTTTGGATATATAAATATTTGGAAATAACAAACCATTGAAAAATATTACCAGGAATGTGTAAAAGCCAAATCTTTGTTTCTGGCCAACTGAAGATAAATACAGTTTTTAAGAATCAAAAATATTGAAGATTTTAAGATTTTGATCAACTATCTTAAAGAATTTTAATCTTAGTATTTTCACTTTCGAACTTGCTTTTACTTCAAAATTTAAAGATAGTTTAAATCCTAATAAAGAAAACTTTAAAGTAAAAATTATGCCTTATTTTGTATGAGACTCCATATTCGGTAATAACCAATAATCTTGACTGCTATTTTTGCATATTTTTTATAAGTGAACAAGGCAGGAAATGTACTTGAATATCAAATTTATCTAGTTGGAAATATTGCATTATAGATCTAATAAATATCAGAATAAATATCAGATCTAATAAATATCTCATGAAATAGATATCAGTTTATGTTAGAGTAATGTTTTTAATGCTTATGATTGATTTTATTGCTATAATTATATTAAAAGATTTGATGAGTCCAAATTAAAAAAAAATAGTCTTTCATATATATATATATATATATATATATATATATATATATATATATATATATATATATATATATATATATATATTATTTTATTTACTATGAAGTCAAGTGGTTTCCTGCCTGTATTTGCTCACTTTTTTTTTACTTTTTTTTTTCCATCACTCACTGATTTGTTTGCCTCTGAGTTATTTTTTAGCTTAATCATGCACCGCACTAGCCTTATGTTTAATGATTTTTCACATTGTCTGATGTCTTGTAAGTGTTTTTATAATAATTGTAAATGTTGATAATACCACCTAACATTACATTAGTTGTCCAATGTCAAAATAGCCTGTTGCTAAAAGGGGATGTCCAGTAGTAATTATGAAAAATTCAAACTTTCTTCTACCACTTGTTCAGAATTTTTAAAAATTAAAAAGAAATCAGAAAAGAAAAGTAAAATAAATTCAGAGAGAAATTAGAGGGAGTTACAGTGTAAGGTGGTGTTTCCAGAGATGATGAGCACACTCTTATTGCTGCCTATTGTAGCTCATTGAACGGGGGAGAGCCGTCATCCATCCCGAGGAGCCCAGTACAAATCATCCAAGCGATAGATGCTGACCAGCGTCATGAGCTGGAGAACATGATAAGGTATCTGATGTCCATTTGTCCAAAAATATATTAAAAAAATTATTATAATTATGTATGTGTGTATATATATATATATATATATATATATATATATATATATATATATATATATATATACACATTTATAAATCAGAACTAATCGGTGTTAAGCCTGTTTGGCTTCCAGAAAATTCAGATTATCAAGATTTTTACTTTCCTCCGCTGCTAGGTAAGAAAATTATTGTAATTGGGTCAAAATTATGCAGTTATCAACGGATCTATGCATTTTAGAGCCCTCTTGAGTTGAAAAAAAGCATTTTTGGCCATTGGTCTGTCTGTCTGTGTCTGTGACACGATTATCTCTCGAATCGGTGGATCGAGTGTTTACTAAACTAAACATTTAAAAAAAAAAAAAAAAAAATAGTTTGACTAATATAAGGGAAGATAAAGCAAACAATTTTTGTATTTGACTTTAAACCAAAGCGGCTAGAAAAGTCATGTGAATGGACACACCAGATATTTTTACTTTACAGAAAAATATTATAGAATCTATTTTCATCAATAAGTAATATTTATAAGTAATA
The DNA here is from genome assembly GCA_948150685.1 of Rhaphigaster nebulosa. NCBI lineage: Eukaryota > Metazoa > Arthropoda > Insecta > Hemiptera > Pentatomidae > Rhaphigaster > Rhaphigaster nebulosa. The sequence continues at coordinate 79,212,654 of OX411310.1, forward strand.
TTGTAGATAATGTTAACAATATGTTAATATTGTTTACATTGGTATTTTATTTAAGTAAGATCCATTGTGCTATTTATTTATTGTTTAGGTTTGAATAAATTGTCTGATAGCTTTCTATATCAGTTTTATTTTCTGTATTAAAGATTTTAATTTCTCAATCATTATCATTCTCAAGTATTCATAATATCCATAACTTCTGATTCCAGTTGTATATGTCATCTTAAATGTAATTTCATATTTATTTTAACTTAAAACCGCTAAAATAACAGAGAAATTTTTTTTTTTTAAATAATATAACATATTTATTAAGTTGAGAGAACATTATTTTTTTCTAAATGATCAATTCATTCAGTTATCTCCAAAGGAAAAATCTATCTCCACCATATATTTGTAGTAATAACACAGCATATGACACTCTTGTTATGATTAATTTAGGGAACTGGAGGAAGAGAACGCTGGGCTGCAGGCTGAGTGGGAGAGGCTGAGACGACAGTCAGGAGCCAGCGATGGAGTCGAAGAAGCAGATATGGCAGCAGAAGCAAGACTGCTTCGCCAGCACAAGGGCAGGCTCGAAGCAAGGATGCAGATACTCGAGGACCACAACAGGCAACTGGAAGCACAACTTCAGAGGCTCAGGCATCTTCTTCATGAGGTATTTTTGTTCAACTTTAATTAGCATGTATGTGAAATACAAGGAGAGAAAACTACTGATTCTTTTAAATTACCAACACAACTACAAATGATTACTATATTCATTGGTTTACTGTTACAGCCGAGCAGCAAGTCCGGGACAGGAACACTGCAGACTCGATCAGTGACAGCCTCACAGCTCGCCCAAGATTCACCTGCAAAGCAGCACGAGCAAGCAGGTGGGCCTCTAATATAACTGTGTATTTCTAACTGTTTATTTATCTCGTAAATAACAGTGGTCTTGCATGCATAACATTGGGCTAACAGGGGTTAACTCGACTATTAAACTCTTTTCTAACAAATAACAAAAATTCTAATATTTCTTTGATCTAATGAGAGCAATATATATTTTTATGATTAAACTTTTGATATGAAATTTGTATTCTTTTACAGAAAACAGTTGTTTTTTTTTCTATTAACCGTAAGGTCTCTCCTAATCAAGGGAGTAATAGTAAGACTTCCCATATTTCTGGGAATTAGAGGTTGGTATTTGATCCTGCATCTTTGTTTGGCCCTGCAAAAAAAAATGGCATCACTGTTGGCTCCATCACTTGATATTGTTCAATGCACTTTGGAAGTTATAGAATAATTCTTATTGCTCGAAGATTTTCATCTAAGTACTTAATTGATCCTACCTAAAATCATTTTTTTTTTTTTTGTTTTTTTATTGTACGTCTTTAATAGTATATTATAACAATTCTCAATGAATACTTGCTCTATTTTTTTCATTAAGATTAGTTTTATTTTTGTTTCAAAGTGCCATTCTGTAACTTTTGCTAAATTTTAAAACTTTTACATGAAAAATTATTTCTTTTCTTGATTATTACTTTCTTTAAATTGCTTTGTCTGCTTAATTGCTTTTTAGGGTGTTTTATAGGACAATTAAAATTTTATAAAATAATATTCATGAACAATGAATGAAGAGCTAATTGTTTGAAGTTAATGTAATTCTGGCATTTTTCTTCTTAATTTTCAATAATTGTTCACTAATAACATTTGGCTTATTTCAACATTCAACAGAGTATGAATCTGATTTTTTTATCTTAATTTTCTCATTTCTGTTTTGCTTGGGCTTCTCATGCTTAAGCTTGTACATTATATTTAGAGCATTTTAAAAAGACTGATAAACTTTTATTTAAATTAATTGTGTAATAAAAATCTTGTAACATTTAAATCCATTATTGATAATTCTGATATTTTCTTTAGTATATAGTTTCATCTCGCTGTGACTTTTGAAACTTTATCTTATTATTTAAATTCTCCATATAATTGTAGCGAATGTCCTTTATTTCCTCTATATATTAGTCAGCAATTAAACTATGGAAATGAGGTGAATATCAATTATAAATGTTTAAGTAATATATTATATAATTTTATTGAGAAATTTTTTGGTTAATTGATCATGGGCTAATGTGACTTACAGGATAATTTAAAAAATATATTTTTTTACTATAATTCAAAATACCATCTGAATATATTACTTATCTAGTATGTAGCATTATTATCATGTATTGATCTTCACAAGGTACAACCAAGATGCGCTCAAAAGAGTTAGGAATTGATTATGAGGAACTAGCTGAAGTTAAGAATTTATTGAATGAAAAATATTTTAGTTCCTAAAAGTTTGGTTCTCCATAGCCAAGAGCTTTAGTTCTTTGTAAAATTCATGTATTTGGGATCAAAAATACGAATTCCATTAACAAAATATTTTTTTTATCTATCCTAAACATAGTAATCCAATATTTAACTTATTAGCATTTTTGTTTTATAGTATCAGAGGTTAATTAAACTATAAAGAAAAAGCCTTCTTGTAACTTATGTAAAAAAAAAAAAATTTAAATAAAGGAAATTTGTAGAGAATATTAATTGGCATCACTATTTTTTGTATGCAAACATGCTTAAAATAATGTTGGAGATTGAATAAAAAAAAGTTTTTTTGTTTGTTTTGTTTTGTCATTTTCCTTGGTAACTGTGAATGTGGGTGGTGTTGGTGTTGGGTTTGGTTGCTAAGGGTTGGGATGTTTAGGTGCTCGCTGGGAGAGACCCCCGCCTCCGGCTATGTCTGTATCCCACAACCTGTCGACCCTTCATCACATTGCAGGTATATGCCTCAGTCTTAACATCACGCCTTTCATTATTGCACTGTTTTGTGGTTTCATCTTGTTTTTGCTTATTTGCTTCATTTATTTAGTTTATCGCAGTGAGGATCTGACATCATTATTTTACAGAAATGTAAAATTGCTTACTTATACAATATAAATATTCATATATTTATGTCTACATATTATTATAGTACGCACTCTTCTTAATTTTTTCAATTGTATTTTCATTAATGCTTTATCTAATATAATCTCTGCATGAACTTTAATTAGTTATTTAAAATTTAACTAGGTATTGGCATGCTTGAATTTCCTATCATTTTTTTTTTTCTCAATATTTAATATATTTCTTCAATAAAGTTTTCATAGTCTGTATTCTAAAATAAATTTGGAATTGCAATTATTTATCGAAAGTACTAATTAAGAATTATTTTATAATAAAGCTTTGCTTACAATTTCACTTGGCATATAGTCTGTCTAAAATATTTGCAAAATAACCGTAACATTATTTTAAAACCCTCATTCTGATGCCACTATACTGGTCATCGTTTCACTCCCTTTGGGTTCGTATCAAGCCCTTTCAGTGCCTCATGCGTCCATCAGCTGCAGACTCTGACATGTTTCTCTTGCCGTGAATGTCGTCTGATGAGGATAATCTCTAGAGTATGAGGAATTTAGAATAACTAAAGTTAATTAAGTTTATTGCCATTAATTTTTATTCTTACCCATAATTTATTCTGTTGTTTTAAAGCTAGTGATAATACCGCTATAAATATTATATCAATATCAATATTATAACTGTCATAAAGTTATTTTGTTGTAAGAACTAACTACCTTCTTGTATTTTGTTTTGTTTAAAAATTTGTGATACAATTCAGATTTTAAAGAAACAAATAATTAATTGTTTTTCAGATGAAATTTAAATATTAATTTTTTTTTAATTTGGCATCGGTTCCAAGCCTCTGAGATCACTTAGCTGTAGTATAATTATTTTTTCCACCTTACAGTTGGTATTGATTAATTTTAGAGTGACAGATTTTTTTAAAATTAATTTTAATGGCAAAGGGACAGCGTAATTAGTTGGTATTATGAAGCATGTATGATTTGCATGAATGCATGTTAACACTAATGTGTTATTTTTATTCTACTTCCATAACTAATCATTTTTGTTTTTATTACATGCAGCAACAGGAAGATTATAGGTATATAAAAATGTCAAAATGTTTTTATGCATGATTTTAATTTTATGTTTATTTTAATTTTAAATCAATCGCAATATTACAATAAAAATGGTTAAATGAGTTTATTTTTAAAGAAAATGTGCTCTCATAGTTAACATAAAAACATATTATTTTCATGAACAATCATTTTTATTTCTTTGAACACCAATACTTGTTTTTACTTACATATATGTCAAATACATTTATGACATTTTTTTTTTCTTCTGGAAATTAACATTTTTTTTTTAAATATATGGAATGTTCATGATTTTATTTATCTCAAATTAAATCTTCTGATTTTTTAATATTTTTTTTTTCTAGTATAAAGTTTAATTATATATATGGTTTTTATTTATTTTTTTTTAGTCAAACAAATAATCTGAAGGAAACATTCTTGTCCTCATATACTGGACAATATTAAAAATAATAACTTATATTATGTTGATATTAAACAAATTGATGTTATAGGCCAGGGGCTCCCAAACTTTAACGAGTCTAGGCCCACTATAAAAACCGATGACACACATAAAAGACAACAAGAATAAAAGGAATAAAGTAAGAATAGAATTAATTTTTATCTACTTATCTATATATTAACAATTTTAATGTGTCTAAATATTCAAAAGAATGTAATTGCAACATTTTTCTATAACATCTTCTTAGCAATTTTGAATTTTATTTATTTTTTTTAAAACCAAACTTGTTTGAACAAAACTGGAAGAACCACTCAATAACATATAAATAACTGTGATTCATAATTATTCACTAAATTATTTGTTAAAATGTACACAACTGATATCAATCAAGCAAATTTCATTAAATTTTTTTTTGTGGCCCTCAAGTCCACCTCTCATTTTGGGAACCCCTAGGCATGATAGGCAAAGAAAATACAATAATACACTGCTTCAAAAATAATTATTTAAACATAATACTTCTGAGATTTAACATTTTGTTGTAGTATTCTTGTAATGTTTTAAATTTTGATATTGATTCTAGCCGACGTCGGGAGAGCAGTACACGAATTGGTGGCACTGCTAACTAATAGTGAAGAAGGGACCGCAGCTGCATCATAACTGCTCCACTCCTCGTCTAAGCTGAAGAACAATTTTATACACAAAGATTTTTCTTTTCTTTCCATTGCTGAAGATTTTTTCACATGCCTTCATTACAATAATTCTTCCCATTGAAGGCATTTTAGTCTTAAACTGTGTTGGAGAAATGTAACTGTACCAAAATTTTATACTTTTATTGACAAATCTCGACTAACATTCGTTTGTATTGTATCCAATTTAATGAGATTATGACTAATACTGGGACTATTATCATCTAATGAAAACTTATGTTATTTAAAACAATTTTAATTTAATGACATATCAATTTTTAATCATTCCATATCAGCATTGGTTGAAATGTTACAACTAAACATCATCTTCCCTAAGTCATATCATTGTAAAATAGTATATAATTATAAATAAATATATATAAAATATATAAATAGAGTTGTATAATGTAAGTTTGTTTTTATTTGAAATCTGGTGTAGATCAGATTTTTGTAAGTTATGTTAAAATTATATATGTATTTGTATTATATTATCTTTTTCTTTCTCTCATGCCGAGTGAAACCTGAACCAGAATTTTTGTCTCCTTCCTATTCCTAATTATTCAAATTATATTGATTTCCATTTCAATACTTTGATTATCTTCTTATTAGTTTGTTTAAGAATTTGATAATACATTAATAACGAAGCAATAATCTGTCATGAGATATCACAAAAACCATGTCCATTCCTTCCTTCTAATCCTCTCATCATGAAAGAAAATAAATTTCTAAAAAAGAAACTTTAAAATGCCTTTTTACTACTTATCTGCCCATTATTTCTCCTATAATTGATGCTGATTGTAAAGTCCAAAAGAACAGTGAAAAGAATAATTTTTCAATTTCTTTTAGTTACTTTACTGTTGATTAGCAGAAGTTCTTTATTTTTTCCGTCTAATTAGCTTTTAAACTTCATTTTATGATAGTTTTTTAAATATAAAAATGTAACTACAACTAAAATAGTAATCAGTTGACATATGCATGATGTTATAGAAGGATCGATCTAATTAGGAATTGATAAATTATTTACCACTTCTATAAATTTATTTTTATTGGAAACTAGTTATTAATGTTATACATTCATCTTCAGTTCTAAAAACACACAAAAATTAAAAGAAATCAGCAATTTAAAATACAGTTTGGTATTATTATGCATATTAAATTAAATGTCAAAATACATATACTTACATTAAATTAAATATAATATAAATTAGTATTATAAAACATTTATGAATTATGAATTTAATTAAGACAAGAGATCAAATACATGTTGGTACTCACCAACGTTTAAGTAGATTATATCAAACAGAATAGGTTACATTCGTTTGTTCTCGCACTGAACTAGTAATGAAAATTACTGTAATGGAAGAAAGATCAGGTGTCTACCTAAAAATGTTCACAGGGGTTTAGGTCTAAATTGACTGAAGCTTTGAGGAAAAATGAGCAGCTACTTGTGATGTAAGGAGTAGTCGTCAGTTATTACTGGTTGACAACCATAAACCCTACTGGGGTCGCATGAGGCAGGAAAAATTCCACAAAAGGCCAAACTGGACGACCAAAGACCACCATACACCTGTCAAGAGATGTTGAACGATAGTTCAAAAAATTAAATAACACTATTAGTACAAAAAATCTATTTAAAAAAAACAAGAATAATAAATATGTATGTAAAAGTTGTTTATGATAATGTAATATAAATGAAGTTAATACGTTTTAAAATGTTGTTATTAATAATAAAGTATTATAAGGAAGGATGGGAAACCCTTCCTCACTATAACTCATTCGAATGTTTTGTGAGATCTCTGTCGTCTGGAGATCCCACAGGAATCATATACTTCTTACAAAGAATATTAAGTCCTTAGGAATAGATCTAGTAATATCTTTAGGTTTACGTTTAGCAAAGCGCTTTAAGTCCTAAGAAATAGGGCTTTGTAATATTTTAGTTTAATTATTGTCTGTTTTAAATACTGCAGTGTGTAAAAGGTAAGGGCTTCACATTCACACAGAGTGTGCTTTAACCTTTCTTCATTCTGTAGGCACATAAGATCGGTGAAATCTTCCAGTCTTCTTGTGATGATATTTTAACAGACAGTGGCCTGTGAGGAGACCCGGTATTGTTCTCAACTCATTTTTGTCAAGTTTAGGTAGAATTTAGTTACTAAGAAATTTGGTAGCGAAGTGTTAGTGAACATACCAAGAAATGATTTTGGTGAAAAAATTGCTGAAATCAGTGACGGTATATTTAATGGAATTTCCAGTATCATTAGTTCATTTATCCAGAAGAAAAATATATTTGTAAATCTTAATTGATTGATTGTTAAAAGAGTTACTTATACTGTTCTGACAGAACAGGTTCTGGTTTATAAGTCAGAGGTCAACCACACCCCTATACTCGTATGTTAAGGCCGAGAATTTGTAAAAAAATTTGTTCAACCGAATTCATAGAGCTCCTGGATAGTCTTCAAAATCAAAACAGCCTTAGGTGGCGTATTGTCTTTGTTTTCCAGATTTGTTTAATGTTTTATTATTGGTCATATATATTAAATACCTTTTTCTCCCAAAAGCAAATATAGGGGATGCTCCTGATATCAATGATCACAATAGACTTTTTATAGATATCAAAAAACATTTCTCTAATGTAAGAGTAAATAAACAAAAATTGTTTGATTTGAAATCTTGGATAATCAAAAATTTTCAGAGGTCTCTTCAACTTTGAATTAAACATTAAACATAAAACAAGTTCCACTGTAGATTGTTAGGACCAGGCTAGTTATTAGATATAAGCATAAGCGCAGACTTAGGGGGCAATCGTTTCTCCCCCAACAATAAAAGAAAGGGGACAAGGGTATCATTTTGGACTCCTCCTCCCTTCTCCCGATAATTTAATGAACAAAGATTTAAAAAAAAAGGAAAATAAAAAACAATAAAAAATAATCTACATGACAGAATAAAATATATAAACTAAAACCAATTAAGAAAATAGGAAAAGTCGAATAGCTAAGGCCTAGAATATTAAATTTGTAGTTGAATCGAATTCTGTAAGTCTAGATCAGCCTGTCATTCGTTACTCCGTTTAAGCAGTAAACAATATCAAGAATATATAGGGCCTAAATGGGCTTGCAGAGTAGGGAGTAAGCTCGACTCAATGGCTCCAGCTCACTACTGAGACTTAGGTGGGCAATCGCCCCCCCTCCCCCCCTCCCCCTCCCCAATCAAAATGGATAGTCTGCACCTAGGGGTATTATAATAATTTCATAATTTGTTACAAGCAAATCTCTGCAGTGAGCAGACTTAAATTGATTATATAAAAACATATTTATGAATCACTTTCACTATATAAGATTGCGTAAATATGATTAAATAAATAAATATGGATGCTAGTGTTATAAAAGAAACATAATAAAATTTGCAGTGTTTTTATAAAATTATTATATTATTTCAAAAGTTAATTTAAGTAAATGAAAAAAATCCTATTTTATTCCTGATTTCCACAACATTAAATTAAATTTTCAAAAATTTAAAATTAAATGGAAGGTTTTTTTAATTTAATATTTATGATTTTTATGAATACCATAATATCCATAATTAAATTAGGTATTTTTAGTGTTTACTAACTTATTAAATTACTAATTCATTTAATAAGTTCAAAAAATTAGGTTTTCCTAACTTTCAAACTCACATAGGAGGACATAGCAGCCCCAGAGTCGTCAGTGTCAGTAATTGGTGGAATACTAATAGGAGAATAGGAAGTCCCAGGAGCTCAACGACCAGACAGACCAGAAACCTGTACCTCCTGCAACTTCCTGCTGTCCTAATATTATCTTAGGTAAGGCCAGCTGACCAGGCCAATGCAGTGCAGTAATTAAGCTCCTTATAGCTCCTACTCTCCTAATCATACATCCACTTTTTGTAGGCATAAATCATTTTTTGTTTTATGTATGTATTTATTTATTATTATTTATTTATTATATATTTTTTTATCTGGTCAATTTAAATAAATTAAATTAACTATCTTTTATTGAAAATTAATAAAATTACAATTATCTACTGTCTGCCTGTCAATTAACTGACAACAATTATTGATATACCAAGTTTATTAAAATAATAATAAATATTTATTATTTTGCAATAAATTCTTTTATTTCATCTAATGAGATTATTAATTGATCTATTTATTATGATTACTAATGTTCTTTAGATAGTTTTTCTCTTATAATAATTATGAAATTTCATTCAATATTTTATTTATACTATATTTTTATAATAAATTTTACTATTATTTTGATAATTTTAAAATAAATATTTACTTCACTTATTCTAAACCTTAAAGTATTTTTAAAATAAAATAATATAAACAAGAACATATTTATCACTAGCTGATTAGCATGAACTTTTTCAATATTTCAAATTATTTTAGTAAATTTTTTATTTAGTACTTACTATTCCCGTTCATTGCATAGGATATTATTTTTATTTTGAGGGATTTTCATTTGAAGATGAATGGCTGAATCCTGGTAGTTTTTATTTTTATACATAACTAAGATCATGGGGATTTGAAGTAAACAAATACAAAAATTTAATACTCATGTTTATTCAAAAATATTAATATATTTATAATTGAAAATATTCTTCTATACTAACTAAGAAATATTATTACAGACATGCAACTTGTTGAAGTTGCATAGACATATATTCAATCCAAAAGTTATTTCGATATTATTTAATAATTTTCAATTTTCTTATCTTTCATATGTCAACACAAATAGAAGGAGTACTGACTATTAAATTGTATTTATTCATAACTGACACAAAAAGAAATCTATAGTCAAAAAAATATTTTTGAGTATTTGAAACAAAATTTTTCAATGATTCTTAATTATAAAAAAATATAACATTAAATATAAAAAATTGTCTTGTTGAAACCATTAAAGAAAATACTAAATTAACTTATTTACACTGGTCTGAAATAAAAATTGAGTATACATGCACTTCAGTTTTAATCCACCATTAAACATATATATTCAACAATCACTATACAAACTATTCAAAATTCTTACTATAATAATTACATGGATAAAATATCTTACTTCGATAAATAGGTAAAAAGAATTCGTATTTTTTTTTTTATCACTAAATAAATTATAATTTTAACTGAGTCAAACTAGATACTACCTTAATTGTACTATACATCACAATTAGTTAGTGGCTTTTAAAACCTTTTAACCTTAAATTGACATATATACATAAGTAAACGTTATGAACCCACTCGAAAACACCCAAATCACGAATCATATTTGGTTTCTCGTGGAACTTCAAAAGGAATTAAACTTATAAAATAGTGGATGGTATGAAAATAAATGGTAATCATCAATATTTTTTTCACTTGGATTTTCTCTTAGTAGGCGAAACTATCCTTAAAAGTGATACCACAGGAGCCTCAAAGAAAAGAGAAATTATGAATGCAACAATGTAAGACAGGGTGAGGAACCCAGTGTACACAACAATCTGAAACAAAACAACCATGTTTATTCAATATCTATATTTACAAGTGTACTTCCAATTTATTTATTTGTTTTAATATCCCATTATTATAAGCAAAAATTATACAATAAAATTTTAATGGCATTTAAATACTTATGGTAGTTATACACAATGACTGAATATTCTACTTACAACCATCTCTGGACTAAGATGCAATGGAGAATCCAGCCGCATAGTTGCCGTTCTAATGACTAATGTATGTACAAGATAAGCACAGTATGTAACTCTACTAAATGGGTAGAGGAGGCTTGAAGATAAAATGTCCGTTACGTAACCTGCAAATAAAAAAAAAATAATAATGATGTATTTATGAATTATATTCGACCAGTCCAATTTATTTGAGTTTTTTTTATAACAAACAGGTAGTAAGGTAAATCCTTTAATTCATTTATCATGATTACGTTTGATTAACCATTAAAACTCAGTACACAGCATCTCCCAGCTCTATTAACTATAAAATGTGATAGCATATGCTATTTAATAAACATAAATTATAATCTATTTAACAATCATTTGATAAAAATCAAAATTGGTGATTCCCCAAACTGTAAAATATCCATGGATTATCCTTTATCTAAAGTGAATGTACTGCCAGCTTCAAATATTTATTGTAGTGTCAACTTTGTAATGTTTTACTTTCTTTTTTCACACTGTACAAAGGTACAAGTATCTGTTCTCCTGTTTCTATGATGCTAGACGTACTGGCACATGAATCTTTGAATACTCTTGCTACTCTGAATACTCTTGTAAGATTGGATATTTCTAGAAGAAAGAGCTACATTTGCTTTTGCGGATTCCATTCATTTAGGACGGAGGTATCACAGCCAATCAAGGGGTGTATAAGAAGGGTATTTCCTTGTTTAGAATGTCTGTATGATGATGCAGAAAACAATGAGTCAGGAATACAATTTCTCCCAAGTTTTCTGAATTAGTTGGAAGAAAAGTAAAAGCAAGACCTTTCAGTAAGACAAGACGATCTATGCCCTCTCCTTCATGAATTTGGACTGTTTAACTTTCATTCTCAGTTTCAGTTCTTTAACTAAATTCTGTCTCTTTGTAATTCATGTTTGAAGTAGTAACTTATGAAGAACTAGTAGATAGTCTTGAAAAATTCGGCAAGGATATTTTTGTCATTTTTTTCCTCAACTTTAATGGAACGCAGTGCCAGTGCCAATGATCACAGAAAAAAAGCTTTATATATTAGAATAGTAGTAAATGTTATCATTTGTAAGTTTTAAACAGGAAAATTTTCTCAAAAATGTACGAAAAAGAAGATATGAGTGAAAAATAAATAAAAATTTTTGAGGAATATGAAATATTAAATCTGGGATTGGTTTTGTAATTTTGCATGATTTAATAAACTAGTTACCTCCATAACCTGTTGAGCATGCTATAACTATCCAAGAAAGACCTAATGCCCAAGCTGTGTGAGAAAGAGAAGAAAATGCTGCTGCAGCAATGGGATGAAGTTTAGTTCCAAAGAGACCATATATCAGGAACAGAAGCAGGCTTAATGTCAATGTCCAACCTGTGATCACTGTAGCCTGTAAGAAATATATATTGATTTATACAGAGCTGACTATTATTTTTTTTTTAAATTAATAATATTGGTCATACCTAATGGTTGGACCGAAGTTATGATAAGGTCAGATACAAATTTCTACAAAATTATTTGACGAAATGTTGTTAATTCCACTTAACAAGTCTATTTTTGCCAATGGTAACAATATTTACTTTATGAGTTGCTATATACTTTTAAAATGGTAAAGCACATACATAATTGGAAGTATATTTATTACAATTTTTTTCTGATTAAAAGCTATTAATTATCAATTAGAAATTCTTTAACAATAAATTCAAATACTCATTTGTATATTTGAATGCAGTGTAAATCCAATTAGCACATAAGAAATTCCTCTTCCCCTAGTTAGTATTATTCATCAACAAATAATAGCTTATAAAAAAAAAAAATAAAGAATTATAATTTTCCATAAACCCTATTAAAATAATAAAAATAAATATACTCCTATAATTGGATTAAATATATAATATAAATTTACTCAATGGATAATAATAATAAAATATTTGTTATATTTGTACTTATTCAGAATTTTTCAAAGATAATTTTCTTTACCTTATTCATTTTTATTTTGCAGTTAGTTTTAAACAGTAGCCATCCAACTGACATTCCAACAATGTAAGGCCCAAGCCTAGTCCATGGTTTGTCGTAAATCTTATCAAAAAGAGCTAATGGATCATCCTCACTGAAAGTTATATTTTATTTATTTAATTAAAAAATAAATAAATAAATATTTAATTTATAAAATATGTATAAAATAAAATAAGATAAGCAAATAAAATTACTTACTTTGGGATATGGTTATTGGAGTAAGCAATAAAACCTGTCGTGAACCACGAGCTTACCAAAAAGAACATCATGAGAGCAGTAGCTGCTTTAAAGTACCTATGTGATAATCAATATTATTTGAAAATAACAATTTCAGAAATCATTAAATTAATAATTCAAAGAAATCTGAAAACAACTTTACATACTTAACGGCTAAAATGAGAAGGATTACTCCTAATACATAAAACTGAGTATCATCAGCCAGGTACCAGCTCCACAGCATACACTAAAAAAAAAAAATTAAATGTTAAAATTCTTTGCTAGAAGAAGAAATTGATAACTTAAATATGTAATCTTAAATTTCAACATTCTAAAAAAAAAATAGAAGAAGACCCTGGCTGCTGTGAATCAACAATGTGTAGGTAGATGGAGAAGAACGGCTATCGATAGGGAAGCCTAGCAGAAGCTTATTTCTTAATAATAATAGTAATAAAAATTAAAAAATAAGTATATTAAAATAATAATTTATAATATTCTCCAATATTTGCACATTAATGTTGACTTTATATGTCTAATGCTGATTAAATTTAAATAAGTTAAGAAAATCCAATGCTGCCCCAATAGAAAATTATTTTCATGATCAGGACTATTGTGACCGTATCAGATCCTATATGTTCTATCTCTTAAATTATCAGGTTAATATTATAGGTCATAAATTATCCTGTAGACTTAAAGAAAGAGGAACATAAAGCAATTACCATTTCTTGAACTGGAAAAAGAGTATTGATGTAAAGCATATTTCTCCACCAGTATAGTTGACAGTTTACATGGTCGAGGGTAGGTGGTTCGAAAACAGAATTGTGGTAGAACCACCTCATTGTCACTTGTGTACAACCCATAATAAATAAATATGGTGTAGTCAACCTGAAACATATCAGTATCATAGCATCATTTGCTTCAGTTAATTATTATTATTGTTTTATTCTGTAATTAACCATTAACAGCTCGAATTCAGATACAAATCATTTTTTTTTTTTTGCATTTTGCTTTATAATTTTTCGTATAAAATATAGCAATTTTAGTTTAAAAAAATATTTAGTCAGGATTTTCGGTATGTTTCCAATTGAGAACAATGGCCGCTACCGATTAAGCTTTTTATTTTTATATAAATTTGTTAAACTTATGAAATAAAGGATGTACTAAAGGGAAAAAGAAAAAAGAAAAAGTTAAAAAAAAAATATTAATGCGCTTATTGAATTGAAACCTTGATTATAAAAATAAATTAAAACGAAAAACATAAAAAGGCATATTTCAAGTATTTCGAAAAATCTTAACTCAAATTGAAAAATTTGCCTACCTTTGCATTCAAAAATAAGTTTTGGCATTATAGATTTAAATAAAAATATTGAATGAGTGTTTAACTTTTAGATAAAGATTTTTAAAAAAATTTCCAAACAATTGTTCCCAATTGGGAACATAGGCCGCTAAAAGGCTAATAGGTATTTCAGTATTGCTGAACCCCCAGAGGTTAACTCAGTTTATGAAAAATATTAGTTAGATCTAGTATTAAATTGTAAAAGATGACTTCAATTCATTGTGTATAAAAGACTATGCCAGAAACAAAAGTGTGTAAGGTAGCATACAATTAATTTTGTAAGTGCATAATTTTCATTTACTCACCTTAATTCTAAAAATTTTAAATTTTTCAATTATTTTACAGAATATGCTAATGAATTAAATATAATTATTTTATTGCAATTACTTAATTATCAATATCATATCAATGTATTCCAACTATAATCTTTAAATGCTTTGAATATAGTTCATCTTCCTAAAGAACATGGACTGAAAATATGTCAATATTGCTTGCAGATCCCATATTTAAAAAAAAATAGTGGGGGTCTGAAAAGACTATTATTAATTTTCCCCTAGAATGTATTAATTTTAAAATTCATAAAATAATACATCTGCTGACTCTAAAAGATTGTTTCAAAAACAAAATAATACTTAATGATTCATTGGCTGTTTGAATCCCGTTTGTCTAATATATATTTAGAAAATTTTATTAAAAACATGACAAAGTTTTAATTACTATGTCTTATTTCATACATATAAAATAATAGACTTACCTTGCAAATCTATAGCCAATCAAGCTTATAAATTCCAAGAAACCAGAAGTAAGGCCAGTAGTTTTGGTGAACTTAGTAATGTCATGCTTAGAGGTTGTTCGAAAATATAAATATGATACCAATAAGCCACTAAAACAAAATAAAAATATTAATTTCAGTATTAATAATATGTAGTAAATAATAAAATATGGAGTAGTGTCTTAGAAAATACATATCGTAGTCTATTTCAGATATAAATAGAATGTGGTGATGAACAATTAAAGAATGGGTCAATATATATGTATTAATATTAGGAGAATATAGACAAAATGCAGCATATCTCATGTCAACATTCTAAAAATACACATCAATAAGAGACAGTGCCTTACTCCAAGACATCTGCACACATACTCTGTGAGTTTCTATATTTCAAATTGACTAATTGAAATCTAGAAAATCAAAAGAATTCCTATGGTACAAAAGTTGGAAAATGGAAAATGATATTTCTAAATCAAAATATTTATTATTTTTATTAGCAATAATAAACAAATGGGTTCAATAAGAATATTTGATGGCCCCAGTTGTAAACTATATTTCAGTTATTCAAAAATCAGCCAGATATAAAAAAAATCAATGTTATTTTCGCTTCTTTCGAAATCTAAAAAAAATTCAATTGTTATCACATAGTTTTAAATGGCAATAGATAATTACCTAATAAAGAAAAATGTGTCAACAGAGTAAGGTCCTCTGTTAATAGTCTGGAATAGCAACTCTTTTTCAACAATTAATCTGTATGCTGGATTATCTGAAATAAACATAGTTCAATTAATTATGTGATATGTCTATCAATATATTCAATCCAAAACTGCCTTCTAAATAATGCTATTCTTACCAGAATACTGAAAAAAAATTATGCATGTATGTCCAAGTATCACCCAAGCCATGGTTATCGACCTTAAGCCATGGATGGTAGGAATGGTATCTTCTCCAACTGATTTTTCACAAATTGTTGACAAATTCCTTTTTATAGAAAATGAAATGAGAACTTCTTTCCATATCCTTCCTGTAAGATGGATAAAATATAAAATTAGTTCTCTATTCAGTCATTTAAAGGGATGAAGGTGTAATTAGTGATTAAATTACAGGAAAATTTGGAGAGAAAAGGCATTTTTTGAGTGTAGGGTACTGAAACAGCTTCATTTATATCATGATCCTACAACAAAATCTATTGTTTGCTGTCGTATAAATGTATCTTGTATATAAATTGTCCTTTGGCGTAGGGATGTTGTGGCCCCATCGTCCGGTCGTAGTACCGCAATCAACCACTGGTCTTCTAGGTTGGAGGTACACTTATACTATCACACACACACACAGTGCACAAATACAGCACACAGTACACACCCTAGGGTCACCATTCCTAGGTAGCCACTTGGAGGGGGTGTCTGTCTGTAGACACAAAGGTGACAGCCCCACCAGCGGAATAGGGTACGTAGACTGGGCTGATAGCCCCGCTACCCGAAAATAAATCAATCCAGACACCTAAAACAGCCTCGGAATCAAATAGTCTAAAACAGAAACGACCCGGCAATCCCAGGCTTAAATTTAACTTAGGATATTGGAATGTCATAACTCCCAACAGACCCGGAGCACTAAAATTGCTCTTAGAACAAATCAGAAAATATCATCTAAACATTGCTGCTATCCGGAAATCTGATGGACTGACCAGGGAATTATTTATGGAGAAGAAACGCTACACCACTTACTACAGCTCTGGTGAGAGGTCGCATGAATGTGGAACTTGGACAAAAAGTAATTGGGTTCACAGCTGTAAGTTCAAGAAATTGTATAGTAAGGATCCAAAGAACATTTTATAACTATTCCATTTTAAGTGTGCATGCCCCCAGAGAAGTTTCGGAAGAAAAATAAGCCTTTTATAAGCTCTTGGAGAGAACTGTGGATGCCTACCACAATATGATTTGAAAATTATTGCAGGTGACTTTAATGCAAAAGTGGAGAAGGAATTAATATTTCACCCAAATATTGGTCGACATAGTCTGCACGAGTCAAGCAATGACAATAGAGTAAGACTTATAAATTTTGCTGCCTCTCAAGATCTTACTATTGGCAGTATCCTCTTCCCTCATAAGAAAATCTACAAAGGAACTTGGAAAACATCTGACAGGTCAACACTTAACCAGATCGATCATGTCATAATCGACTGGAAGCACATATGCAATCTCCTCAATGTGAGAGTATTCAGAGGGGCAAATATAGATTCTGACCACTATTTAAGTATCACCCATGTCCGAGCACTAATAATGCTTAGGAAAACAAGCTTAACAGCGCAGAAGCCTAAGCACAATGACCTTAATAAGCTCAATAACCGATAGTTCTCGCACAATAAGAATCAGAACTGGACAAGTGTATTCAGCAGGTTGATGTCTTGAGGGGTGACATTGACTCCACATGGGCTTCATATTCAGAAGCTATATCAGATACAGCTATTAAACTGCTTGGACTACAGGAAAGGGACCCGAGAACTCCATGGTTTAAAAAGGAATATGAAAGGGCAACACATCTGAAGATTGAAGCATATAAAGCCAAGGTTCAGTGAGAGATGAGGAGGAATGTCTATATATATATGTATACATAGATAGGAGAGGTGAGTAGAAAAACATCTCCACCAGTATATGAAAATACAGTAAGAGAAAAACGAATTGGATAAGACTGAACTTCTGAGGGGCAACAAGCAATTTAGGGAATTCTTCAGAGCAGTTAATCGGAAAAGAAAATCTTTTGAAAGCAAAACTACCTACTACTTGAATGAAGACGGAAAGCTACTCCCAAACATGGTGGATGTACTTGGAGAATGGAAGAGACACTTCTTTCAGCTTCTTAACAAAGATCTACCGGATAAAGTTGAGAACGACAACCATGAAGATTTTCCTAATTATCAATCTATGGAACCCCCAGATGAAGAGGAGATTCTGGACTCTCTGACAAGGCTTAAAAATTGTAAGGCACTAGGTGCTGATGATCTGCCTGCAGAATTATTAAAGTGTGGAGGTAGTGAACTTGTGAAAATCATCCAGAATATTATAATTTGGATCTGGACTGATGAAGTAATGCCAGAATTTTGGAATAAGTCTATAATCTGTCCATTACAAAAAAAGGGTAACTGGATAGTCTGTGGCAATTATAGAGGCATTTCCTTACTCTCCTGTTCATATAAAGTGCTGTCCAACATCCTCTTTCAGCACTTACTCCACTTTGCAGAAAAGATCTTTGGCCCTCACCAGTATGGCTTTCAAAAAGGACAATCCACAATTGACCAAATATTCTGCTTACGCATCAAACTTGAGAAAGGACGTGAATATAAGCTTAAAACGCACCATCCGTTTGTGCATTTTAAAGAAGCTTACGAAAGTGTCCACAGAGAACAACTGAACAAGGCAATGAGAGAGCTTGAAATCCCTGAAAAGCTTATTAGAATAGTAAGACTCACCATCAGAGAAGTGAGATGCATGGTGCAGATTGGAGGAGCAAGATCTGAGGAATTCACATCTGGGAAAGGACTGAGGCAGGGGGATGCACTGGCATGCCTCCTATTAGATCTAGCTCTGGAGAAGGCCATTAGAGAATCTGGTATTCAAGTGGGCGGAACAGTATTCAGCCGAACAGTACAACTTCTTGCTTATGCTGAAGATATTGATATCGTCAGACAATCCTTCCAGGCTGTCTCTGATGGATTCCATAAACTAGCAGAAGCAGCAAAAAAATTGGGCTTTAAGTAAATGCAGCAAAGACCAAATACATAGTCACAGAGGAAATCTCCAGGCCTGGCGAAGAAATCAATATCGGAGAGTATACTATTGAAAAAGTCTCCGAGTTTGTCTACCTTGGGTCCCTCATAACCTAAGACAATGTTATAGATTCTGAAATTAAACAAAGAGTGCTATGCGCCAACCGTTATTATTATGGCCTCAGTCCATGTTTTAGGAGCCATAATACCATATTTTATAATACCATAATACCATATTTTATTGACTAAGGACACAAAAGTTCTCTTAACAAAACAATTATCCAGTAAATTCTCCTTGATGGCTCAGAAACGTGGACTATCTCCAAAACTGGTGAGCAGAATTTGATGGTGTTTGAGAGAAAGATTCTGTGTAAAATCTTTGAAGCTGTGAAGTTTGGCCAGGTATGGAGACATCGAACAAACCAGGAGCTCAAAAATTTATTTAAGGAATCAGACGTGGTGTAGTCTATGAGGCTCAGTAGATTGAGATGGGCCGGACATGTTGCTCGGATGGCTGAGAATGATCTGCCAAAGAAAATAATGACTGAGGTAATACATGGAACAAGGCAAAGAGGTAGAACTCGTCTTCGATAGAGTGATGGAGTGGCTGGAGATGCTAGGTCCATGTTGGGTGTGAGGAGCTGGATGGCAGCAGCACAGGATCGGAACAATTAGTGGAGGCAGCTGCAGGAGGCCAAGACTCGACATCGAGTTGTAGCGCCGATTGAATGAACGAATATAAATTGTCCATGTATTGATAGTGCATGTTTAGGCAAACAGAATAATATTTAGGGGGCCCATTTCTGGTAATCAAATATTGTTTTAATAAAAAAAAATTGATTCGATTTGATGAAACATTATGGTATACAAGTTAAACATAAACTTTTAAACAGAAAAATTATAATGTATAATAATGTATTATAACCTAATAAAAAAAATGAAATCTCTAGACAACTTTTACAAAAAGACTTATTCAAATCGTTTCGCCATACACTATTATATCATTTATTCATCTTTAATGATATTTTTGATTCAGTTATAATGGGACTCTTATCTTTTATATTATTTTATGTTAAATTTAAAGGATATAACTGTTGAAGACAATAAAATAATAATAAAATTAAAATTAAAGCAAAATTATAATACTTTATATTTAATTTAAAATACCTATTTATGTTCCTGTTGGTTTTTACATTCTAAGAAAAGGTTTTGTTTCTAATTATGTAAAAATATTTTTGGTTAAAAATATAGTAGAAAAGATTATTTTTATAACGTGATTAGTAATTGAGGAGCATTCTATCAAAAGTCAATTTATCCACTTTCAGAAAATGATTTCCAAAAAAAAAAACACAAAAATTATTATGGGATCTCTCATGTAGATAAGTTAAATTTTGATTGAAAAGGCTGATTTTTAACAATTTTTTCAAAAGGAAAAATTCAAGTTTTGAAGGAAACTAAATATCCTTTAGATGGACACTTTGTCAAGAAATTAATTTGTTATGAAAAGTGGCTATATTAACTTTTGATAGAATGTTCCTCAATTATTCCGGTTTTATACACCTACCAAATTTATTTTTTTCTTTCTTTTTTTTCCAATCTTACCTAATGAACTTATAATTTTATAGAAATTCTTTTTTTATTTAATTTATTTTGCTTTGAAGATTTTTTAGTCCACATTAACATTACTTAAAAAATAATCGCATATTTTGACTATTTCATTGCACTTTAACACTTTTAGTTGTATATTTTAAGATTTTAACTGCATAAAACCTTTCTGTGGTAATAATGAACTTAAAAATGTATCCAACTTACTGAATTTTCCAACTACTTCTTCACTATTGACAGAATTTCTTTCTGAAGACTCTCCTTCACTATCTGAATAAGAGACATTGAATAAATTATCAACATTAAAAGTGATTGAATGATTGAAGCTACTATATCACATCCTCAATGCAATACAAAGGAATCTTTAAAAAAAAAATGTGTTTCCAAGTAAATAATTATTTTTAATTCCAGATAATTCATTTTATTCAATTAAATACTCACATAAATGAAGAATACATCATTACGAATCAACATCTCCATTGTTCCACAGAACAATAAGCAAAAATGAGTTTTAATATCAATTTTAAATCTCTAATGATAGGACGTATAATGTACAGCTGGAAGGACATAAAGTTCTATTGATAGAATTCACCTTTGGGTTAGCATAGTCTAAACCATCAAAGTCCTCCTTCATCCAATCCTTACAATCCAAAATCCTTAATGCTCCTTGTCACAAATAAAACTATCCACAAAGACCTCAATGTCCCATTTGTTGCAGCTTTAGCCCAAAATACATATACCTCCTTTAATTCCAAACTCCTTACCCACACCAACCCTCTTGTTCGTAGCCTTTCATCCCTATGTATTCTTGATAATCCTCTGAGGCGTCTGAAAAGAAGATGGCCACAGGACCTTCTAAATTAAAATAGTCATTGAAGTTCTATGGATGGTTCCTTCACAAGTCATTATCATCTCTTATATTCTTACTTCACATTTACTAGTTGTATGATTGTAATACAGTTGTAAATTTCAATAAATAAAAAAAAAAAGAATAGAATAGAGGTTATTCTGTCTTTCTGGCAGGACAGCCGATACTACCACCAGAAAAAAAAATTAAAAATTTCAGCTTTTACTATTTTTACGAGAATTTGAAAATTCAGAGGTCCTTCTGGCAGGTTGTCGCTTTGTACATTCTATCATTAAACTCAAATTTTCACAAGTTAGATTTTTGAATTATGTTAGTATTGCATTGAGTGAGCGATATAAACAAATGAGCAAATACATGAATAATTAAAGCTAATATGCATATAATTTATTATCTTCTATCTTTTAATTTCTTAACGAAACGTAAACATCATAAATTAAAATGAAGATTATACTGTCTTATATATTGCCCTTAATTTAATATAATCTATTATAATACACTAATTATTGAATCAATACACATAAATTAATAAATTACTGTCATTGTTGTTGGCACCAGCAGGTATTTTCAATTTGTTATCTGGTGATGGTATTTCTGGAGACTTGGCTATTTCATAAGTGTAATTATCATAAACATATTTTGATATTCTCCTCTTTTCTGTTCTGTTGCGTTCATAAATCTCAAAACCTGTTCCAATTAAAGCCAGGACAAGTATAATAAAAGTGAAGGAGCTATAAAATAAAGTAAAATATTATTAAAATATGGATACATTAAAAAATTAAAAAAGCAGAAATCAGATAGATAACAGTAAGTATAAAGAAGAGCTTACAATAATGCCCAAAAGACTGGGTCGCTGATGATTTCATACATTGAGTTGGGATTTTTCAGAGGAGATAATTCTACAGTTCTGTTGGTATTCAGACCAGCAGAATTAATGCTGAAGTTAAGAATTTCTTCGGCTTCTTCATTAGAGCAGGATGTAGGTAAGCAGACCCCAACTAATATTCCTTGAGCCTAATCGGATAAAGTAAGATATTAACTTAAATAAATGACTTTTCTAGAATTTATAACTTTTACTTCTCCAGCAATTTGAATTTCATGTAATACCAAATTTAATATGAAAAATAATATTTTAGATAACTGAGGAAACAGTAATTAATTAAAAAGACTTACAGCAGTTCTGTTAGCTTTTGCAGCAGACATTGTTTCATTTAGGTGTATTCTAGCTCTGAAGACGTAGAAGCCAAGTTTGAACGGAGGCTCAGGTTCCATATTCTTGCAGTGGACTGCTGAGCCAAGCCAATATTTGTTTCCCCAGAGGAAGCCTCCATTGTATCTTCCGCTAGCATCTGCAGCTGTAAACATAAACAACTTAATTCAGTGCTAAAAACTGGTTATAATTAAAATCACAATTATAATTTATGGTAAAGGTATTTAAAATTATAATTTTGACAGAGTTTTATAATATATTATAAAATAAATACAACACATTATAATGAACTCCTAAATATAAAAAAATAATACATCACTTAAAAACGGAGGTTTAAAAAACATTGGAATATTTCTCCAACTCAGTCAAGGTAATACATTAAAAATTTTTAAAACATATTATAGGAAGGCAAACTCATTAATATTATCCGAGGCAATTTTAATTTTATCTTATAAGAGGAATATCATATTCAGAGCATCTATGTAATTACCATGGTGATAACATCCTCAGTAAACCAAATGTTGCCATAAGCTTTATATAGGATTGATTGTGGAGATGAACCAATCATGGTGGCAGTATGAAAATGGTAGGGAAAATACCTCTTGGCCTGCTCCTGCGAGAAGAAGATTCTTCAGGAGGATGCAGTTGAGGAATGGAAGCAAGAGCATTGATTTCCTAAGGTACTAGCAAACTGCCGAATACATCATATCACCCATAAGGTACTGAGATAGACAGTACCTCAATGTTTTTCCAGAAAGAGAGTTTCCTCATTTAATGACTTAGGAGAAGTACCCACACTTCAAGTACTTTGTATGGGGGTAGAAGAAAATTGTAGGTTCAACCAACTCCTCCTTTAAGATAATCAGCTTCCAGACGTACTATTCTGTGGAGGCCATCGGACAGAGGTGCAGAAGATGGCTGTGGCTAATCCGGGACACTGGGTGGAATAAGATGATGTCAAATAATATTTTATGGAAATTATTTAATGGAAAATATATTTTATGGAAGAAAAATAAATATAGTGTTTTATTTGAAGCATATCGCTGCCTAACATCCTGCACAGCCAGAACCTGTATTGTCTAAAATGAATTTGAAGAAAATCTTGAGACATATATCCCTATAATGTCAATTCTCAGCAGGGGTGTATGCAGAATTTTTTTGGAGGGAGTATTTAATAAGAAGAAGGCAAGGAATCACCTAAATGTCTATAATCGTTAAATTGGTAGTAAGTTTTAAGGATTTGGTCAAAACAAAATATGTTCAAGACCCTTATATTTTTTTTTATTAAATTCCAAAAATTGATCTTCAAAATATTACACTAGGTCATATTATTCTATATAGATCAATTCCATCATAAAATTTTTGGAGGAATATTTTCCTATAGGGACGAATAATTTCAAATAAGTCTATGTATATGTGATAAAATTACATTCTCTACGGCTACCATTTCAAGAAATACATCTCTGGCTAGGAACTACAGGGAGAACTACTGTAGCACTCGCAATGACCTAGTCCAAGGCGGCCTTGGAAGGCTACACCGCTCTTCGGCTCAGTTACCTAACACCCTCATCCCGCACTGTAACCAGGAATCGCCTCTTACCCCTTTCATTGTCCATCTTTACGGTCACGGACGCACGTACCCGGCAAGCTTTCCATAGCCGGTTCTCTTATTATACAATAAAACGAAACACATTACATACAACTCTGAATATCGGAATTTTTTAAACTCTTATTACTATTTTTTCTCAATGGAAAACGTCCGAAAGTTTCTACCGCTTTAAGTCGTTTCGACTGAGTCACGTACGCGTTTTGTGATTCATCTCTTTAAAATGAGGTTCAACTCTTACATAACAACATTGGTATTTCGGAGCAAGCTCATTTCCGAATGGAAAGTATGCCAATGCTCCATGGCATTGATATAAATCATATTTGAAAATTGGAAATCCTAAATCTCCTAATTAAGTGATCTATCTAAAGCAGAGCCGAAGAGATACACTCCGGAAGTCTGCTAATTTTACAGATGTCTGTTGTTGTAACAATGCTATTAGAGCATGCTGTTTTTCTTTTATAGAACTGATTTCATCATTGTCTTTCTGCCTCTTATCTATTGATACAATCGCTCTGATATCCCGCTTTCTAATAATGCATTTTTAAATTACACGGTTCTTCAACAACTTCCCATTCCCGGGTCCAAATGTTAGTGCGATATCGTACTTAAACTACAACTAAATGTAAAAATGTCTTTTTTTTTTTTTTTTTAATTATGAGGTTACTATAAATTCTCTAAAACCAATTGTTCTGAATTATTTGTCATTAAGATTGTTCTATAATCGATGGCCGTTAATGACAACGGTAATTATCTGGCTCATGAGCATTCATAATAATCACAGGTACTGTAATTTTATCAAAAACATTGTAAGCTTCCTAAATTTAATTAAAAACTTCTGGTTGGACCAGACAAGTTGACGGAGTAACTCCATTTCCCGGTTTTATGATGAGCTGAAGAGGCTCTATTCGTTATAACAATTCAGTTCAAATCTTTTTTTTTTTATTCCCTCCAAACCCGTTCTCACCAAACAGCTATTTGCAAAAGGTTAACTTCCTCCTGACATTTTCCGACAAAAGCTCACAATTCCTTAAGCTGTCCCTTAAAAATATAAATAGTGATTACTACCTTTTTGAATATGGTAAAACTTGATAAATATTTTTGGGCTCAAATCCCCAGGAAATAGGCAGAATCAGTTTCCACCATCTTGGTGGTTGCTATTGGTACCAATAATAATTTGATCGTTTAAACCTTTATTCCCACACATTACTATCACTTGCTGATTTTTGAAATATTCCGTGAAGAATTTATAACATGGAAAATACTGAAATTTCATGCCAATACTTCATCAGCCAAATCAATACGGTACCTGTGCTCCTTGGCCAAATTCTATTGTCGAAGAGATAACTCAAGAATAATAAAGATGCTCTTGTCAGTCTAAGCATTGCCAAATTGTCATACTTAAAAAGACACGTGGGCCTATACAGAATAATGTAGAAAATATCGCATCCTTGGATGATGTCTAGGAGAAGAGGAGGCAATATAAACAAATAAGATATTATTGAAATTGCCTGATACGTACTTCGGTAATGTTATGGAGAATAAAGGAAATATAATGGAAATACGTTGAAGATGGATAAAGAAAAAGTTGGAACTATTAACTGCGTCTTAGATAACGTTGAGTTGATAAAGGAAATATAATGGAAATAAGTTGAAGATGGATAAAGAAAAAGTTGGAACTATTAATTGCGTCTTAGATAACGTTGAGTTATAAAGGAAATATAATGGAAATAAGTTGAAGATGGATAAAGAAAAAGTTGGAACTATTAACTGCGTCTTAGATAACGTTGAGTTGATAAAGGAAATATAATGGAAATAAGTTGAAGATGGATAAAGAAAAAGTTGGAACTATTAACTGCGTCTTAGATAACGTTGAGTTGATAAAGGAAATATAATGGAAATAAGTTGAAGATGGATAAAGAAAAAGTTGGAACTATTAACTGCGTCTTAGATAACGTTGAGTTAATTAAATAACTGGACACACTAAATCACTTTTTAAAAACTTTATTTAAGGAAAACTTACAATACTGAAATAGTGTTACAACTATAGGAAGCTACAACTATGACTAACTAGACGGTAATGAACTAGATGCTCTAGATCTGAGGGATATATATACTAGAACCATCATACTGCTGACTCAGGGGTTGCTGAGGACTGGATGAGTCCATAACTCCTCCCTTCTGAAGATTCGAACTCTGGGAGAACATATTTTCATTTTGTACAATAAGAGGGAAATTTATAGGTGGGCTAGGAAAGGTCCTTTGTTTAAAATATTTTACTATCCTAAAATAAATCTGAAGTATGTGGATTACAATAAAATAAGATATAGTAATATATACAATTAATAGAGGTGTGGAGTACAATATGGGATTATCAATAGTTTCTAATGTTTCAAATTCTTCATGCAAGATTATAGGTAAGTCTATTTTATCAAATGTAATATTTAATTTCTTAAGGTTATTTAATTTATGATTAATGGATAAGGTATCGGAGTTGATATAAAATTTCCTAGTTTGATTTACAATTATTTCCTTACTTTCTAACTTAATAATAGAGGTAGTTGGCAAATTTACAGGGATTGTTCCATTACTAGACAATACAACATAGGATATATCAAAAGTTACATAAGCATCTATAATATCTACATATTTAATAAAAGGAGAAATATTAAGAACGTTAGTAGAAATACAATTAGAGAGATTATTTCTTAAGGCATTAAGAATACAAGTATCATTAACTATTCTAAGGTTAGTACAATAATAATTATCTTTAACAAATGTGCAATTTCCAGTAAACATTTGATGTAAATTATACAATATTAGGTTATGCTTAACAAGAGTAGTTATAACTTGATTATTTTCTTTAATAGGGACTGATAAAAGATATATTGTGTTAAAGATTTTAGATAATTTTGGAATTTTTACTATATAATGAATGATATTTTGCCTAATCGTACAAGAGATTTTGCTTGTTAACCAAATTGTTTCTAAATCGTTTGAAATAAAGGTTTTATCATCAATATCTGTTTGTTTAATTATGTTAGAGTGGGGAATCCCCATTCTACACATCTCTAAAGAATTTTCTATGTCAATTACTTGAATGGTTAAATAGGTGAGAACATTATACAGTTCATTGAAATACAATGTCATTTGTATTCTGTCCATTGTGTCCATAACTTGACTCATCTTTTCATTATTTTTATTTAATAATTTAACATCTTTTTCAAATGTTTCCGTTAATTGTTTACTGATTTTTATTTCATTAGCAATATTATGTTCCATATGGTAGTTATTTTTTTCCAAAGTTTCTATTACTTTATCATAGTGGGCTTTATCCTCAGCGTCCATTGTTCCAGCCAACCATCCTAGGGCGCTCCCGAGGCCATTCACAATACCACGCTTGGTTCAATTTTTGGGAATGATATTATTAATTTTATCTGTTAGGAATGTTAATTGCTTAAATGCCATTTCTTGAGCTACTGTATTAACTACTGTACTACTTTTGGGTTTCAGTGATAACCTTAGTGAATTTAATTCATTGATTAATTTTGTTAAATCTAAAAAATGAACAATCGTTTTGTAGTCTGATATCAGTTTTGAGTCTGGAACCTTAAATGTTATTAGTCCTGATGAATGCTGAACGTTTGTAACTTTATACGCTGTAGTTACTGTCAATATCACTGAGATCACTAGAGACCATCTCTCCATCTGAAACAGTAATTAATTTCTTCTTAGATTTTCGTCTGGACTTCCTTTTTCTTGCTATATTGTCAGCATGAACAGTAATTTTCTGATTTCTATCCATAAAAGGTATGACTGGTTTATAAACCTTTTCACCCTTGTTTCTTATTCTTCTTTTAACATAAGGCCTATCCTGTTCAACCTCTGGGTCTTCGCGGTTTTTATTTAATTTATTTGTTCTCTCCTTCTTTTCTTGATTTATTTCGGTTTTGAGTTTATTATGAACAATGTTCATGTTTTTGTGATATTCATTTACTAATTGTTCCTTAATTATTTCCTCATTTTTGTCTGGGTCTTTTATTACTCCATATGTTATTTCATTTGGAGTGAGTTTTAATGTTTGATTAATAGAGTTATTAAAGGTTAATGTAGCAAGATTTAGATTAATTTTTAAATCATTTCTAGGATTTTCTTCTTTTAAGGCTCGCAATGTTTCTACTAGAGTTGATTGTGCTCTATTTAGGAGTCCTAAGGAATTAGGGTGATTTGGTGTTGTATAATATGCCTCTATTCCTAAAGATTCTAGAAAATTACGAATTAGATTATTATTGAATTCCTTTCCATTATCCATTTTTATTCTAATGGGATTTGGAAACAGTGCTAGATATTCTGTTAATGTCTGAAATATATTAATTGCATTTACATGTTTACATAATCTGGCAAAAAGTCTCTTTGAGAATGTATCGATTATTGTCACTATATTATGAGAATCAAATTTTAATATATCCATCATTAATTCTTCAAAAGGTCTTTCCATGGTGGGTGTAATTTGGTATTTAGTTTTAATAGGCTTTCGTTCATATTTCACCTGTCTACAAATCGAGCATTTATTTATGAATTCAGATATGTCATCCTTCATATTTGGCCAATAATAATTTCTTTTCAATTTTTCGTATGTCTCTATAATTCCTTTGTGATATGATTTTCCTATGTGATAGTTCTCTAAAAGTTCTTGTTGTTCCTCATTTTGCAATACATCAATCAATTTCTTTTTGTATCTCTTAATCTTAACGGTAGGAAATTTATCAATTATAATTTCAGTTATTTTTTTATATATAGCTTCAAATTCAATTCTGACTGATTCTACGTTAGGTTCACAGTAGACACCATAAACTGTTTTAGGCTTTAATAATTCAATGAGAGTTTCTTCTAAATTATTCTTCCAAGGGTAGGAAGTTTCTAAATAAATCCGAGTTTTACCAAAAGGTTTTGTAATAATGGGTTTAGCTGAACCTCTTTGAATTAAAATTTGAAATTTTTCTACGTTTATCGCTCTGTCTTCTGGAACTATTAAAATTTGTTCATTGCTGGAGTCTTGGGAATGTTGTGTTGGAGCCATGCTTAATTGTTCATCTTGATTAGGATTTAATTCCTGTAAAATTTCATCATAGTCTTCCGAAGGTATTGGTGGTAATTCTACATTACTTGTTTCCTGTAATATTCTGTCTAATTCCTCTTCTGGATCTATTTCCATTTCGGTTAATGCATGTAAATCATAATTACTGTCTATATTAACTCTACTTAAAGCATCAGCTACTACATTGGTTTTACCATCTGTATGTTTTATATCGAATTGAAATTCACTTAATAAGAAAATCCACTTCATAATGCGTGTATTATTGTTTTTCATTGTGAATAGCCACAATAAAGGCTTATGATCTGTTAGTAATGTGAATTTTTTTCCATACAGGTATGGCTTAAAGTGTTTACATGCGTAAACTATAGCTAAGAGTTCCTTTTCTATGGTGGAATATTTTTGTTCTGTTGCTGAGAGAGTGTGAGAGGCAAATGCAATAGGGTGATCCCTCCCCTGTCTAAGTTGGCTGAGCACCGCTCCCAATGCGATGTTACTTGCATCTGTTGTTAAAATCATTGGAGAGTTAAAGTCTGGATATTGTAATATTGGTGCATTTATTAAATGTAATTTAAGTTGTTCAAAAGCATTTTTGTAATTATTAGGGTTAAAATTAATTTCATCTCTCAATTGATTTGTCAAAGGTTTTGCTATGTGAGCGTAATTTTTTATAAATTTTCGGTAGTAACCTGACATTCCGAGGAACTGCTTAATTTCTTTAATATTTCTGGGTAAAGGGAATTTTACAATTGCTTCAATTTTCTTAGGGTCTGTTTTAATGCCGTCTCTGGTCAATACATGGCCTAAGAAAGGTAATTCAGATTTCATAAATTCCGTTTTGTCAAGTTGAATAGTTAAGGAATGCTCTTTTAATTTCTTTAAAACAATTTCTATATGTTTTAGATGATCTTCAGGTGTGGTAGAATAAATTATAATATCGTCTAAGTATACGAGAGTGTTATCAGTATTAGATAGCATAGAATTCATTGCCCTTTGAAAGGTGGGGGGTGATGACATCAATCCCATCGGCATTCTTAGAAACTCATAATGACCTGTGTCTGTTGAGAATGCAGTTTTCTCTATAGACTCCTCAGACATCTCTATTTGATGAAATCCCGATGTTAAATCAATTGTTGAAAAATATTTTGATCCATGTAATTTATTCAATAAATCTTCAATATTTGGAAGAGGAAATCTGTCTGGAATTGTTTCTGCATTTAATTTCCTGTAATCAATGACCATCCTGATCTTTTTTTGACCTGACGCGTCTTCTTTCTTAGGGACAATCCATATTGGGCTGTTATATGGAGAATTGCTTCCTCTAATAATACCGTTCTTTAATAGTTTATTAATTTCTTCATCAACTTTTTCTTTGAAATGTTGGGGATATCTATAATTTCTGGTATAAATAGGTTTATCTGTTTTAAGTCTAATGGAGTGTTTCAAAAGATTGGTTGGTTTTAATTTTTCATCATCCGATTTTACTATCTCCGGATATTTCATGATAATATTAAATAATTTTTCTTTAATATCTTTATTTATGTGATCATGTCTAATTAGTTCAAATAATTCCTTTCTATTTCTTATTATATTTAATTCATTTTCATCTTCCTTAATTATTTTTCCATCCATAATTTTTATTTTTAGTTTATTTATTTTAATAAATTCATTTGTATCTCCTACATTAATTTTTGTTTGTAAACTTCTCATAGTTTCCATCCCTAACAATAATCTATACCTATCACTAAATTTAAATACTTTAAACTTAACTAAAAATTCGTCTTCCAAACCTAGTCTCGGTGCAAGATCAATTAGTACAGAACTATTTCCTCTCTTGCTTCCGGCTGGAGTGATAACAACGAATCCTTCCGAAATAATTTGAGTTCCTACGGGTACGGAACGTGGGTCTATATAATTTATTTCTGAGCCTGTATCAATGAGCCAATGGTCGCCGAGGTTGTCACAAAATGTTAGAGACTCCTTCAAAAGATTTAACCGGTAGACGGGCCAGGTTCCGGAGGGGCAGGTTCCGGCCGGCTTACTTCTAAAAAATTTTCAAATTTATTCTCTAACTCGGCTATTCTTGCCTTCAATTCATCATTTTCCTCTTGTAAGTGGTGGAGATTGTTACTCCTCACCGTTCTCATTGAGACAGTATTTTGTGAATTAGGATTCACATTTTGTTGCTGCGGAGGATTAAAATTTTGTTGCTGCTGAGGGTAATTAAAATTTTGTTGTTGCTGAGGATTATTAAAATTGAAATGCGTTTGGTTATAGGGATTTCTTATTTGATTACTAAAGGTTCTTTGTGGTTGTTGTTCCCGGTAATAGTTTTGCGGGTTATAATTATGACGGAATCTTTGTTGAATTGATCCCGGGTGATAATCATTGCGCGGTTGATAAAATTGCGGGGGTTTATTAAAATTTGGGTAATTAAATCTATTAAATGCAGGGTTTTGATTTTTATGTGTGAAATTATCTCGAGGTTTATTATGCTCCTTATGGGGTGTTTGGTAGGGCGAAGTTCTACCATGACCTTGGGGGTATAAATCTTCCATAATAATGCGGCATTCATTATATAAAGTATTTTTTAGTCCCGAGAGTTCCTTAATTACAACGTGATTTAAAGTATCTTTTAATCTAGGGTGTAAGTTTCTAATGACGTGGTCAATTAAAAAACGCATTTGAGTTAAAGTTTCTTGTGGTTTATTTTCAATTGATGTATCTATTATGATACGATTTTTAATTAAAATTTCATATGGAATAACTCGGTTAATAAAATCTATAGGATGTTCATTTTTTTGAATGGTAATATGTGAAGCCTCATATTGTAAGTGAGTTATCGTCCTACTGTCCTTAAATTGGTTGATTAATCTTAATTTTAATTCACCAATTGAAGAGAAATTTTCATACATACACAAATGTCTGGCTGTACCTTGCAATTTAAATAAAGCTTTTTGTAATAGTAATTGTTCGTTCTCAACTCTATTAGAAATTCCTTCATGACAATTAGCATCATAAATTAATTCTAAGGCTTTAATAAAGAATACAAGTTGTGATGGATCACCATCATAGCTAGGCAAATGGTCATAACATTCTTTTGTCATTTGTTTAATAGCCATTGTATTATTTTCTTCTTGTAATGTTTCTAAATTAATTTCTTCTGAATCTAAAGTTACTCTATTTTTGTTTAAAATTTCTTTTAATTTGTCGTTAGGCATACAGTTATAACTACTTTAACAATATAATAAGCATTACCTTTAATAAAGATGTGAAGTTCTAGAAGTGATGTCCAGCGATTAATATTTCTTCTGACTGATGCTGAAGTATTTAAATACACCTTCAAGTGAGCTGCTCCAGATCCTGTTAATATTTCTTCGGACCCTCCTGACCAGTTCGTTAGAGTGGTAGAATCAATATCCCAAATCCTGTTGTCCGTACAAAGTACAATGGAACTATTTCTTCGGATTTTCTTGAATATGTAATTCAACCTTCTTCTCTTCTGACTTGAAGCGCACCAGTCCCTGTTCGGGCGCCAATTAAATAACTGGACACACTAAATCACTTTTTAAAAACTTTATTTAAGGAAAACTTACAATACTGAAATAGTGTTACAACTATAGGAAGCTACAACTATGACTAACTAGACGGTAATGAACTAGATGCTCTAGATCTGAGGGATATATATACTAGAACCATCATACTGCTGACTCAGGGGTTGCTGAGGACTGGATGAGTCCATAACTGTTGATAAAGGAAATATAATGGAAATAAGTTGAAGATGGATAAAGAAAAAGTTGGAACTATTAACTGCGTCTTAAATAACGTTGAGTTGATAAAGGAAATATAATGGAAATAAGTTGAAGATGGATAAAGAAAAAGTTGGAACTATTAACTGCGTCTTAGATAACGTTGAGTTGATAAAGGAAATATAATGGGAATAAGTTGAAGATGGATAAAGAAAAAGTTGGAACTATTAACTGCGTCTTAGATAACGTTGAGTTGATAAAGGAAATATAATGGAAATAAGTTGAAGATGGATAAAGAAAAAGTTGGAACAACTAACTGCGTCTTAGATAACGTTGAGTTGACTGATTTTGTACATTTACATGCTGTAAACAATATGCTATAATAAGGTCTATCATGATACCAATATCTCTGACTATTATACTAATACCATGGACCTTACGCATAACAGCTGTTGGTGTCGTTGGATGGGCGTCCCCTTATTTTTTATTGATTGTTTCTTTAGCAATTATTTATTGAGGATTACGAAAATCTAAGGGATTGGGGAATCTCTTATAAAAGAGGAACAAACATATTCCATGACTCTATTTATATCAATAAGCTTTCTTTCACAGTTTTGTGAGTACAGAGTGTTGGCATGACGAAGCTTGTTACACAACTACGCCAGCTAATAGACGTGAACAAGCAAAAGGAATGTGCATATGGAATTCTATCACTCCCACTTCTATAGCGAAAGCTAATCACGTTTATTACTAAGATTTACTTTGAATATGTTAATATTTTAATTTTAAGTAATCGGGATGGTATGTAAGATACGTAACTTAAATCTCAGTTTCAGGTTATAGTTTAGTTATTATAAAATTCATTATTTGTTCAATCGGCTGTGGGTCGACTCTTTGGTCGGCCTCCTGGGACATACACAGCCACGGACATACAAGGCTACGGTTACAGTGAATACGTATTCTTCGTCAGAACAATCAAACAATGCGAATGAAACGGAAGTATATACACTGTCTACAACAGCATTAGCAGATTATGTAGGAATAAGTCAGAATTAATTAGTCGTTTAAACCCGTTTGGTTTTTCGTATTAGTTCTGACCTCGGTGTACTTGGTGCCATTGGCTTTCCGTGATTTTGTTGCCAATTCTCAAGAAAATCGGTCCAGTAGTCTCGGAGAAAATCCGCTGAAGCCGTATTCCGGGCGGCAGGCGGACAGATTTTTTAAAATTCAATATTTGGATTCTACATACCTGAAAACGTAAAACCTCAAATTTTGTGAGAGCAGGGGTTAAATTTTGTTTTCCTTTGTCGATTACTAAGGTTCATTATTGAAAATATACCCAAATTAGCCAAAATTAATTATTCTTATAAACGAAAATAAGTGTCTCTGTGAAAGCAAGAAAAAAATTAACACAATAGTGATCTTTTTTGCAGAAATTGGATATAATTGCTGGAGAAGTTGTAAATGTATTTTTTATGGAGGTTGGTTGGTCGACTGTGATGTGTATGATGAAATAAATAGTCGGGACGCAGTAAACGTATCGTCCCTACCATGTCCAGCTATCGAAAATGCAAAAATGCGATTTTCATATTCCTCAATTTAAAACGCTCCATTTGACACGCATTGTGGCAAAGTCTTGAATTCCTAACCTCCAAAAGGCGCAATGCGTCGACCCTTGAGGATTCACGACTTTGCCACAATATGTGCCTTAAGTAGAACGTTTCGAAGTAACGAATATGAAAATACCATGTTTGCATATTCGATCGTTGGATATGGTAGGGACGATATGGGCTAGTGCAATAAAAAATATCATAACTCATCAATTTCATCTTAAGTGTATTTTTTATTGTCATTTATCTTTTTTACTTTGAAACTTTACTACTCTGGAATTTTAGTTTATGTAGCTCATAAAACTTCAGGTCTAGCATTTGATAGTCTACTTGATCGTCTTTTGCAGACAACAATCCTCTAACATATTACGTTTATTCTATCTGCAGTGCATACCCTTCCGTTGCATCCGCATTATTTTAATGAATTCGTTCTGACAAAGTATACGCATCCACTGTGACCGTAGCCATAAGCGACAATCGGGCTCTTCATTGGATTTGGAGAAACCTGGAGGTTGAGCCTTGGTAGGGACTAAACGAACGCCTAACCTAACGCGTAACCTGTAGTCGCTTTCCTATCAGGTACATACCTTTGAAGGATTATTGTGGTATAATTTTTATTAATATTTTAACAGGATTCTCTTGAAGTTGAGTAACTACTCAACTTTATTTGAAGCCAGTAACGTACATTACCAGTTACGAAATGTCATTATCGGTTAAAGGGAAGTGGAGATGAAGATAAAGGTGACAGTATATAAACAAGTCTTCATCCCTACGCTGACCTATCCTGCTGAAAGCTGGTCTAGCGTCAAGAAATTTGAGAGCCGTGTACAAGCCACCGTGATGAAATTCCAGAGGAAAGCTTTCAAAAAGGCAATATTTAACCGTATAAGGAATCAAAGAACAAGAGGATAGGGCAGGAACCTCTCATAGAAAACATACATACAGAAGGGAAATAATGTGGTTCGGCCATGTACAAAGAATGCCGATAAATTGTCTGCCAAAAATGTATGGGAAGCAAAAGCAGAAGGAAAAGGACCTCAAGGACGGCTAAGAAACAAATGGGAAGACTTGATAGCGGAAATGGCTAAGAAGAGAGGACTCTCTCTCTGGGGTAAATCAAGAAATTTGCTACAGATAGAAATGGATAAAGGCTGCCCCGACACCGTAAGGTATAAGGGAAGGACAAAGAAGAATGTATCATTAAATACATTTATAAAGCATTACCTGTATCGAAATAAATGAAAATTGGCTTAGACCTCTTTCATTTTCACCAACCCATATGGACTACACAGATAGTTAATTCGTTTTCATTGCTAATCTTGGTATTAAATTAACAAGTTTGCTCATCTCTATTGACAACTCCTAGAAAAAAGGAGTAGCCGTTTTAAGTCAGATACAGCGGAATGGTCATTAAAAATCAATATTAAAGTTTAAAAAAACGTACGGTACTGAGTGCCACCTCCAGAAATAATTTTACGCCTTATTTCATCATAAATTAAAATCGCAAATAGCGCAATTAAAATAACATTTTCAGAGTCGTTTATGACGTAGAGAAGAGGAAATCCGCCATGTCTCCAAAATTTCTTATTTAATTTAAAGGCTGGTGTAATATTATACATTTGTATATGGTATGTGTATATATATATATATATATATATATATATATATATATATATATATATATATATATATATATGTGTATAAAGTATTCTTAGTATATAATGTAATATATAACATATATTACATAATATGTGTATGGTATACTATATCAGCCGTCAAAGAAAGAAAATAAAAATTTTGTGACATGGCGGATTCGTCCTTCATGTATAGAGCGCCTAATAAGTTACATAGCTAGTACTCCGGTTCAAAAATTGAATGAAGCAAATTAAGTGCGAATTGCATAATAAATATCCATAAAATTACAATCTCACGCATTTCAAAGTAATATAAAATAGGATGACCCAACAAAACCTCCCTGGCTACCTGAGGATGACTATATGAAACTGAAAGTGTTTTGCAACCAGTCTCATTGATAAGTGGCGAAAGTTGATACGTGACATCGATTGGGTCGAACCTGATCCCCTCTATCGAATTCTTCGTAGCTTTCATTGCAGCATTATAGGTTGGAGTTTAAAAAAAAAAATGAAAAAATCTTAATACCTCAATTGAAAATTAATTTTTTTAAAAATTATTGCTGTCTGAATTTGGAATAAGCCTTGTCAAATGAAAATTTAACTGAGGTGATCACAGTGATGAAACCACATGCAGTGAAATCTCTCCTAACGGACATCTCTCTCCTTCGGACACTCCTCCCTACGGACAATTTTTAAATGTCTCGGCCTGGAAGAATAGACATTTAAACCTCTTTGCAACGGGCACCCCTCTAACTGATGCGGACAGTCAAATTTTCGATACCGAGAGATAAATTGATCTCTTTGAAAGAACATTTACAAAATGTTGAAAATTAATAACACCATATTGTCATTGGCGCTGTGAAACCTCCTGTAGGTCAAACACATGATTTTACAGGACATACGAAAAACTGATTTATCACCAATATTATAAAATATAATATATATTTGTTGATTTAAGGTGAATTTAATAATATATAAATAAATGCAGGCCGATACTATTTCACCACAATTCCATTAATTTAGATGCAAATTTCCAGCCTTTAAGCCATCCTCAGGCATCTCTGTAAAAGGCCCTTATTTAGTTTAATTTACAACATAGCAAACTGTATAAATATATTTAAATTTTTTTAAATTTTTTCTTTCATATATTACCATATATCTACTTCAAAAAATGTGTTAAAAATGCATAAAAATTGTATATGAAGTCCAATATACAAGGTCCGATATACAAAGTAGTCACTAAAAAACAATAATTATAATAAAAACAACAATAACAAAATTAATGTTAGGATCTAATTTCATAACAATTTAATATTCAAAGATTTCTATTTAATGGTATTAACTATTTAATGCTTCAATCTTCACTTTTCAAGTTTAAAATATTAGAAGATCTTTGAATATTCAGTTTTTAATCCGTTAAGCTCATTATTGAAATTTCGTAAGAGGCTTGATGAGAAATTCTTTCGGCATACATTACTAAAATCATAATAAACATAATAAGAATGCCGATGAAGGAGGGATGTGTCGCAAGAGACCGAAAGACTATTAGAAGACACGGTCAAGCGTCGTGTGCCAATCCTTGTGTCACCCGTCCTTGGCGTCGCCTGAATCTATATAGCTGTTAGCTTTGTCGGAGGAGGAGGAAGAGTGGGAGGCATGACGATGTATACGACGAACTTGATGAAACTTTTGTGATTGCAGTCTCGCGAATCGATTGAGGTGGCACTAGGGTACGAATCGAAAACATATACAGTAGGGTTGGAGCATCGAAAGAAAAATATCGATATTCGACATTTTGCGATATCACAAAACCAAATATCGATATCCACCGATAGTCGCTAGAAAAATATCGATATATCGAAAGGAAATGGATGAAAAAGCAAAGACAAGTGCATCGAATGAGTGTAATGTTAAACTGTGAAGAAAGTTAAGAAATAATATAATTATTATTATTTATAAAACAATATTAGCCATGAATCATAATAAAAAAAGATATAAAAGAATAATACTTAAAAAAAAAAGTTATAAAATATTTTTATTTTGAAGACTTTTATTTCATATATTATAGTCTTCTGGAAGTTTTTAAATAATAAAACCTTTAAACTTCTAAAAAATGTATTTATCTTATAAAGCTTCCGACTATATTTTGCATTCTCAAAACGTTTATCTAAAAGCATGTAATTTATTTGATATACATCTCACAATCAGTACAAAAATCATTAATATAATTATCAATTTGTCTTTACATAGGATTAATTAACATTATTTATATATAAATCTTATCTACTAATTATTGTTTGCTATAGATTACTAAATAATGTTTATTCTTATATTTACTGGTAAAACTACAGAATCGTGATCCAACATGGCGGACCTCTAGATTTTTAGAATATGAGTGAACTTAAAAACCTGGACCGTACCGCCATGTTGGGGTTACGATTCTGGAGTTTTACCAAATAAAGGAAACTGTTACTTAAAATAAAGTGGAATCTCAATAATTCGTATAGTCTAGAGTTCCAAAGTTAAATATGAATTATCAAGATATTCAAATTATCGAGAATTCCAATAATCGGTAGTAAAAAATAGGAAATAACAAAATTGTGTTAATATGAATGGCCGTTTAATTATGGCCAAGTCTAGAGAATGTAGCTTACAGGTTGTGCTGGGAGGCAAAAACAGAACATTAACATCGCTGAGTGATGTGGTACTGTTGTGGACCGTACAATTATCAATAAACAGTTAACTTAATTTTTCAGATCAATCCATGTTGGTGGCTAACGATATGGTTACAGGTTTTTTTTTAATTTTTTTTTGTATTTATCAATAATTGAAATATTTAACTCTAAATATATAAAAATATAAACATTTTTAAAAGACATATAGACCATGTCCATAGCCTAAGTTAAGGCAGAGTTTAGTCCCCAGATATACCCTACCTTGGTAACAGTACATTAGTATGTTTCTTTTTTGCTTTCTCATGCAAAATATATATCATTTAGAGCCAATAGGACCTATGTATCTTATTCAAACCTCAATAGATCCACACAAACGCCAACAATGTTCGCTAGAATTGTTTGGAGAAAATAAAATTTCATGATGATTATACTGTAAAATTTTATTTCTAAAATCGTGTACTCCCTAAACACATCTTCTTTTAGTTCTTAACACGGTCAACGTTTCGGGCATACATCCATCTTTAAGAAAAATATTCTATGATTCAATTCAACTAAAGGAAAAAAAGAGCCAAATTTGATATTTATTTCCTTTCCTATTTTTTTTTTTTTTTTTAAATACAGTAACCTTGTTATAAATTCTGATTGAAGCAGCTTCCGCTTTGACCACAGTGGGCAAAGCATTGCACAAGATGAAATATAAGCGCAACACATGAAATTATTCAGTCCGTAATGAGAGCATCTTGAGAAAAATTAGGTCTATGTCCATGGTAGTTCCTGGGAATCTGGCCGACCAGTTTAAACAATTCCTTTCATAAGGCGTGTTGTAATTATCCTTGAAATGTTTCTAAACCAATAAATTATAACGAACAAATGTGTTCATTTTTGTATTATAGTTTTCACTTTCTGAGACATTCAATACCAAATTCTTAGATAATCTTATATTAACCATTTAAAATATTGACTTAATTGGGTAATTATTGGTTATTTGAAGTTGTCTCAGTAAGCATATGCTTCAAAATTGCATATTATTATTGCACGTATAGTCGAGGGACATCTTTTTTTATGTTCGTATTATGTATGTAATTTGAATTATTTATACTGATTTTATGCAGCAGTCGGGGTCATTCAATGTAAAATAAAACAATAAGTTAGTGTTATGTGGATGAAAATATTTGTTGTACATTTTCTGTCTTTGAACTTTGGTGTTCATTTGTGAGTAAATGGCTCATTGCTTAGAAATGAAAAATATATTGGCCTGTTACGGTTTGAAAATTGAATATTTTTAGAGTTATTGAAAGTAAATTGGAATTTTTTTTTACGGCAAAAAAATATTTGAAAAAATGAAAGCTCCCAACGTTACTATCATCAAACTGTTTGCAAACTTTCAGCCATTTTGAATATAAGTAAGAAATTTTTTTATTGGCTTTGGAAATTGCAATAAATTGTAAAAAAAGAACTCGCAAGTTCATTAAAACGGCAATTTACACTTAAATTAAACGTTAAAAAAAAGTGTACAAAATTTAAATTGAACTCTCCCATTATCCTTACAACAGCTAACTTACGAGTGTTACCGCCGGTTTAGGGACAAATCAAAGATATCTGACCCTAAAATCATGGTAAATATTTTTATTCACTCTCACGAATGTTACCAAATTTTCATTTACTTTAAAAATAAATAATTCTGATTCAAGTGTTAGACAGCTTCAAGTGTAAACTTCACTTACTACAAATCTATTCTGTTTTTCTCAAGGAAGTAGTAATACACAGTCATTACATAAATACTTCAAAATCTCTTGAATATACTACTCACGATTGTTGCAGAACGTTTGGTAACGTTGTAATTTTACATTATTGAAGTCAATCTCAGGGTTTAAATACAGCAGAAAAGCAAAAAACACTCCACGGAAAAAAGTAAATTTGGTCACGAATGGGGTAAAAAATACAATGACGAGGAAAAATACTTATTAAATATTTATAATTTAATTTTACATTTAACTCACAGTATATGAGAACCGTTGCTGCAATCTTCATTCTCCAAAAGCTGTAAGCTAGACTAAGCATATTTATTTATCTTTATACAATATAAAGAGGCACTAAAAGGAAAAAAAAAATGCTGTCATGACACCTAGAGAACAAAGACGAGCTCGAAAAGACTAATTTTGTTCAAAACAAAATGTTGGTATTTGAGCAACTTTTAAAACTTGAAATGACTATTAGATAAGTGAATTTACTTCATTTTTTCTCGGTAGGTGTTCATTGGCCAATGCTTAAAATATTTGCATTCAATGATTGAAAATATATATAATGACATTGAGCCAGTATTTGAATATTTTCTGTATTTTTTTTTTTAATCTGTATATTTAATAAAATATTGTTCGATCAGTTGATTGTTTCTTACTACGATACCCTTCCTCGCTAGAATTCATTACTTTTGGGATGACCAATTAGATAATTGCACATTAGTGTAGCAGATGTCATATTGGTTTCTGATTAATTGTACAATGTTTTCGAAACCGGATATTCGTTAAAAAAGGAAAATTTGATTTTTTTGTTTGTTTTACGTTTTAGAGGCTAAAAGCTGAAAATATTGTTACAACTTGAAAGAAAAACAAAAGTATCTCCACTTGTATATTATGTTAGTATTTGTATGTCAATGCTTCGCCAAACAAGAAATGCTTAAAGGGTATAAAACTATATTCTAAAATATGACGTAAGATACACGGCTGGGTTTAAACCAATTAAGCTAATAAATTGGTTCCTTCAGCGTGTTAGTAAACACGGGGTTAACGAACGTCCTTGCGTCGGTCCGAGGGCCACTATCTCTCACCTCTTTCTCCTTGTTTATTATGACACTACATTCTCGCCTTGGCTATCTTCTGTGGTCAGCATTTTATCAACGGTCATATTTATAGTCAATAAACAACTATCACGTTTGTAATTACTTCATCTGGTAATTGAAACGTTAAATTGATAAACAACAACGCTTAAAGGGGGAAAACCAATTTAAACCGTTGCAGAAAAACAGCTGATTTTCAACAGTTTGCTCAATACTGTGAATCTATTGTTCTCAATCCTAAACTTCCTGACCGTTTAAAAACAATTTCACAGTAGAAAATGGTAACAAATGACTGAGAGAAAAAAAAAAAAACATGAACGCGAAACTCATCCCAATTATTTTCTAAAATTTCAAAAAGTCTCTGTATAGACGTAAGAAGAGCAAAAGGTCTTAAACACACCGTGCTGATATTAATTACCTCATACCTGAGCTCTTATAACTTTACTTGAAAAAAAAATTAAAAAACAAACATTAAACTAGATACAAAAAAAAAAGCCGCGGACGGCGGACGGACGGATTTTTTTTATTCGATATTTGGATTCTACGTATCTTGAAACGTAAAACCTCAAATTTTGGAGGTTATAAAAAAATTTCCTTGGTCGATTCCAAAGATCTGTTATTGAAAATAATAAACCAAAAAAGATACAAAAATTAATTAGAATAGAAACTCTTACTATTTGAAAGAAATTGGCTTGGTAAAAAAAATTGTAAGACTTAAAATCAAAAATGGAATAGTTTTGATAGATTTGATAGGTAGTTTTTATTTTTAGAAAATCAGTCACTTTTTTTTTTTAACAAATCAGCGACTTTTTTTTAATAGTTTCTATTTTATTTTATTTAAATAAATTTAAAAAAAATGTAATTCTGACATTTGCCAAACATATTATTATAACGCGATGTAAAAAGTAAAAATAACGCTGAGCTGAGGCTAAGGGAAGGAGCATCATTATTATGGGAGATCTCAATTCAACAACTGGATAAGACTTCCAAAGAGCACTGAAGGAACTGATGGAGCTTAGGAATAATGATGAAGGAAGTGAATCAACTGAACAAATATTAATAATGAACATCTTATGGAATTCTGTACAATAATTTATTAATTTGAAACTACTTTTACCATCATAAACATATATCATTATCCATTTTATACACCGCTAAGATACCAGCAATTTTATCCCTGATGTGATCACTTGTAATTAATAGGAGACAAAAAGTTCATGCAGGAAACGAAACATTGAAGACGTACCTATGTAATAATAAATGTTAATCAGCAAGAGATTTTTATTTTTTTTCCGAGATAAGAATATTGGCTGCAACAGATTAATCTTAATAACCATCTAGATCTGCTCTATCACAATAAATTAACAGTATTATACTATACCAACTGTATTGAACACCAACAGTGAAACTCGA
Organism: Rhaphigaster nebulosa; assembly: GCA_948150685.1. Taxonomy (NCBI): domain Eukaryota; kingdom Metazoa; phylum Arthropoda; class Insecta; order Hemiptera; family Pentatomidae; genus Rhaphigaster; species Rhaphigaster nebulosa. The sequence goes on from OX411310.1 coordinate 79,255,855, forward strand.
CAATATCAATCAGATATAGACAGTATTGCACCACCCCCTGACAGGCACTGCGATGTTCCTTGATAGCCTGTCGAGTTACATAATGATGATGAATGTGGCGAAGATGATTCACCCTCGAGGACCAGCCGCCCACTCTCCAGATCCTATCTGCTGAGAAAGTGGACCGCTGGCTCAGCTGCCACATGATTTTCAAACAACGGGGATTTTGGTCTGTTCCGCATTGTTATATTGTCTGGCGCATTAATCAATCCTTAAATGTCAATCCCCAGTCGGGAGGATTACTAAATACGGAGTATTCCGACTACTTCGTTCCGCCAAGATCGTCTAGAAATTATTACAAAAAAAAACAGTTTACCAGAACGTTAACACTAAATACCCAAGGGCATCAACAACTGATTTTCAATATAATTAGGGATTGATAAATTATTAGCCACTTTAACAATTTTGTTTTTATTGACAACTAGTTTCGAATATTATACATTCATCTTCAGTTCAAGGTTTAAGTAGATTATATCAAACAGAAAGGTTTGGTCTCGCACTGAACTATGATAAAATACTGTAAGAATAATTACTAATTCAGTGCGAGAACAAACCAATAAAAAAATTCCTAATCAGATTGATCCTTATATACCCTCATGCGGACGTCAACTGATTTTCAATATATAAGTAGAAACAGTGGCTTGCGCTAGGGGAGGGGAGATCAGAATGATATAACCCTCCTCCCGAAATGTACGAAAAAACATGATTTTCATACCCACCAACATAAGATTTGTATTTTGAGTAGTATTGTTGGTGATTTTTAACAATACTTTTTTATCTAATTATCATGCTTATCATTAAAAATTAAGACAAATTTGGCGATTCTAGACATTTAGTTGATTATTTGCCTTATTTTTACTAAATCCCCTTCCAAAAAAAAAAAAATTAAGGCCCTCGAAAAAGGAATTCTACGTACGCCCCTGGGTAGAAAGTTACATCTAGCCAGTCACGACCAGAAAACTTGTTTGATAGCATGTCTCTTGTTTATAGAAACGGATCTTTACCCGTCATCGTGTCTGACAGGTCGACAATTTACATTTATCTCTTTACTTTATGTTACGTAGGATACTTCAAAACTATCTACTATCATGGTTGATGATTATTATGCACATACAATATATTTAGCATCAGCTACGATCGTATCCTTGAATCGAAAAATTTGGCATACGATATTTTGGAAGCGAAATATTAATATTTTGCTGATCTTATTTGAACGAATTCTGCTAATTGAAGTTTTCGAAAAAAAGGAAGCTCGATAATAAAACAATTATTTAGTTCGAATTCTGAAGATGGGGCTGCGAACTGAAAATCATTACACCAGCCATTTTCGATTATTTTTTTCATTATAAACTTATTTTTTAATATATCCGGTACAAACGGACATAAAAGTACAAATTAGTAAATACCAAAATTTCGGGGTTTCTGTACACGTTCCGGTCGTCTTAAAAAACGACCCCTTGGGGTGATTTTTTACAATGCCTTTTCAGTAATTTTTAGACTATGTGTGTGACGGAGAGAACAGCATACGTCCGAGGCCATAGTCACCCTGTATTTGGGCTTATTTTCATACAAAATTGTAAGGAAACGACACATTTAAAAGGCGGGGTATATTCGGAAAGATAAAATTCCAGATATATGTTAATTTTTTTTTCTATACATGTTTTTTTTTTGTCTTCGTAATCTTGATGCGTGGCTAAGACTCTTATTACACTGAGTGAATTGGTCGCCGCTGACTAGACCGGCTAACATTCTCTATAAAAGTTCTCTGTACACGGCACACCTCGGTGACCAAGTGTCCTAGTGTAATAAGGGCTTAAGAAAAAAAAAATAGTGGGACAATTAAAGAATCTAAACACTTTATTTTTATTGTAATGCTATACTAGAATATAAAATGCACTCAATTTTATTTACAAGAAAATTAGGAGATCTACGTTCGTCCTCATTGAATCCGGATGGCTTTTCGGGAGAGTTAGCTTTCTAAGCTTTCTTTTCCAAATCCAAATGGAAAATCCTTCGAAAACTATCCGTACCAGAATCCAATAACCTGAGTTTTTTCCCAGTTACCCCAGATGATCTCAATGACCATTTCTTATCCTCTGCTTTTAGCCTTTCACCTACTGCTGACATTGAACATCATAGCTTCAATCCAGAAAACTTCTTTTTCTCCCACGTGTCAAATGACGAATTACTTTCCACTATCCTAAAATCCCACACCAATGATTATGGTCCTGACGATATCCCAGTAAAGCTAATATAATCCTGTCTCCCAATCCTTATGCCCCATCTCTATCCTATTTACAACTTTTCTCTACAAAATACCATATTCCTCTCTTCTTAGAAAATTGTTCTACTCCGACCATCAAATAAAATTACAAATCCCGCCTCACCCCATGATTTCCGTCCTATTTCTCTCCTCTCTAACCTCTCAAAACCACTGAAGCGCCTTGTACAAATTCAACTTTCAAACTTCCTAGAAGAACGTTCCCTCATTAACCCTCTCCAATCTGGCTTTCGAACTTGTTACTCAACTCAATCCGCTCTTCTGAAAATAACCCACGACCTCCAAACCGCCATTGAACACCAAAACTTAACTATCCTCATCCTTTTAGATTTCTCCAAAGCTTTTGACACAGTTGACCATAACATCCTCTTTAACAAATCACAAAGCCTTCTTTTACCCAACCGTGTTTTGCGCTGGTTCCAATCCTTCCTCTCAGATCGGTCGCAGTATGAAGTCGTTCCAGGACAACCTCCATCCAATACACGATCCCTCTCCCCTGGTGTCCCTCAGGGCTCGTCGTTGTCTCCTACTCTGTTTGCTATTTATATTAATGACCTTCCCTTCTTATCCATCACTCCGAATACCATATCTATGCAGACGATTTCCAAATATACCTGTCCTTCCCGCCTTCCGACCTATTACTAGCCACCAAAAGACTTCAAGAGGACTTGAATCGAATAAGTCACTGGGCTGTTGCTAACAAGCTGAAGTTGAATACAGAGAAGACAAAGGCAATTGTAATAGGTTCCCATCACCTCCTTAAAACTGTTCCTCATATCCCAACCTTGTTCCTAATTAATAATCCCATTAAATTCTATCCAACCATAAAAAACCTTGGAATCACCTTTGACCAAACTCTTTCCTGGAAAAATCATGTTTCCGATATTTTCCGTCGTACCTTTTACACTTTAAAGCGACTAAATTATCTCCGTCACCTATTTCCACTTGAGACCCGTAGACTCCTAGTTACTTCTTTAATATTTCCCCACTTTGATTACTGTTGTGCGGTGTACGGAGGCGTCTCTGGGGACCAAAAATAAAACGTTTGATAAATTGCTTTGTACGATTCATCTTCGGGATCCCGAGGGACGCCTCTGTCTCCCGATATTACGAAGAGTTGAAGTGGCTTTATCCTTCCTACCGTCGTAAGTATATCCTTGCATCTTTCCTCTACCAAGTTATCCAATCCCGCCGTACATCCTATATTTTCGACCTCCTTCAATTCAAATCCTCTGTTCATTCTCGTCATACCCGTTCTCGGCCTTCAGATTTATATACAGCGGCCCACCGATCCGCAGCTTTCGACAGATCTTTTCTTGTCCGATCCTCATCCTTATTCCAATTCCATTCCTACTTCCATTCGTCGCTCCAATAATCTTATCACCTTCAAATCCCGCTTGTTCAATCGCTTATTTTCTATCCAGTTCCAAAAAACGTTGTAAATAGATTTTATCTTATTTCAATCAACATTTGTGAATATTTTCCTTCATTTATAATTTTGTCATATCTTATTAACATACGAATTTCGTGTGGTTTTTATTTTAAGACGTAATCAATTAGAGTATTAATACCTATTTCATATGCTAGAAATAGGTTCCTATATCAACTACTCTAAGGCTCTGAAGCCCACCTATCATTGCCTGTAATTGTTATTCTAAAGGGACTTGTCCCAGAATAAATAAAGAGTTTATTATTATTATTATTAAATAATCACATGCTGAGCGCGGATAGAGAATGGTCATGAATCCATCTAACCATAGCCACTTCAACCAGCAAATTTTCATTTAGTTTACAAATAATTGAAAAAACTTACCTTTGTTCACAGAAGGAGTTGTTCCAATACCACAACAAGCGATAAGGCAATCGGTTTAAGGACAAGAGGTTTTGCCAACATAACAAAAATTATTCAACATAGAAAGTTATGAATGATTCTTTTTATGCATGGAAATCTCAGAATAAAATTGTAGAACAAATATAAACTCATTTACAATTATCTAATCTCACATAATCACCAGTAAATGAAAAAAAAAAGTGGAATGGGATGTTTTTAAGAGACCAAGTCATGTATTTCCTACATTCGACCATTCTCACCCCATAGACCATTCTAACCCCGATAAACAATAATTAAATTTATAAATTTATAGCTACTTAACAGTTTATCCGGATCTTGTAATATGAATATATAAAAGACTACAGACGGCAGGAATTGGAGGCACAGGTTTTGATTTTTGTGATGATGGAAAAAGCACTTTTTCAGGATTGAGAAGAAAATTTTTTGTAGGAAAATTTTCAATATGGCTGAACACAATGTGCACTCTTAAACAACAGCCATCGATCGTTTCCTGGGTTTCGATCGTAATTTGAAAAATATATTACACATCTTTCCGTGTTTCACTCAACTTTGATAGGGTACCACTAAAATTCGAATAAATTTTCCAAGTGCTTCTGTAGAGACCAAAATAATTTTCAGGAACGCTACATACAGCTGCGGCTATAAGACTGGATGATTAAGTAGAAGTTCCATAAGTCATTGCGGTAACCGGTGATTATCGCAGGCATTAATAACAGCCTGACTGTCACCTTTCCACTTACGCAAAGCTTCCTCCTACGCCTTCACCAAGAACCCCTCTACCATTGCCACTCAAGGGCGAAAATACTTCCTTTTGTTTTTCTTTGTTTGACTCCTTAAACTCTTCGATTATTCAAGAAATGCTTTATTATTGGAAGTAGAAGAACTATCTCTTACATATATATTTTTCGATTTGAATCTCGGCAGTTTAAAATTGAATCTTTTAAAAATGTTAATTCCTGAACAGGGTAGAAACTATTCTCCTGGTTCCGGTTTAAGTGGCATCGCGCATAATCACTTTATCAAACCCAAGTATCGATTTCCTGATTTCATGATCGATATATTATAATCGCGTTTTCTTTTTATATAGATAGAAGTAGAGATTGAATGCAGCGAAAACTGGGGCTATCCTCATTGGTTCAAAATAATCCCTCAATGCTCTTTCATACTATCCGTTACTATACCTCAACAATATTCGTATTCAGTTCCAAAACTCAGTCACTTCATGGAAGACTACTCAGACAGTTCTTACATTACTCAGGAGATAAATCTATATCAGTGCTGATATACGACCCTGCTGTGTCACAAGGATACTGCAAGATATAAAATTAATTGAGTTAATTGATGGTTTACTTACTTATGGAGAAAAAAAGTACCCAAACAACATTTGGACCGGAGAAGGCCTACGGAATCCAGATTTTATGATGGTAATTTCCTTAAAGAGATGGCGAGGTGGTCTACCTTAACTAACTTCTCAATATATTAATTTCAGTTTTCTACATTGGAAAAAAAAATATTCACAACTAGCAGTATAATTTAAAAATTACTAATAATTTTAGAAATAATTGTAATAAATCACATCTTTTATCACCAACAGATTCAAGGTAACCAGTAGCTAGTTTCTCCGAAAAACATTTTGATGTCATCTGTTTTATTCAGAAGCGTTTAAATAGACTTAAATTTCACAAAGATCATTAAGTTCTTTTTTTTAGCCTTTAGGATTACTGCTGCATGTAAAATTACTTTAAAATTAATAATTAATGAATAATTAAAAATACCTTGAACGATACTTAGAGCTAGTTGAGAAAGTGTTATCTCATACCAACACAACTTTAGAGTAATCGATATATTGACTGTTCTGAAAGAACTGGGTAAAGGCCTACCAGAGGTGAACTCGCCTAAGAAAGCTAAGTCAAGAAAGTTCACGAGCAATAAATATCTTTGAAGTTCAAGCTATGGTTAATTGGGTCGTATGAATTATTCTGCAAACAAATAAGATTTGTTGAGCCAAGCATGATGGATTGCCAAGCAACATGCACCCGTAATTTCGTATGCATTTTAATAGTTTTTTTTATTTACGATTATCCGAGATTAAGGTTAGATTAGTCCGAATGACGTAAACTAGAATTCCTTAGCCGAAAATTTGCCAAAATTATAAATAAAAGACTTTAATTTTTGCATAGTTTCGTGGGACATAAACAGTTGCAAGAATTTCCACCAAAGTTTCTTGTTCTTTTAGAAACTTGACATCATGATATAACTAACTGTGGAAGAGTAATAAAAGATAGAAAAACAAAAGCAAGTTAGCTTAACATTATATAAAACATCTTCCCTCAAAAGAAAATATAAGGTAAAATAACATGGTATTTTTATCTACGTTTCTTGCTGATTGTTTAAAGTAATAGTGTTATGAATGAATATTAATTTAATGGTTTGTGATTCGGATATTTTTCCAGAGGTGAGGGAATATCTCGAAACGTACACAAGAATGTGTAATCATCATTAATAAAATAAATTAAGGAAGATATTTCATTCAAAAAAATGAAATTCAAAATAATAAAAACACAATAAAATGTATATACATGGATTGTTTACATTCATGTAATATTCATCTGTTCGAATCCCAATCAAACAGGCTCTATCTTAAAAGGTGATGAAGGATGAAACAACTTAACGTTAGCTGCCCATATAATAACAATAACTGACAATGTTATGAGATGAACAAAATCAGTCATAATTCAAAATTTCTCCACATGTAAAAATTTCTATTTATCAGAACGGCAAAAAGGTGTTTAAAAAATATATTATTTGAAACAAGAAGTGGATTTTTCCAACTTTTGCTATCCTTGAGACACCTTGAATTTTATCAGTCCATTACATAAAAAAAAATCACTGATATGTCGCGATGAAGGTTTCAAGGAATCGATCATAGATAAAGAAAACGTGGAACTACTACAGAAAAACTTGTAGGACAAATAAAACTACCCAAATATTTTCTAGTGTTTTAGTCCTCGGGCCGAATACAAAAAGGTGAATTATTATATCAAGATAAAATATTTTTGAAAACTTCATAACACCAAGAACAGGGTACAGCTGAAATATAGTTAGTTCTAAGAATCCCCCAAAAAAATTCAATCACATTTTTAAAAACATAGTAGGAATGACTAGTACCAACATTTTTTTTTCCTTAGTGAATCTGTAACAAACTGTAATGCAATCATACAAATACGATCCTAACAAGAAACCGACATATAAAATTCGCGATATTGCGAATGATATAAAGTAAAATTATTGCTCTATTAACGTAAAATATTTAGTCCGAAATATTACAAATCAGAATAGTTGACTTGTTGGCTGAAGCAACGCTGGATGTAACTTTTTTAACAATTACTTTTGTTGGTTCAATAACGTTTGCGTTGTTTTGCTAACTTAACTCACTATATGGGAAAGTTAAGAGTTAAGTTCTCAAACTAACCGATTGACACTATGAAGCAGTTAGTTCGGGAACTCCAACCTTAACATTACCATACAGAGTCAAAGCAAACGTTATCAAAAAAGTAATTGTGAAAAGAGTCACATCCAGCCAACAATTCAGTTGTCCGAAGTTTATAGATGACGAAACAGTGCAGTTTGCTAATTACTTGGGTAGGTACATTTTCAGATATAGGCTGTTCTAATAGTGCTTAATATTGCGAAGCCATCCAAAAGGTCCCATATTGGTATATCGAAGTTCAATACCTCATTTCTGTTCTCAATTTATTATGAAAAATTGGTGTGGGTTCAATTCCTGTCTAAATACATAAAATATTTAGCTTGTGGTGAACAAGAAAGAAAGCTGGATATTCCTACTGTAAAATTTATAAGTCAAGACGATAGAATTTATATGCAAATATAATTATGAGCATAATTATACAAATATAAACAAAGAAGAACGATAAACGATCTATCAGAAACTATTCGGTGAAACTATCAATCACTAAAAAGATAGCAAAAGGTAAAGTACTAAGGCTGAGATAACATGTAATGTTTAAAAAAACACAATTTTGATTGACAACGATAGTTACAAGGAGACAAAGCACCCACATTGCCGACGAAATATAAATCAATAAAAAATATACCAATTCATATTAACAGTAAATTGTTTCAGTGAGAAAATAAATAACAATAAACATCATTATTACATTAGTAAATAAGGCAAATAATATTCAATTTTATAAATTCTACTTTCGGTATTTTTCACGATTTATTTCAGATCTCTGATAAATAGGCTAATCGCTTGTATATTCTTCTCCATCCTCAGCTAATAGAAAACGTTCAGCAGCACTCTGGTCTGCATTCCTCATCAGTCTTGAATATCCAAAAACGGTTACGCTTTTTTTTCTGTTACCTGTATGATATATTTTCCTCATGGGATGTGGTATTTGTCTGCGGCAAGTAAATGCCCAAGACAAGATAACTGCCTTATGTCGACTTTAAAGAGAATTATAACCCGATGACCTTCTGCCAAACGAGTTTGCTGGTTTGCCAAAAAAAAAACCAAGGACTGCAATGAAAATTGGATAATTAAGACTTGTTCATTTATAGGGAAGTAGTCGATGTTATTTTATTTTTTTCCTAGTAAGTAACCTTGATATGCATATTACTGCAGAACGAAACCTCCTTTTAGAATTTTACTACAACAAACGATACATATCTAAAATAAGTTTGCAACAAAAATGAATTACTCGTTGATTTCAATACTTTAGCATTTTAAAGAAAGACACTGAAAGCTCGGGACCCTATTTAGACACACTGGTGATTTATAGAACATTTATTCCAGAACCTAAATAAAGATCTCGTTTACCTACTCCACATCCACTCACAGGTTCGTATAAGCAGTTTTCAATCAATTTCTGACAATTCTTCAATGTAGCTGAAAAGAATACGTCTCCGTAACTTACTTAGCCATGAAATTATATGTATCTGAGATATTTATCATTTTCAATAATAATTTATTTTTAATTATATATATTTTTTATCTGTAAGTGCCTACATAATTTAAAGTATCTTAAAGTACCGAGGAATATAAGTGGACTTATATTTAACATAGTCCAGGAGCGAGAGTTTATTTTTTTAAATAAATTGCAAGGGACGTTCTTGACGTGATAATTAGGAGAAAAATAGTAAAAACAAATTTTATATGTTTTAGATAAAATCGATATGTAAAAAAAATTCATGAAGGTGCCGAAAAGTGATTTTTTCACTTCTAAGATGTTAAAAAAAAATAAAAAATAGTTCATAATAAAGTTTAAAATCATAGGGAAAAATAGTTTTAAACAATTAAAGTTGGTTATCAGCTTTTCGTAAACAAATTAAAACCCATAAAATATGGCCATTTTTTGACATTTAATTACAGATCTTGTGATTGTTGCAAGAACATGTTTCTGGAATTAAATAGTGGATTTTAGTAATGCCTACGTGCAATAAAAATTTCAGGCAAAAATATTGTAACTTTTCGCGGAAAACGTGAAAATATAAAATAAGGTGTTCTCAAAAACGGTTTATTTAAAACTAATTTTTTCTCATGTTTTAAAAGGCTACTACGTACTACTTTTTATTTTTCTTTAACGACTTTTTTTTTCAAATCTTAAACTTTTCGGCAGCTTCGTGAATTTTGTTCGCCATATTGCTACATACCGATTTTATCTAAAACATAAACAGTCTGTTTCTACTATTTTTTTCCTAATTATCACGTCAAGAAAGTCCCGTGGTAATTTATTTCAAAAAATGGATATATTTACTCTATCGAGCCTGGACTACTAAGGTCCTCGGAGTGCGAAATGATTCCTAATTTCTTACAGAAAATCACTTAGGAAACTACTCACTTTTTAGCCTGATCAAAATATAATCCCCAGGGAATAGTTACGCGATTCTTTGGCAACCCTCAGGCCATGGTAGATTTACTCCCCTCGGAGAACTATTTCACGGCAGTTCATTATCGGACTGCAGCGAGCAAATACTTGCAGGCTCTGCAATACTCATCAGCCCTGCCATTACAAATTGCGCACACCTAGTGTTTCAAACCATTTTCGAAATATTGACAGCTGTGTCCAACGATAATAATCTATATTCAACCTGGGATAGTTAAACGTTACACCTCAATTCAGAATGATCAGCTGTTTTTTACGTATATTCACCAACGAGCAAGCAATCAGGATGGTATCTCCCCGATCATGTATCGAATAGTAAAAAATATCACAAATTATATCGACACGATTGGCTAATTCTTGATTGGGTTATACTTTCTAAAGCTATAATAGTATTGTTTTTTTTATTGTGCACAACTATATTAATTTATACAATTAATTTACTTTACCAACTTAAAATATTATTACATACAATATTGTTTATTCGATTCATAAAACAGTTTCATTAAATATTTCATTAAAAAATGTTCATTAATATTTCAATATATCTCTTCAATTGATTACATTCTATTTCCACATATAGGTACATGCTTTCCAACAATTACTTTTATAGTGTTTTTTTTTAATTACTGCTAGTAATATTTTTTTTAATATATGTTTATATAAATATTTTAATGATATAAAAAAAATTAACTACTTATTCTTGAATCGTATATAAAAGAATTGAAAGACCAGAAATATGATTACAAATATTCTTTATTGTTTATAATTTAAACTCGATATAAACTGGTATCCAATTTGAACATAGGTATGTAGGTTAGTTTACTTTCTTCATCTTGAGATCGATGAATGAAATAACCATGTTGTGACAAAACATTTCAAAAACATTTTTGACGCCGAGATGTACCACAGCAGGTATACTATGGCACACAACGAACTATTCAATTCAAGCCATTGCAGTTGTACGAACACTATATTTTCGATTCATCACTGTGATTCGATTAAACAAATATACCAACATTTTCACTGCTAAATGATACAATAATATTATTACTATTTATAATTATAATGTTTTTTTAATTATATCGATTTGAAAATAGCTGTAAGTTTCGATCAATAAGAATTGTTGACCCGGTTATTAGCATTAGATTTTAAGTATTAAAAATGAAATTCATAATTATTGATAAAGGACGTATTATTACTTATACTTAAGATATGAACATATGTCCAAAGATTTTTTAAATTAAACTTTGACTAAAATATCTAAAACAAAATGAATAAAGTGGGCAATATAATTAATTGTCTGGACAACTTAAGTACTAAACGATTGAAATAAGAAAATTTACTTAGAAATGAATAAAGAATTAAGATATAACAATCACACGGTATACTTTCACCTGGTCTCAGACAATGCGAGAGAAATATTAAATATAAAAGTTTTGTCTTTTATTTAATACAGACGTTTCCCAACCATGTGAGTCACCTCCAGCGCGAGCAACGCTTAACAAGTTATAAGCATTAATCAGTATCAACGAGACAAGAGATATAAAATGCAGGACAACGATGACTATCATTGCAGGTATCCTCGATGAAGAAACCAGGTGTTATCAGTGCAGAAAATACCGTTTAGCAAAGCCTGTTTCGAGATCAATTGGAAGTGACTCATTAAGATGGCGTTCAGGGGAAATACAATTATCGTTTAAAATCTTTTTCGTCACAGACCTCTTCCGCCTGAAACTGGCAGAAGTTCCGCTAGGAAACTACTCCAGGATGAAACTATTATATTTTAACTTTCCTGACGGTATTTTTCTAATACTAGTCTATTCTGCACCAAAAATAAATATCATCTCGCAAACTTGTTTAGCTTTGTAGAAAGTAACCAGCTGGTTACCCTTTTTACTTCCTTGTACGCAGTAAAGGAAGTATTTGTAATCGCGAACATTTTCAATTTTCAGATTTCAACGGAAATATCCAGTTTGACCATCCCTGAATCCATTTTGACTAGTTTTTTCATGATGTTCGTTCACATCGTATAACTCCAAAACGGTTAGCCGTAAAAAGTCAAGTTTTGTATCTGGGATTGCCAAAACATCTAGCTTTGAACTTCCCTTTTCGGTCACTACATGATCACCAGGAGTGTTACTTTACTTGAAGGTCATAATAGATTTTCATAAAAACTTAGATTAAAATAAAACGCAAAACTTCACAAATTTAGTATATAAGACTTTTAAACCATTATTCTTTATTTATTCATTATTCATTATTTTTAAATCATACTAGATTTTGGTTAAAATTGGCAAACCGGAAATGGTACTTTACTTGAAGATCATTATAGACTTTCATCAAAAATTATTTTAAAATATATTACAAAACATCCCAACTTTAGAATAAAAAAACTTTGATATCAATATAAGTAATATACTAGATTTTGGAAAAAATTAGCTAGCCGGAAGGGGTACTTTACCTAAAACTTTTTGCCTCCCGCCGTTTTAGAAGGGAGAAATACGAAACGTGCTAAAAATCACAAATCAAGATCAAGAAGGTGAAAGTACCACCGAATTCAACCAATTTTCTTTTTTTATGATTATATATCCAAAAATTTTGGGTATGTGTCCCGGCATTCTTTCCAATGGGCAATAATAGCTGAGAAAAAAAAATAAGCATGCTGAAATTGATTATTTTTTTATATCTGGAGTTTGTAAAATGATATCGATATGGTTTTTCCATCAAAACATTTGTTTTTCAAAGTAGATTAAAAGAAAAATACAAACTTTTAAAAATAATTGCTTTTTGATAACTAGCCTTATAGTTTATTTTATTCCAAAAATCATGAAATATTTTGATTCAGCTCACCAAAAATATTTTATATTAAAAATATCATCGAAAACAAAAAAGCTCCGGATTTAAAATTTATAAGCCACAAAATTAGGTCTGCATTTGAAGCTCTGTATCTCGTCTCCAGTTCATCCGATTTTGATGTTCTTGGATTCGTTGGAAAGAAGAAAGTTTCTTCCATCCAAAAATTTAAACAACTTTACCATTATCTAGAAGGTCGGTGCAAAAAAATGTGATTAAAAGTTGAGATTTTTTGCGAATAACATTGGTTCTAAATCATGTAGAAACACACCGATCAAAGGAAATCGCGTAGTTCAAGAACCTTTACTGAGACCCCAAATTTGGCGTGAGTCGTTCAAAGTGTTCCTGATTTAGGTCCTGATGATAAAAATTTTAAGTCAACGATTTTTATATTCGGCCGAAGAGGTGAATATTGAAGTTTTTCAAAGAGCTTAAACATAGTTTGACGCTTGAAGTTTTGAATTAAAAAAAATCGGTTAATATCCTTCAGTCCGTAAAAGAATACTGATTTCATTACAGCTATTTGAATGGAACTTTTAAATCGCTCTGGAATTTAATTATTTCATTTAAAAAACTATTTATTATTTCTGGATCACAAATATGTTTATTTTACTTTTAACACTTAAATCTGACCTTAAATATTCAAATTAAATTTCAATTTACAATGAGATCCCGGGAACTCAATAAGATACATATTATAATATAAAATCATTATTTGAGATCAAGAAATAGTACAAAAATATCTGAGTGATATTTTTTGTTTTATAATGAAATAATTAAATAATAGAACATACAAAAACCGATAAGAATGGGCCTATTATTATTATAATTGTCAAGTTGTCATAATAAATTGAAATTTGATTTGAAAATTTAAGGTTGGATTCAAAGTGTTATAAGTAATATAAAAATATTATTTGTGGTCTAGAAATTTTAAATTTTAAAGACATCCAATTATTTAAATGAAATAATTAGATTTGAGCTGTATGAAAGTTCTATTGAACAATATATGTTATGAAAACAGTATTCTTACAGGAGTAAGTAATCAAAAATAAAATAAATCTTTGATTACTAAGTGTAGTAGAACTGCAAAAACCTAAGATGTTTGCTGACCTGCAAAGTTGGCATGGAAATTATCTAATAGCAGCTCGTCATTCCGAACTAATACCGACATTTCGTTCAGTTATGAGTCCAGTAGCTATATGAGTTCAGTAACGGGTAACTATATGAGTTGAGTATCATATACTCATATGATATTGGTATTGACTATTGTCTATTGAACAAATGTTAATTCTTCCTAAGAGATATATATGACATGCCCAGTTAGAATGTCAACCCGATGACAAAAAACCTCCATCTCCAACGCGGAAGGACACACTCCAGAAGTGACATTATTTGGGTCCGTTATACGATTCAGAAGGCCTTGCCAATTATACTTTTATACTCTATAAGCTCTTAACAGGAGCACACTCTCCTTATTTGGAAAATCAACTCCTGAGGATATTAGGGAGTCGACGTTTTTTGATAGTTGCAACATGCCCGAACATCTCGGTTACTGTTCCTCTTAGGATTGCTAAATTTGAACCAATAGGGTCCAACATTTAAAGAAATTTTGAGATACCTATTTCTACTTTTTCTATGAATACACCTAAATGAACTTGCGGAAATAAGATAGGAAGCGCAGTTTAAATGAATAAAAAGGGAAAGGCTGTAAATAAGCAGTTTATCGATTTATAATTGTTTCAGATATAAGTATACATATAAAAGAAAAGAAAAATTAACTTGAAAAAGAAAAAAATAGAACTAATTTAGAATACAAATAAAGTCAATTCATCGAACTCAACCAAATTGAAGCCTGAAAAGTTCACAAAAAATGTTTCGATTGACAAACGAGTTGTATGAGGTTCATTGATGTTGTGAAAGGGACAGCACCTTTCAGTGCCCGAAGGTATAGCAAAAGCCATTTTATTTTCTAAAGTAGAATAGCAACGTGTAGGTTATGATTTCGATTACTTCAAAGTCAAAAATGAATCTTCGAAACCTTGATATTAAACTAGGACTGTGAGGAGTAATCATAAAAAAGTTAGAAAAAAAAGATGTGACGCATTTATTTATTTTAAGTTTTCCAGAAAAAAGGAAAAATTCCATATTCACTTCTCTTAAGTCTTCTGAGAGTCGAATTTCCATAAACAAATGGGGATCACTAGACTACATCCACTATGAACCGCCAGCTTAGAATCCCTCCTGTCCTTAAATTTTAAGATGAAATGTCCGTAAGTACAACTGTCCTTAGGAACAACATTCTCTCCATACTAATTAATGACAAGAAATGTACTAGTAATGTACTAGCTCTTACATGTTATTTTAATCTTCGGCGCCTCTGCTGAAGTCAAATTTTGCTAAAGAATACTCTTAAGTCAGTATTAATCCGACCAATCCTCCTCTCGAAAACATCGGTAATATCTAAAACTAGTGAGCAGACCTTGGAAATTCTAGAAAAATATTTTTTGCTCAATCTTTGAAGCGGTGAGAGAATTTTTCAGGAATGAAAAAACTAATAAATCTGTCACTCCGAGACCCCATTAAAAGCCTGATGTCATCCAGGTTTTTTAAATTGATGGTCTAAGATGGATACGACATGTCGTTCGAATGGTGATAATCAGACGTATTTCATGGTACAAGAGTCAGAAGAAGACCAAGAAGCAGAAGTCTTATATGTGCTGACGGAGAAGCCGATGCCAGAACCATGCAGAGATTATAAAATTAGTAAATCATCTCCAGGAATTTTTCCAAGAGGTCTCCATCTATTAAAGGAGGCTCGGACTTGAGTTTTATAAGCTAGAATTATTAGTCTTCACTAATAGCAATGCCTTTTAGTATTAGGAAGGATAGTGTATAATATGCTATTTATTTCAATAAAAAAAATGTTGATAACAGATATTTGAGATGCAGATTCAGCGAACAAAATGACGGGCCAAGCAAGATGATAATTGAAGTATCGAAATATCTTCTAGAGCGAAGACCATGACCTCGATGCATATAAATAAATAAGCAAGTAAAGAATAGTTTTGATAAGACAGTGCAATGCATTATACAAGCAAACAAACAAGCGGCCCTTCTAACAGCGCATTCGAAGACATAACGCTAGCTTGAAGAAATTGTCCAGTTTTCTCCGCTAGTTTACTTATTTTCCCGTTATCGAGAGAGGTCGCATTTGGCGGAACACATTCTCCGAGGCCGACCGCCTCATTACCGGGTTATGTAAGTCGTGTATTAGACTGAATTTAGTGATCGCGAATTGGCTGTTCGATGGGCTCTGTTAAATAATTATGATTCATGTTGCATACCTTCGCGAATTCCACATAAATTACCGGCAAATCATTCCTCTGGCATCTTTATGGATAATACAGCCAATGTATAGATATACATATGAAGATTCTATACATATGAAGGTTTAATAAATAAATATAGTTACTTAGAACAAAAGGAACACTTCTACGTATTCAAATCGTGTACTTTTCTCAAACTAAATGACTCTTGAATATTGTAAAATTTAATTCCCTGAAAAGACCTTACCAGTTTTAGTATGTTATTTCAAAATAATACGGAATGGTAACTGAATTAAAAATAACTTTCCTATGGAAATACTTCGAAAATAGGAGTGACGACAAAACATCAAGCATGTGAAACAAGATCAACAACAACTTGGAAACAGGTCTGTCGCAAAAAAAAATGTATGAACAAATTTATTTTTATAACGTTGAAATATATTAACCAATTTTGTAATCGCATATCTTATTACGCTTAATATATTATTACTTATTTTTGAATTTCATCATTTTCAATGACTGCACAATAAAATTCAAGTATATTTTTATTGTATTTTATATTTTTGTGTTTTTTTATTATTATATTTTAGTATTTTCGTTAGCACTTTAGTGTCTTTTTGTTATTTCATTATTTGGGTGTTTTTTCGTTATTATTAAAAGTTATTAGGGAATACAAGATCGGGAAGAAAAGGAATACAACAATACTCGTAAATAAAAAAACATAACACTAGCAAAGAATTTAATTATTAATAGTGTTTGTTTTGTATATTTCTGTTTGTCCAATATGATTGATGCAGTATGCTCTGGAATGTACGAATCCTATTTTTTGCGCCAAAACGTAATGATTCCGTGTTTTTCTATAAATTTTAATTTATTGTAAATATTCTAATTAAAATCACCTGCTGCAGCTCGCTGTCTCAAAGTATTCTGTGAATGAAACATTTCTAGTTCTCAATCACGCCGTAAAGCATCACGTCTCTCTGTTTAATGTATATATATATATATATATATATATATATTCTCTTTTGAATGTTGAGGCGGTAACACGCAATGTTTTCTGAGCACAGTTAATCTTTCGTCGGGTATGTTTCGCCAATGGGCGCTTTGTATTCGAATGATTTTCTTCGCAAGTTCGTATTTTCAGCTGATCTATATTATATTGTTGCGGACGGTTCAAGCCGCGGCGGATGGACGGTTTCTTTTTTTAAATTCGATTTTAGTATTCTACGTATCTTGAAACGTAAAACCAAAAAGAAAGGTTGAAAATCAATATTTCATTATTTGCCTTGCTAGGACAACTTTTATCGTTTCCTTCAATGCCAACATGACATTAAATCTTGAGCTCAAGTTCCGTAAATGGAAACCCATGAACTATTTTACAAAAGCATACTCATTGCAATTACCCGAAAACGTGCAGTGGGGATGATAGGCAAGGATGCCCGATCAATTAGCGAGAGAGAGAAAGCAATGTGGGCCGAGGATGGTAGGCGAAGGACAGCCTGTTATTGTTACTGTCTACTGTAATATATACTGTTATATGTACACTAATATATCTCCTCTCTAACAAGGACAGGGCACCTCTGTCGCGTAAAGTCTGCCAATTGGGAAGCTGTTGTAGGTCGCATATATAGGATCTCAAAATTATGGCGACTAAGGCGTAGGACTTGATGGAGTGTAATAAAAATATAGTACATCGAGGCTATGTTTCCAGAAACGTTTAGGAAAGATACTCCTGCTGTCAAAATGGATAATGGACGAAATCACTAAAAGAGTATTCAGCGCTAAATCGGCGGGAAACCTCAGATAGCCTTAGATCGAAACGTAGATGGGAGGATTGTGTTCAGATTGATCGTGAAGATTTGGGTTTAGCTTGGACTAAGTGGAGAGACATATGCAGACAATGATTGTTTCTGTTATTTATTATTATTATAATACCCGATTTATTAACTGATACTTTATTAACTAAATACTTATATATATATATATATATATATATATATATATATATATATATATATATATATATAACCTTTTGTGTTTTCCATCTTTTCATGGTCTTTTAAAAAGCACTGATAATTCATTATGATAACGATGATACCATGAAAAATTACGAGTAGTCCTCGTATTTCTCCGAGTATATCATTCAATCATTGGAAAATATTTTTTAAAAAAATCACTAATAAATATTTAATGGACTATTTTACTAGCTAGCCCATCTTTAGGGGAAACTATTCCTAGAAAAAATTGCGAATTAATAAAAAATAAAATAAATTAAAAATTACTACAATAATAGTTTTTATTTTTATTTTTTAAGACTACTTATTTACTAGTATTGTTTAAAAAATATATTCTTTTTAGCTGCCACCAGTAGTTATAGATTTTTTTTTTGTTTTACATAGATACATTATTTATTGTACTTGTTATTGTTATTATGTGAATATAATACTTGCATAGTACGAAACTATACTCACAATAGAAACCAATAAATACATCAGTTGACATCCGCATGATGGTATAGAAGGATCAATCTAATTAGGGATTGATAATTTATTGAAAATTTATAGAAGTGCTAAATAATATATCAATCCCAAATAAATAGATGATTATAAAATATTGTTACCCAATTTTAAAAATTATTCATTATGACTAGTTTCGGAAGAAATAGTTCAATTTATCCGTCAGTAATTTTAGTTGATTTTGTCTTGTTGATTATAATGATATTACCGAAAGCATCTGTTAAACTATTGCGAACTCGTAAAATAGCTGTACATATCAGAAAGGTAAACTGAAGGCAAAATAATTGATTCCTCAAGGTTTCCACGTTCTCAACGCAAAAAGTTAAGAATAGAATTAATTGACTTCACAGCGAATCAGCTTCGATAATGCAATTACCGAGATAAACAGGATGGAAATAATGGCAGTACAAGTTAATTTACAACTTTATTCCTGATAGAACAAGTTAATTATTGGAATATTTTATTTACATCATAAAAAAAGACCTGTTACTACTTTTTTTCTGTATCAATGTTAATGCGAAATTGTGGTTCTCTAATGTTTAATTCTTCATAGTTATTCAAATGCATACAGGTAATTTTACTATATTAGCCAATTATGCAAATCAAATCTTCACATTATTATTTTATTAGTAACGATTATAAGCGTAGTAAGTAGTATAAAAGTTTCGGGTTGCTTCCTCATCATTAGGATAATTTTTATTCTATATTATGTAGTTCCAGATGGTGAAACACTCCCGAAACGTAGATAATGCTGTTATAAGTAATCTTATTATGATCGCTAATGTTATAGTAGGTATGGATATTATTGTATTATTTAATAACCTTTCATAGCGCTCAAAATAATTTATAATATTGTAAATTTAATCATATTCATTTTTTTTTATTTAAATATTTTTTCTCTGTTCATGTTTGTACAATTGATTATTTATTTTGTTATTCATTGATGTAATAATTTTGAGTTGAAGCTAGCTCCATTTGAATGGGACTCAGATAGGATGGGGATCCCAAGACAAATAAATAAATAATAATGACAGAAAAATAACGATGACTTTATGGAATTTTAGGAAGGATTTGGAATATGAGGATTGGATACAGTAGAAAATTTATGGTTCTGATGAATTGTTGTTCTGCGTTGTTCAATACCGTAAGAAATGATTTTAGAAGATTAGTATAATGGAACTACATGTTCGGAGTTTACGGCTTTAAAGTAATCAGAATCGGCAACCTCCTATAGATGTATTATATATTTACCAGTTTGAAAGTCAAGTGTTGAATCTGCCAGGATGAAATCTTAGGTAGTACTGTACTTTTTGATTAGAATCATCAGAACATTGTTCAATGGCAGAGAACAGTATATCTGAATGGCAACAAATATACTATAGATTTATACTTCAGTTCAGATCAAATAATGTAACCTTTTGCGTATCTACAAGTCGTATCCAACCTTTCTCAAACGAGTGCATAAACGATAAGGCAGAGGACGGACTAATAGCAGCGTTCCTCCGAAATGGGAAACAGCTGCGTGAGGAAGCACTGGGCCATGGGCTCTATGGAACCGCAATTAATATAGTCCCTGCTAGCTGAAGAAGAAAATGAGGGGTTGTGCAACCGCGGCTCTTCAATTTCCGTAACACTTTCTCGCAGAGCTGGCACGACATTAGCGAGCGGATTGTATAATTTTCTCAACAGCTGCTCTTCGTCCTGAGGAGGATGTCCACTGTCGCGCAGCCTTGAGAAAGTTACCAGCACTTTCCAGATTTGTTTTGTTTTCGCTTAAATTACATATCCACATTTATCAGCAACTGTAGCTCACTATCTAGGTATTTTCGGTGATGAATAAACTATAGACCATGCCAGATATGGGGGAGAGCATTACCTATTGTTACCTCATCGAGAATAAAAGTTCGTACTCATAAATATTATTATTGGTTATGTTTAACCTTCTACTATAGTTGTTGATATTAAGCCTGTCATACAGCGGTACAATGATTTTAAAACGTGCAAAATACCAAATTTTCCAATCCAAATATTGAATATGAATTAACACAGGTTTATTTCTGTACCTAAACTAACAGGAATCCGACATTTCCCGCCGTGTAAACTTGTTTATTTATGGGTTTAATATTTAATCCTGCCTTCTATCAATGTCAGTTTATTTACTTTGCTATCACTTAATTCCTTCATGTTTCCATTTTATTGGTTACCATTTATGTCAGTGACCTCTTATTAGTTACACTACTAAGGTTAGCTCACCTCAAGGTAAGTGCAATCAAATATAAAAACTTTGCTAATATTTTTTTCTTTTTACTCCTAAATGTACCAATGATCTTTCTACTAAAATTAGACAATGTACGTGTAATACGTAAAAAAATAATGATAATAATGCACAACCTAGCACCTTCAAAATTATATTTCTCTTTCTAATGTCGAAAATTCACTTTCACAGCCTCATACTGTAGCTCCAAACGACTTCTCATCATCCGGCGGGTACTATTTGAAAAGATTTTAGGATCAGATTATTCTACTTTGGAAGCCTAGCGTGAAGAGATGAAGTCGTGTCGGTCATTTTAAGTCGAGATGGTCAGAATTTCGAATGAAACCCGAGTTTTTAATAAAGAACAAATATTAGATAGATGCTACTTACTTAGTTGGTTTTCTCTTGCAAGCTGTTGGTCGCAGTCTGTTGCATTTATTGCATTGTTCTGAGCGCTCAAAACGAAGAAAAACGTAAGCTTTAAGAGACTCTCTTGTGCACCTGAAGAACTAGCGTAAAAAATTTCTCCCGGAAGTTCTCGAAATGTTAGAGCAGCCAAAGATCTCAACCAGAAATTGATTGTTCAACAAGTTCATGGGCGAACATTGTTTTTTATCTTGTAATTTATTATTTTATTACCCCCGTAGACTCCTAGAGAAGCATGGGGCATACACAAGTGCATTCCATTCCTTTCTTTTTGCTGCAATCACTTTCGCCTCTTACCGATCTTTGCCACGTCTTCCTCTTCTACTTGTTCCCTGAGGATTCCATTGAAGAACTTCTTTCTCGATAGCACTATCTGGTTTCCTTAATGTGTGTCCACCTACACCTCCATTTCTTTTTTATTATTTCGAAGAGTATACGAAGCTGCTCTGTCGTACTCCATAGCTACTCGTTCGAGATCCTCTCTGGCCACCAGATCCCCAGGATTCGCATGCCGCAAGCAGCGGCTGATGGGGTCGAGTAATAGTTTCGATCACTTTCCATGTTTTACATCCATAGACTAGAACTGACTTTACGTTAGTGTTGAACAGCCACTATATCCATAATGGATACAGCTGAACAAATGCCCCATTATCTTTTATGATATGGCTTTTGATATCTGAAAACGAGCCTCCTTCTTTGGTGACCACGCTTCCCAAGTAGATAAATGGTTCCACCTTATCTACGGCCATTTCCCTCAGAACAAGTGGTTCCGACATCGCTCGTTCGCTCGCATTCCTTTTGTTTTACCGATGTTGACCCGCAGTCCAACTCGGTTGGCGATTCGGCTTAAAACATCTAACTTATCCTGCAGATCGCTGAACCGCTTTGCTAGAAGACATAGGTCATCGGCGTATTCGAGGTCCTCCGGTCTTCCACATAAATCCCACTGGATTCTACGTCTTCGTCCCCCAAGCGAATCTCTCATGATGCCGTCGAGAACAACGATGAAGAGAGTTGGAGAAAGCACACAATCTTGTTTTACACCAGTCTCGATTTTAATTGAGTTCGACAGCAACCCCTCATGAAAGACTCTCGCATTCATATCCATCATATGAGCTCCTAACAAGGTTGATTATCTTTTTAGGGATGCCATACCTTTCGAGGATTCTTCATACGATGTCCTGGTTCACTGAGTCGAAGGCTTTTTCAAAGTCTATAAACGGTAGGTATAGAGGCTTTGCCACTAGGCGCTCTGCTCCAGGATGATTATGAGATCGGTGCAGCTGCGTTTCTCCCTAAAGCCTGCCTGCACCTTTCGTAATCGAGCTTCCAGAGCTTGTTTAATCCTTATGAGGATAATGCGGTTTAGCATCTTTTAATTTACTAGTTTAAAATAAAAATATTACGATAATAATGTTGCCCCCTTAGTTTCAATAGTTTTTTTTTCTATTCCTTCAGAAAGGTTTTCCGCCATAAGATTCCAACAATTCTACAAAATTCGGAAATAACTGCGTAGTCTTTCTAACTTTATTTTTCCTTACAAAGTTGATTTTCATACTGATCTTTACAACCAGCATAGATTATAATACAAAGCTTGAAATCGGATAAAGATTGGACAATAGACATGCATAGGACATCGACATTTCTGAAATGAAAAGACGATAATGAAAGTGTCAGCTAAGGACAGGCAATCAGGTTGACCAACAGCTAGATAAGGTGTCAGTAGGTGGTCGCGATGCAAGAGAGCTGTTGCCTCACATGCCTGGCCCACTGCCAGCCCCATCCCAAGAACAATCAGTAGCCTTGGTCCTCTAACAGGGATGCCAACTGTGTTGTAACCTCATGTACTACAGAGATTTGCACTGTGTCCTATCAAACAAACGAAAACAACACTAATTGATCTTTTTATGTTAATATCTAACACCTTAGGTATATTATCAGTGATAATTTATCTGACGATCTTTTCCGGGTGTTAATTAAGATTCGGAAACGAGAAAGTTCTTAATCACGATCAATAAGTCTTTATCTTTATCAAGTGAAAGCTCATGATCTCTACCGATGTCAAAAGTTGATAATCATCTAGAGCACCAGGAGGCTAGAAATTACTATATACATTTTTTAAATAAATACGATTTCATTATTCAACAATTTATACACCAAAATTTAATCAAATATTTAAGATTATATATCTAATTATGTTTTTCTGGATAAGCATTTTAAAAAAGATGAAAATGTTTATTTAATTTAACAATCCGATGAAACCCTTCCTTCTTCTATCATTTATATATATATATATATATATATATATATATATATATATATATATATATATATATATATAACACAAAAACACGTACCTATTAACGACTGTAATTAACGGAAACCAACGAAATAAGGGAGATAAAAGAAGGATCATATCCAGAAATACTGAATGGAACCAATACATTGGCTTTAACATTTAGTTTTACAAGTAGCTTTTACAACCTTATTAACATACCATTTCAACCCATTTAAAATATATTGAATAAAGATGAAGATACCAAATACATATTATAATATTCATATTGCATCACCAGATGCTGGCAGAAAGACGGCGACAGACGGTAGAAAATAAAGAAATACTTTGATGAATATAAACCGAGTTTGTATTTGAAATAATTTTAAAAATAAAAATCATTCAATTACAAAAAAAAAAGAATTGTCTAAAAATATGAAATGTTTTACATGCATTAGAACTCTATGAATGAATGATGTAATGTAAAAAGAAATCAATAACACTTGAGCAGTAGTCACTATTAACGCAGGGCAAAAAGCGCTGCCACCATATGCTACGAGAAAGTAATTTTTTTATCATTAATTTGAATGATGAAATGAATTTTCAACAATGTCTGAGCTGTTATATATGCAATTTTTTTATAATATACCATATTCCTTTATGCAAATGCATAACCTTATATCATTATCGCATTTCATATATTTAAAAATTATGAATAATACTGCAAATTAGATAACAGAAGCTCTGATATGTAAATATGTTACGAATAGGTACCTATATCATTTTCCCTATCACGAAATAAATATTAATGTCTATTACAAAAGAATGAAAAATTTAATGCAGCATATTTTCACCTTTTTTTTTTTTTAATAAAAATCTTCTAGGACGAAAAATTAAAAAAAAAACATAACGTAGAATTATTAAACAAAATAACTACCATTAAAAAAATTAATAATGTACTCACAGAACTGTCATTGAAGTTAAACAACTTGACCCCATTAAATTACTTACCTGTAAAAATATGAAATAATTAGAAATGCAAAAATATCAATTCTAAAATATATGATGCAAAGGATAAAGAAGTATGTTATGTGCAATAATTTATTTACGTTTACTTAAACAAAAACATTTTACATTTGAATCGAATATTTTTTTTTTTTTATAATATTTATTTTCCACAGCCTCTTAATATACTAATTTTTCTTATTTATAATTATTTTATAGCAAAACAGATTTCAAAAAAATATATTTATTAAATATGCTTCAATAATTTAAAACTAAATAGCATGAAAGAAATATAAAATATCAATAACCATTTTTTAAATATTTATTATCTTATTTTTCTTCGGTCTAATTAATGGTGATTTGAGTATTTATTTTCACAAATTATACGTGAAGTCTCAATTTATTATAAAATTATGTCAATTTAGGAAACGTCTGTCGGTTTTTTTAATTTCCATTGTTCTAGTAATTTCTTTTATGGCATCAACAATTTTTGATGGACTCCGAACAAATCTCGCTTACAACTTCTTCAAATTAGGCTAAAATGCGAATGATTTCAATTTTATCGGAGTTCTCTAACTATTTTTATTCTCAATATTCAGTAATGAAATTTATAATTAATTAAAGTATTCCTCTTAAAGTTAAAAACAAATTAATTATAACAAGGTTTATATTTTCTATATAAATGTATATTATACGAGCTAACTCCCCGAAAAGAGTTACTTAAAATATTATAAAAACCATCAATAACAAACGATAGGAAGAGGAAATCGATTTTGTCCTTAAGTGATATTTGATGGTAAAATCTTTATTCTTAGTCTAACTGTTGGCAAAGGCCTTCGTTGTTTCCTCTTGAAAAATTTCCTCTGACCATTTTACGTAGAAAGTAAAACTCGTTATGACGCAAACAAGCGATATAAAACATTTTTCAGTCATATTTTTCTGGTCCAACATTTTATGAAATACCGTGGAAAATTTAAATAATATAATAACAAGAAAAAAAAAAAACACGTTTGAGCGTTCCATATTTTAAGATTAATCAGTTTAACATGAAATTAAAATAAAAGAACTGTGATTAATCATTTCAACATTTTGAAAATACAGTAATAAAAAATCTCCATAATGAGTTTAATAGGTCATATCTGTAGACTCTATTTCCAATCAAACCGGCTAGTTTCTAACTTCCTAATCGGTTTCCGATATTTTTCAGAGACGTCTAAATAGAAGATGGTCTCGAGACCTTCAAAAATAGAACTGTCTTTGGAGTGTTTCCAATTGGTAGTTTCTTAAGTTACTGTCAGGATATGTTATTCAGAAAGGACATTTTTTTATGGTATTTATTTATACGGTTGAAAAATTACAATAAATAAATATTTTAAAAAAAAAATCATTGCTTCATAAAAAGTAATCGCTGCAATGTATTTGAAAGGAAATAACTTATAAAAAAGAGGTAATTGATCATAATTGGCAACTTAAAAACGGAAATTGACAGTCGCAAAATGTGAGATATCATATCCATATCTTTAGCGATATTTAGCGACTGTCAATAGTTATAGATATGGACTATGTATCTACACTCCAGTGTAGATATATAGTCCATATCCCATATTATATAACATAATAAATTGCTTGAGGGTAAGCATAATAATACATCCTTCTAGGCTGTTCCTTGAGATTAAATTGGATCGGTTCCCTGGCTTCTTTTGAGACTTCTCTGATGTTCTATTGCTCGGAAATATATCTGCGTAAGCGATGAGGAAGTCTTGGGCCGAGGTTTGTTTATCGTAAGCAATATTACCGACCGAAAAATCTAAATGGAATTCAAGGAAATTTAGACAAAGCGACATTGACCATTTATTCTGTCCTCGATAACGGGAATAAGGTATCTGAACATTCTAGCTGATCGGTCATCGAACTGTCTCAATGTTACAACAAAAAAAACTGATTGCTCAAGCTGATATTATTATATTTGGTTATCTAAACCATACTAACTCGTTAGAATTATTTTCATTTAATATCCATTCGACAATTTAGCATGAAATGACTCAATAATATTGGACTTACAACAAATACTCTTATCAAAACCGATAGTGTTATATAAGGCCAATAATGCAGCTCTTATATTTTCTATTAGAATGCTTACTTAAGAAGAAATTTCGTGGATAGTGGTTGGGACAAAAGAGTGTGCATAAAGGATAATATGGTCGGTGTAACCCTCGTGTAGTGACACAGTTCTGCTCTGTAGGTACCTTCGGGGCCTTGAGCCGGTACCGTTTAGCTTTGATACGGCCACCAAGGGTATCAAAAGAGGTTTCTGAATTCGGAAAAAGGACGCAGTGTTTATCTGAAATGCTACAGTTCATGATGTAAAAATATGTTGATATTTAATCATTTGAATGTTCGTTCATTGTAAGAAATAATGTATAATTATTTATTTTTGGATGATAATGAGGATTTTCGTTTATTAACTTTTATGGTATGGCTGTTACGTTCCTCGAGAGACACCACCAAGAGTTCTTTTATCTGCAGACGGCCCTTTTACCTTGATTGGACTGCTTAAAACAATTGTATTACACACCTTAATTGATCATCTCTTTCATAAAATACCTCTGAAAATTATAAATAATTTAATTAACCATTACGTTAATTAAATCTTAGTATTAGAATCTTAGCAATAGCCAACAATGATAGTTCTTCGGCTAATCCTTTATAGCATTGCATTCGTCAGTTTCTCATCACAACCATTCACGTATTACCTTGAGCTCATCATACCATTATTATGAAAATAAGTATCATTCCAGATATGAGTAGTCATAAGAATCATCGGACATGATGATGATTCCAATAATCATAGGTTTGGGCATTAGATAACAATCTTGAGACCTTTGTAACTGTTTATTTTCGATATAATAAAGGCTAATTTTGCAATCATTTTTAGCCTTATTACAACAGTCATTTTCTGGCTGATGGAGGTTTGTCCTCACAGGCAAGGATTGAGAACTTATCTGCATTTTTGTTTTTTTAAAATATCCTTCCAGGGTTGTTCAATTTATGAAGTACTTCAGATATTATTTTTAGAAATTAGAAGAAAAAAAATTAGAAGCGTACTAAATAATTTTGCAACTGAGATATAATAACCATTACCCAACTTTCATCTTGTCTTTATTTCCTCTCGACTTTCGTTTCCGTTTGTTATTGTAGGCCTCGGATACCAAAATTTGTCTACCAATTCCCTGTTATGCTATTGCCTAAATCATCACCGTTTCTATTACTAACCATACTTTATGCTTTATATATATTCTGTTTATACTTTTACATGATAGAATTTTTTAAAATCAATATCGCTCATTTAAGACGCCAAATGATCAGGTTTTCGAGATGAAAGTCTCATTTAAATAAATCAAAGACCCAACAGATGAATCCCGCGAATAGTGAAGATGGCGAGTCGGCTTTCTGCAAAAGCACGTCCGACCTTTTTACCTCTTAACGATACAACTTTATCTTGACGCAATTTTTACAGCTGAAATCGCAATAAACGCGATGACACGCCCCTTTAAGAGGAGAAACCTGATCGTGTCATGGCACGTTCCCTTCAAACTACCCCACCTTGTCAAGGCCGTCTTCACTAAATTATTGATCTTTTCACTGTTAATAATAATGCATAATAGCACTCATATTAAGTGTGTTTATTTTTCTTCTCCTGTTTTTAATAGACATAGTAAAAATAAGAATTTAAAATAAATAAATAAAACTATCTGTGAACAATTTATAGGTCAGAAAATTTATTCACCGATAATCTATTTATTTACTTTTAATTCTCATTTTTACCAGAGTGGCAGGGTCACGCAACGAAATAAAATTCAACTCTCAGGCGGATTCGAACCAGAACAGCTTCTGACTCGAGAGAAGGTGCGGATTCAACACGCTCGGCCGCCATTCCTCCTTTTTGCGGATTATTGTATTCAATAATCGGGTATTATCATCAAATTGAAAGTCTTGAAAAAAATATTCAAGTTGATTGAAGAGTTACCACCATATGGGACACTAAAAAAGCATTTGTTAAGCCCTTGAACTTACTTTTTATCATCACATACACAGTGTACATATACAAGTAGGGACGCATGAGAGACCAGAAAAACATTCGAAAAAAAATATTACTTAGAATTTATATATAAACTTAATAATATGAGTTTATTTAAATAAACAATTATTTATTATTATTATATATTATTATTATCATCACAAGTGATGCCACGAACACTTCTAATTATAATTATATCATTGCTGAGCAGATTGTATTTGGTAAAAATGGTTTAATTTGTCAGTATTCCATGCAGAAAATAATAAAACCATTTTTTAAAATTTAAGTTAGATAAAGTAGCCAATGTATATATTCATTCGTTCGAAATGCAATATGTTCCACTGAAGTTAAAAAGAAAAAAATAGGAAAATAATTTGATGTTATCTCCAACCGAGGAAGATGATATTAACATCAAATTACTCTCCAATTTTTTGCAATAGCTATTGGTAGTTTAAAAAAAAATGATTAGTGTAGTTGAAAGAGATATCCTAATCAATGACCTCTTTTTTTTTTCAAACTCGAATCATTGATAAAAATTACGAAATTTCCATTGATGTCTTATTCAAGTACTGATGACTGCATATTGTAATATTTTGTATATATTTTTGTAATAAAAAACTTGATTTGAAATGAGAATTAAATCTTCATGGGATACTTTGGCCAGACTGGAGCCGATGAAATCGCCGGACCAGACGCCATTCGGCACAGTTATATCACCTTGCGTTATACCACTTCGGCCAACCTGTTACTGCTATCAAGATAAGAGCTACCTTCAAAAGCTGAATCACCTTTCTTTGCAAATACAATATAGCTTTAAATGTAAATATTTCTTTTCTTCTACGAATCGAAAAGAATAAAATGCTCTTGGCTCGGAAGACACACCAGTAAACGGATTCCAACAACTAAAATGAACCATTCAAGGTTCATATGGTTTCATGAACATGTTATCAACATTTTTCTATCCAAACGTTTATTACATGTTTTGTCACGACCATAGGAGTGAGCAAATAATTGCTTGTTACTTAGTGGAACATATCCTAATTTTTTTTTTCAGTAATGATGATCTTTCAAAACAACTTCGCCTGAATGATTCAGCAGATGAAATCCATTTTCCTGGTACGTGTTGCACAGAACGTCGCTTACGGAGCCATAAAGAATTTAGAAAGTTAATTTCATCATAAGGTGTAAAATAATATAAATTTCTGTTAATGTATCAACTATTTTTTTATTAATTGTTACCTCCTCAACCGAGGAGATTGAGAATATATGAAAATGTTTAAAAGATTTTTTTTTTTATTTCGAGATCTAACTTATTTTCCCTCTAATTTACCTAAAACCTACTTTTTTTTTTTTAATTCGAACTTCGTTGTTTTTTCGTTGTAGTCACTCCCAATTTATAACGAACCTCCGTAATTCAAAATACATCAAACCGTTTTCGATGGAACTTTATAAATGAAATATAGGCAGTAAACCAAGCGACTTTTCGTTTCATTAATTTTAGAATGGAGACGAAACATAAAATTTTGAGTAGTTATTGATTGAAAGACCCAAAATAGTTTTAAAAAACAAGAAATGCTCATATTTTTTTTCATAAATTTTTTAATACCTTCTATCCTAACCTCATCAGTTGCTTTTTCTCAGGGTGGGATTCAAGGTGGAAAAACGTTTGAATCGATCTGAAATGCGGTACTCTTCATGTTTTTGGTATTTTTTTAATAATGAAAACATAGATTATGCAATTAAAAAAAAAAAAGTTTTTGCTAAAATGGTCTCAAAACTATTTTTCTAAGACTACCCAACTTCATGAAAATTAGTTATTTTTAATTGATAATAAAAATAAAAATCGTAAAATATTGCAGAAAAAATAAGACGATACCAAATATTAAAACCTTTAATTTAAAAATGTTTGCAAAAACGTTGGAACGATACTTTTTATAACATATTTATCAAAATGTATTTATTTTTTTTCAAAAATTAAAAAATTTTCTTTAAATAGAAAATAAACTTTTAAAACAGTCAGCGAATAAGCTGAAGATACGCGGATATCTTAAATAACTCGGATCGGCATTTAGAAAAATATAAATAGTCGTATATTTAATTGAAATAAAAATCACCCATCGTAGAATTATACTTACCGAAATATCTTTTATCTATTTAGGAAGGAATAATATTGAATTCCCTCAATATTTGTTTAAAAAACATAACAGAGGAGGCCTTTTCAATAGTTTAAAAAAAATGGTTCTTGTACAGAAATAACATAGCAATAACAAATTATGAATGGAAAAAAAAGAAAGAAAAAATATTATTTGAAAACTAATTTTGTCTGTATTAGCACATTTTGTCTGTATTTCATAAATATAAAAAGTAAGAGAAAAGAGGATAAATATAAAAAGCCTCAAACCAGAAAATGAGATTAGTGGTGTTTTCGTTTTCGATGTTGAGTACCTATCCCATACGATCTTCTATCAGGTCGTTGGATAAGAACAGTGGGCTTATAAAGCCTGCCCTTGGCGCTGTCAACACTGGGCATTTGAACAGGAAGTCTGTGCTTTCTTCTAGTTGCAGGGAGTGGCCCAATGGTATGCGAATTATATCTTTCGAATGCATATTGAGAATGCATATTTTAACGTTTCTGAAATCGTCAGAGATTGTTTTGTAATGGTGTGCTTTAGCAGAAGTGAGGGCTTCTTCGTAAGCCTTTTTCTGGGAGACACAGGAACTTTTAGAGTATCTCCAAATGTTTGTTTTGTTTTCCTTTCGTTGCTCCAGTTATATAATATTTTTTTATTTGAGGATAATTTCTTCTCATCGACTACTCTCCATAGCTGAGTTGACCTGATTTAGTTCTATGGTGCAGATGAAGTGGTCTGAGAAAGCGCATGTGTCGTTAATAAAAAATTTCTAGACAATACCCAGTCTGGCAGATGGTTTCTATGAAACTCGCTCTTAATTTATTTACCTGCGTAAGTAAAATTTTCTAGGTAGTCTTGTAATGATCTGCCATTAATAACATGCATGCTATTGCGTTCCATAATTTCAACTAAATGCTTGCCTATTGCATTCACCTTCAAGTCTTCTGACGATTTTAAACTGAAAAATAAAACGTCTTCAGAAGATTGATTTAGGCAACCTATGCGCCCATTAATGTCCCCTCCTCGGAGCAGCGGAAGCTTCTGTTATTAGTTGAAGGAGACGATCAGTAATACCTACTGAAAGTTCTTGTTATTTCCAGAATTTCGACAAAACTTTGACATCCTCCTCAAAAGATTAGTATTTGAATTTTACAGCAACATCAGAAGTTATGAATATACTATGAGGGGCACTGATCATACAAGGGGCGCTTTAGAAAACAAAAAAATTGCTACTTTCTAAACAATGTATATATACACACGCACGCACGCACGCACGCACGCACGCACACACACACACACACACACACACACACACACACACACACACACACACACACACACACACACACACACACACACACACAATGAATATATAATAGGGGATGAGAATTTTATTTATTTCACATTTTATATGTGTTGATGGTTCATGTTTATGCACAAATATGATATGATACTTTATTTGATGCTAACTTATGACTAGTTGACTAGTAATGCATGTTTGTGTGTATATATGTATGTGTATATATATATATATATATATATATATATATATATATATATATATATATATATATTGATATTAATAGATACACACACACACACACATATATACCTTATATATAAAATTTCACTATATCTCGCAATATTGTTGGCTCCTGAATAAGTGCGCTGCTATTCGTCTACTTAACATCATCCAACTCACCATGATTTTACAGTCCTGTTTGTTTCTCGAACGGGATTTTATCGACTCCATTTACTTTTTTATAGGTGCTGATGGTCTTTCTACGGAATCAGTACGTCACAATGGGTCATTTTTCTGAGTGCGGTACCGAGTTAGATTTTTTTACAGTTAGAGTTTTTTACAACTTTATAGGAAAAAAACGGTTGCGCGGAATGATATGATTTTTTTTTTTTTTGGGAGGTAAATTTTTTTTTAAATAGAAGACTTAAAAAGAATAGCTACCTTAGCATATGTCTTTAACGTCGTAGTTGGGTCTTGGAGGAGCATGGATGGCCGAATTCCGTAATGATTATGTAGATTGTACAATGCTAATGCACTGAGCGTATATAAATTAAATAAACATAAGCAATGTCCGAATCAATTCACCATTATAGAAATAAAAGTTGAATATTGAATAAACGCTTTCTTAATCAACAAAATATTTCTTGACAACTGAACTGAACTAATTTTACTAGCTAACTATTTAATCTTGATTTTAAGATATCTTTCATTTGATATTTAATAAAAAATCTACATTCCTAACTTACTCCCTTTTGTTTTAATTAGATTTGTAAAATTTTGATCTTGATCCATCATAGTTAATTCCAGATTCATCTTGTTTTAATAATAATTCGTTTCAGATTTTTTAATAATCCTGCGTACCATTTTTATTCGTTCAATTAACTAATTTTAAAAAATATTAAAAAAAAGTAGTCAAAAATTAAAAAAGGAACTGGATCGATAAACTAGTACAAACTCCTCCGTTTTATTTAGATGTCTTCTTTCGTTTACTCAATACAGCCGAAGCATATAGCGCAAAAGCCACTAAATCCAGCTAGTGAACTTTGTATGGCATTGATTTCTACCTGGTAAAAAAATCAACATTTACGGACTTAATGAATTTATATTTTGAATAGGTCAGCGACGCATGTCAAGTAAGTATATAAGGTTTGCAATTGAAGAAATAAACAATTTAAAGTGCCAATTTTTTACAATTTTTGAGTTTTGCCTGAACGTCGAAGAAATATTACAAACTTACTAAATTTAATAATTCATTACACTGAAACAAACTTGCAACAAGCATAGACAAACACGATATGTCTGACTGATATGCTTTATAAATTTTAGTTATTCGCCAAGAGCAAAATTTAATATCTATATTTTCTATATTCCATTTAAATATTGTACATATATTTCAATATATTAATCACGTGTTATATATCTATTTTTGAAATAGGGTCTGCGTTAAGTAAATATGATGATGTTGCGAAGAATGTTCAGTTCCTTTTTAGACTTGCAGAGCAATAGCCAGGGAATGAATGACCCAGCAAAAAACATGATTCCCTGTTAGAGAAGAGAATTGGGACCCAAGCAATATTAGCTAAATTTGAATGTAAGTGAAAGTAGAAAACAACCAGGATAAATATAAATAATAAATAATAGATAAATAACCAGGAATAGCTCTTAAAATTAACCGGTTCGATCGTCCATCGTAAGTATTTACAGTTATGTCCTAATCTACATCTTAAATTCTTAAGTACATTAGATCGACACTTTTTTTTATTTTCCAAACAATGCTCTTTTACAAGGTAGCATATTCAGTAGCACATTCCAATCATTGAACTTTTTATTTTTGAATCAAAGTTTATCAAAGATTTATCAAATGCTTGATAATAATCGACTTAAAACGAAATGAAATATTATGATTTCAATTTTAAAAAATAATTTGTAAACAAAGTAAAATAATTAATTTGATATGCCTATTAAATAAGTATTTATAATAAAATTATAAATATATATACAATAGAAATACTATTATGGAATGGCATAAAGCCGTACCTCCAGTCAAAACCGATGATAGCCATAGCTATAAAAAGGTTATCCAATCCTCACAACCACTATTGCTTAATTCTGAGCTTTACTGAAAAATGAAATCCGTTTTTGTGTTGCGAAAAACCAAACCTGACTTACCGACGTAGATTCATAGAGAATAATACAATAAATAAATAACGCAATTAATAACAAATTATGCAATATGTTTGTTAAATGTAATTAACTATAATTCCTTTAGAATAAAACAGCGCCGTGAATTACATATTAAATGCCTCTAGGTAGAGCTGGTTTTCAAGGATGCAAGCTACTAGGCGTCAAAAGGCGGAGAAACACCTTTTACTTTATGCATTTTTAAATGATTTATTTTATTTTTATTATTTTTTTATTTATTGAAATTACAATCAAGCTGATACGAGCTTATTAGCAATTTAGTTCTAGAATACTAATATACAAACATGAAACAAAAACAAATATACACAATATTGTTTAATATTACCACAAATTCCCTCAAATCGGGGCCCTCAATCTATCACTTTATCACATAAGTTCATAGGGCTTCCGCCATTTTAGTCTTCTTACGAGGGCATTAAAGTTAAGGAGATGGACGGCCTCAGGATTGATGTGCCCTTTTAGTCGTTATTGATATTTCTTCTTCAACTGTAGGTATTTGAAGATCTCTATGTAGATCATCATTTCTGATTTACCATTGACAATTCTCCTAAGAACTTTATTTTGGAATGTTTGTATAATTTATCTGTTGGAGTCCCTCGTGCATCCCCACAGTTGGATTCCATATGTCCAGATAGGTTTTAGGACTTGCTTGTATAGAACATAGTACAAATAAACTTATATTCATCTAGGATCTATACAAATTAGATTACAGTTAAAAATAATAAAACCAATCATACTATGCACAACCTAATTTAAAACCAATATTGAAAAAAATAAATAAATAAAGACCTATTTAAAGACTAATGAATTAAAGGTCAAGCTTCGGTATTATTTTTTATTTGGGATTGATAAATTATTTGCCACTTCTATAATTTTGATTTTATTGAAAACTAGTTTCGAATGTTATACATTCATCTTCAGTAATAAAAACACACAAAAATTCAAAAATAAGCAATTCAAAATATAGTTTGGTATACATATTAGTATACATATAAAATTAAATTAAAAAAAAATTATATTGATCCTTCTATGCCATCATGCGGATATCAACTGATTAATTTTCATTATCATTTCACTTCATACGATTCTGACATTTGATTCATATGATTATGGCCAAAGTCGCTATGTATAGCAACGTCTAAATAGCTGGAAATTATACTCATAAAATTCATCTAGAAATATTATGAAAAATAGATGATAGCAATAACACACTACATAATTCTAATTAACATTTTCATATTACCAATATCTCATTATTTACATTTTAATATTACCAATATCTCATCTGGTATTTGAAGAACAAACAGTTCTCAATGTGTAATCAAGCGATTTAATATATTTATAAAAGTTATACCTGATGAATAATAAGCTAATTAAACTGACCCGTGAAAAATAATAAAAAAAAATTGACATAAAAGGTCAGAGGGTGTAAACAAATAAGCACTATATGAGATTAATATGGCGAAGAAGGACGAATCGTGAGAAATCTGGTAATTGAACTGCTTTAAGTTGCGTAGATTGCAATCATTTTTCAAGGAAGGACGGTTGTAAATGCAATCACCATGAAGTTAATTCGAAAATTATCGCATGGTCTTGAAAAAAAAACTTAACCTTTAGTGGCTCAAGAGATGAGTAAAAAAAGTGAATAAGTATGATTTTGTCCGAAATAAATAATTCAGAAAGCCGTTCAGTAATATCCATTCTTTCAAGTTCTTGTTTAATCACATAAATCTCGAAGTTTACAACTTTCTATTGCGATGCATTACTCCGATAACAGTATTTAAAATAGTGAAAAAAAAAACACTAGAGAACCGTTGCAAAAAAATATTGCGAATCCCGGACTTGTTATTGAATGACGTCTACACGGCAACGACTTCTGTTAAGGTGCCAATATATTTATATTTAAAAAATAAAATCGAACTACCTACTTAACCTAATTCATGTTATGGCATTAATATAGCACTCTATCATAAATATCATATAATATAAAGTGTTATCGACTTTCTGAATTGTCCAAACTCTTCTTTCACGCAACGCAAATCTTGAAGAATGGTGCTAGAATAAGATAAATGTTTACAAACGCCAGAAAATCAATTTATCGTTCTTGAGAAAGAGAATATAACAATCTACTCTTCAGGAATGTATTCATTTTAAGATGCACCATTAACAATCAACAAAGGGTAAATTTAATTTTTTAAATGATATATATAAAACGTCCAAGTTGATCACTTCAATTATTTAGGGCTCTTGCTACACTTTTTTTTATTTAATATTTTTTTATTAAATAAGCCAGTACCACTCACTACTACCCATGAAGCCTTGTGCTCTGTCGGAAAAAAATACTATTTCTTCACCAATGGTTATATACAAGGAAGTGGTGCGATGAGCAATCAAGACAACCGCCCTTTTCATTCCACAACCCAATGAAGGGCCAAGTTCCCATTTTATAGAGCAGTGGTTCTCAAAGTGGGTGCCGCTAGTAAGGTAATGTGGGGGTAAGAGCGCACTGGATCTTAAAAAGTTCGACTTTAAATGACTGTAAACCATTTTTTTTTAAGGTTGATATTTCCTCTGTTTTTAAAAATGTTTCTTAGACGATTATATTTAAATAATTAATTTAAGCCCATGCTATTATATTTCAATCACGTCCATTTCTATGAGATATTTCAATTTAATAGAACCTAGTACGTACTTGCCCATGCCTTAATGGTTACGACGTATCTGATAGACGCATTATTCAAGTAGGAGCGGATTCGGGGCAAGTGCAAAATAGTTCATAATGTTGTAGGTTCCGCCTTCGAAAAAAAAAAAAAAAAAAAAAAGCCTACTGGTAGATAAACACCGAGAAAGGAGTACAGCAAAAGTTAAAAGACAACGTTATCAACAGGTTGGAACTAATGCCTTTATAACTCGTAATACTTCACCTTAGCGAACTTACGTGGCTTGTTTCTGCCAAAGGGCAGCACTTACGTGCAGTTGAGGGTTTGGATTTAACGAGACATTTACGCACTTTTAACACATTAACTTATGCTACAAGGATGCCACAAAATTTTAAAAAACTAAAGTTAAATTAAAGTATTAAATTAATGAATATTTATACTTATATGTTTTTTTTTTTTTTACAATTGTATGTTTTGTATACTTTTATTTTATTTACTTTTATAGTATATAATTTCATTTAAAAAATAAATAAAATAATAAATAGAAATAGGGATACACTGAATTTTGTATAATAATTCCAGTATGCCGCCTGACAAAAAAGTTTAGAACTAATGGCCTTTCATCAAGGCTGAGTAGATCCAAAGAGAGTCTTTAATAAATAAATTTTCTGCCAGCAGCCAGACTCGAAACCGGAATATAAGTCTAGTACAACTCTACTCCTTCTATTTGTCGTACTTTTATTGAAGTAGAACGTATATTATTATTTTATATGGATGCATAAAATAGCATATAAATATATTAAAATATATATTGCTTATTGAATGAATGAATGATTAAAGCCTTTTATTATAAAAAGTAACAGAATTTTATTGATTATATTACTTTTACTTCAGATGCTACTTACAATATTTACAATTTTATACAATATTATTAACTTTTTTTTTCCGTTAGTTTAGATGGACCTTCCCCTTAGGGAGTGATGGTCTAAATTCCCTGGATACCAATTCCTACTGGGAAGTGGGGTTCGCTGTTTCTCTCCACAGTTCCTTCCAGGCTACTTTGTCTCTGGCTGTCCTCATCCAGTTTGGCTCTGCAATGGCTTTTATGTAGTCACTCCAACGCCTTCTTTGTCTTCCACGTTTTCTTTTCAATTCATAAGGAGTCCATTCTGTTGTCGTTAAGGACCATCTTCCGTCCGTAATTCTAGCCAGATGGCCAGCCCATCTCCATTAAATTTCTTTTACAAGAAGATTTATGTTTTTGAAACCTGTTCGTCTCTTTATGTCCATGATTTTGATACGGTCCTTTTTCTTAATGTTTAGCACACTCCTTTCAATAGAATTTTGCCAGACTATTAATTTATTTTCAAATTTCTTTGTCAGAGACCATGTTTGACAACCATAGCTGATACAGGGCATTATGCCACTTTCAAAAATAATCTTTTTGTTTATAATTTCAAAATTACCTTTCATAATAGGCTTGAGGGTCCAAGGTTTTTTTCATCCTAAAGTGGTTCTCCTCTGGATCTCTTTTGACGTCCTTTCAGAGAAAGAAATGAGTTGGCCTAAATAAATGTACTCTTCTACATAATTTAATATTGTATTGCTCCAACTGATTTCAGTTTTTTCACTGTTCGTCATCATAACTGTCTTGTCGTAGTTAGGAGCCAGACCTACCTCCAATGTTTCCAATTTCCTCAACATCGTGATTATTTCATCAGCTTTATCAGAAATCAGAATTACGTCATCAGCATACTTTAGGTAATTTAATTTAGATTCATTTATGCTTAGTCCTAAATTGTCGATGTCTGCCTTTTGAAATATTCTTTCCAGTAATGATGTATGGGTGAAAGTGGATCTCCTTGTCTAACTCCCTTGTCTGTTTTAAACTTCGGGCCTTTCTTTTCAGTTTCAATGAAAGCTGTGTTATCCTTGTAGAGCTCTGATGTACTTGTGTTCAATTCCCATGTTATCCAGCGCCTTCAGAATGCTACTGTGGTAAACGCTGTGGAATGCTTTCCGGAAATCAATGAAACAAAAGTAGACCGGGAAATTATATTCTTTAGCCTTTTCGACAAGCTGATTCACCACCTATAGGTTATCAGCAATTGAGAAGCCTCTCCTAAAGCCTGCTTGTTCGCTTGACATTGAAGTCGTTATGTAAGGGGTTATTCGTCTAGTGATAATGCTAGTAAAAACTTTTGGCAATGGTTGGACAGAGCGAGATTGGTCTGTAATTTTCTATGTTGTTTTTATTGCCTTTTTTATGCATAAGAACTATTTTTTCTATTTTCCATTGTTTCGGGACTGTTTCTTCCTCCAGGATGGAATGGAACAATTTAAGTAATTCTTCGCATACTACTGAACCGCCTGCTAAGAGGGTCTCATTTCTTATATTGCCAGGTCCAGCCGCTTTATTTTTCTTGAGAACATTGGTGGCACTTTCTATTTCTGATAGTAGTATTTCAGGGACTTTTTCTTCGGACTGAAAGATCAAAGAATGATATTTATTTTTATGCTGATAAAGTTCTGTAAAGTAATCAGTTGCCACACCTAATATATATTCTCTGTTCATTACTAGTCGATTTTTATTATCCTGAATAGAATAAGACCATTGTTTGCCTGAAGATAATTCAGATACTATTTTTTTGGTTGATCTGGTTGTATCAAGTATACTCTTAATTGTGTTCTCTTCCACCTAATGAGTTTATTCAGCTCTGTTAATTCGACTTTATCCTTTGAAGAAGCTGGTGTCTTTCCTTTTAATTCTCGTATTTTGCATAATAGTAACTTTGTCTCCTCTGTTAATTTTCTACTCCTGGATCCGCTTGATGCCACTTGTGTTGGTACATATGCATCTTCTAAATCTTTTGTAAGATGGTAGTACATCATCTGGACTCGTGGATGTTAGTTACCCAGCGTTTCTGGTTCTCTAGCTAGGTTAGCTGTTAGTTTGGTTTTAAATATATCAGTGTCTCTTTGGCTTACGATTTTCCAATTGTTTTTTATTACTTTGAAGGTTCGATCTTTCTTGAATTTATTTATTTCAATGACGCCTCTGATCATTCTATGG
Organism: Rhaphigaster nebulosa; assembly: GCA_948150685.1. Classification (NCBI taxonomy): domain Eukaryota; kingdom Metazoa; phylum Arthropoda; class Insecta; order Hemiptera; family Pentatomidae; genus Rhaphigaster; species Rhaphigaster nebulosa. The sequence continues at coordinate 79,296,255 of OX411310.1, forward strand.
TCAGTATGGTAATCGAGATTTTGAATAACATGTGCAGTTTTAAGATATTTTATATGGTTAATGAGTAAATAATCAATTTCAAATTTCTGATCTCTAGGTGACTGCCATGTCCATTTATTTTTCTGTTTCTTACCGAAAAAGATGTTCCCTATTTTGAGGTTCTGTGAAAGAGCAAAATTCACTATTCTATTTCCTCCTTAAATTCTTCGTCCAAAATTACAACTTCCCAATACTGCTTCTTCTTCAACAATTCTCTCACCAACACGCCCATTAAAATCTACCATTATCACTACATAGTTGTTTTTCCTGCTGGTGTTGTTAAGAATTTCTTCTAATTGTCTATAGAAATTATCTTTATCTTGTTCTGGGAAGTCTGCAATGGGAGCATAAACCTGAACCAAAGTTATAGTTTTACTTTTTCCTAGAGATAGAATTAAGGTGGCAATTCTAAAGTTACTCTCTTCAAATTTTACAACGTTGTTTTTAAATTTTTTTGAAATTAAAAATCCTTTCCCATACTGGCCATTTAAGGATGATGTGTACATAAATATATTACCTGATTTAAGTTCTATTATTTTTAGGCCCTTCCTTCTTACTTCACATAAACCAATAATATCCCATTTTATTTTATTTATAGCCGTTTCAAATTCCGTTAGCCTGTCCTATCCCAGCAACGTTCTCACGTTTAAGGTGCAAACGTTGAGGGTGTTAGAGCTAGATTTTTTAATTGTTGTCTGCTTTGAGATTTTTGATTGATTTGAATTTATTGTTCCATTTGTATTGTCAACTTTGGTCGAACCTACTGCTTCTGAATTATTTTTATTTTGGAAATATCTTTCCAGTCTGTGGCTTCCTGAATTTAAATTTTTAGTTCTCTTATTTTCAAATTTTAATTTGATATTTGACAAGATTTCCTCCATATCTGCGGAGGTTTCTCCTTTCTCTTCAGGGGAAGTTTCTAACGAACTTTTCATTAATACTGCATTTGTTTCCAAATCATAACCATTATTAACGCCTTTGTCTTTAACCTTTGAGTGGTTCGAACTATTGGGGTTGCTCAATCTTAGTTTTGGCGTCAGAGTGAGATCTTGGACGTAAAAAAATATCTAATAAATCCTGCGAATGTATTTTCCTTTTTTATTTAATTGTTCTTCGGTTTCTTCTTTGCTCTGACTTCCTGTTTTACCAATGCTTAAAGGATTCTTGATTATTTTTATTAATTATTAAATCTTGTGAATTTAGCTCGCTTAATGAGTATATGCATCCGTCTATATTTACTTTATCCCCTCTGTAATTAGCTCTCATACCATTTTCTCATGCTAGTTTTATGTATAATCACATGAAAATTTTAATTTCGATTTATTTTTCCAACTTAAATAATAGACCTGCTTTATTCTTCTCAATGCCAAAAATTGTATTAATACTGGTCTATTGTTCTTATTAGGAGAACCTAATCTTAAAATCAAATCTATTTCTGAGATCTTAATATCAATTTTTAGTTCATCATTTATTGTGTTAACTATCGCTTCTTCCAATAGACTAGGCGTTTCATTAGGTAGGCTGGTAAAGTTAAATAATATTAAATTCCTTACTCTATTGGTATATTTATTTTTTGAATCTATAGGCTCACTACTTTTTAGAATTTCGTTTTGAAATGTATTTTTTAATAAATTATGAGATTGATCCAAGTTTTCAAGCTTCGATCTAATTTCATTTATTTCAACTTTAAATTTCTCAACTCAATCTTTTAGAGTAGGTAATCTTCATTACCTTTTTTTTACTTGCTCATTTGTATCCTTCAGGAGGCTCATGAGATCTTTTAATGTTATTTCTTCAGGCATTTTTATAAATATTAACGAAACTATGTATAAATAGAGATAAACTAAATCGAAATATCCTTATACAACAATTTATATTATTTAATTTTAGAGGTTGCTTTAATATATTTCTTGATTCGCAATAACCATTGTTTTTGTTGACAGCAGCTGTAAGCTATCACCTCGGTAACAGGGAAAGGAGTTAATACTATATGATAAACATGCGCTGTAGAGCTAGTGACTGCTTGATTACTGGCCTTCTCAACTGAATTATTTCAATAATATCCAGTGCAAATTACAATAACCACAGAGTGATATGATATAGTTTGATTGTACTTCACTTCACTATGTGTTGACACTCGTATGTACACTACATTAGCTCGTAAATTCCGCTTTTAACATGAACACAATTAACGGACCCGATGTGCACCTTGTCACCAATATGGCCGTTCTCCATTGCCTATTATTATATAATTAAAAATAAAAATATAGTATAAATCATATATTTTATGTTATTAATGTAGGAAGTATAGATGTTCCTTCACAGCACGAACACCATTTAAAAAAAAATGAACACTTTATTCACCATTTTATTTCTTTTTTAGGAATTTGAAAATTCAAATAAATGTTGCTAAAAGTTTAATCAAATTATTATTTTATTACATTTTAGAATCAATTAATGATTCTTGAATAATAATTATCTAGTTCAAAATGAATAAATTGATAGTTGACATTATCATATCATATCACTACAGCAGTATTTCACTGCCAAGTTTTATTTTTGCGTTGTTGATATAGAGGCACAAAAACTTTAAAGATAAGCTATGACACACGTTGGCGCCATACGTGTTCCTTTGGGACCAAATTTTACGTCACTAAATGATAAATTAGATTACCGAAATTGGGACTAAGTAGGCCAGTTATAAAATAGTTTGATGACCCGTATCGGCAAGGACTTCTATATTCCACATTCAGGATTCGCAGGAAGTGGAAGGCTGCTAGGAAGTCGAAGACCGGTCCTCACCACTCTCCCTTTCTACCATCGCCCCATTGACTTCATTTCACTACCATATTTAAACTGCACAATATCGCAATGTTTTTTTTTTTTTTACTTGTTCGGATTATCACTATGGATTCATAATCGTTCATATGGTTGATAAATACCTAAATAATATTCTTAGCATAGTGGAGGTACGGAGAGTCAATTTCCTCAACCGCCCTCCAATCTTACATGAAATAAATTAAAACGATAACAGAAGAAAACTTTCGGTTTCCAAATGTACCATTTATAACTTTATTATTTGTATCACGATAAATATATAAAATCTAAATTATCACAAATCTGACGCGAATGAGGACTCTAACTGAATTCAATTCTCTTCCATCCCCAAAAGTTAAAAGCACCTATGATCATGAGAAGGAAAATTATACATTTATTTTAAAATCTAGAATTTGTTTATATCCTTCAACATAATAATAAATAGAATATTTTAAAAATATAATATTTTGTTAAAACTGCTTTAGTTAAATTCAATTAGGATTAAATAAGAGAAGAAAACCGTGGAGAAGAAAACTTAATTTATAAAGAAAAGAGGCCGATAATATATTACTATTAAAACCTACAGTACGGAGAGAAAAAAAATTTGAAAACTTTTTTTGAGAAGTCTTCTTTATATTATTACCATCTATACTAGGGATGCCCAACCCAAGGCACGCGTGCTATAATGTGCAAGTACGCTGGGGGTTTGGAATTGGCACGTGACCTGCCAGTACAAAATGTTTTATTTTTAATTTTTTTATTAAAAATAAATCATGTTCTCTTCTGGGATAAAAGTTTTATGGGATAAATAATATTTATCAACAATCTTCATTATATTTCATCAGGGGAAAAAATATTTGTAAAAATAAGCGTCTATTCTATATAGAAGTAATTATTGTGATGGTGGCATAAGGAAGGGGAGGGGATAAAGTTATGGAATGCCTCAATATGGGAAATCCTTGGTTGTGGCACGGGTTATAAAAAGGTTGGTCTATACAAATACCATCTAAAAATAAAATGTTTTTTGGACAATCCAATATTACCAAAAATTAATATGTTTTTAGCTGATTCAAATATTCAAGATTTTTTTTTCTGATGAAATGATATCGTCAGTCTGTGTCTAGGGTAACCTAACTTGAACTGTATTTATTTTTTTATAATATTCGTACCTATTTCCAAAAAAAAATATCTCTGAAAAATCACTTCATGTTATTGAGAGAATATTAGAATTAATTGAGCTACTACTTTGAAACAGGAAATTTCAAAACTAATAAAAAATTTCTGTTTGTGTAATTACAATTCATTACAATATCTTATGTTGTTCTTTTGTGTTTTTTTCTAATAATTTTGAAAACGGCAACGATATTATTAATAAAAAAGATATGTTTAATTTATAACTTGTGTGGGATAATCCAACTGAAGTTGGCGAGAATATTCTCATGAGCTGATCGTCCTTCATTATACAATATTAATATGATAATTGATACTAATATTACATTTATATCTGCATTAATACAATCGCTAGACCGTAATAACTGGCATATAACGTCTCTTGAAAACATACTTTTCAAAAAGATGGTTAAAAAACAGCGAAGCCTAACTTAGCCGCAGGAGAAAGTTGAAGTGCTTAATGGGCAAACGATCCTGACTTTCTTCTGTCAAGAAGAAGACATTACCAAAATGGAAGTCTACTATTGTCATCCCATTATCGTTTAGGTTCTATTGGAGATTGAAGCAAGCTTTGTGATGATCATAGTTACGGTATTTGAAAACTTTTTCGTCCAAGAAATAAGATTTATATAATGATAAATTAAGAAACATAATTGAAGACATGAGTGGACGAATGTGCTATGTAACAATTTTTTGGAAATTGAATTTTTTTCAAATAAAGGTGTTATGTGCTTATCTTCGCTTTGTATCATTAACAACCCAACATTCTTGGTTAATCACATGATTTCTCAGTGGATCGGATGTATCATGTCTTTAGAAGATAATACAAAACTTTAAATTTGCAACATAACATCTTCATCAACTCATGTCTTCAACTATAAAAAGTTAAAAATATTTCATAATTATAAATATTACATAGCTTATCTCCCCCTCTCTCCCCTTCGAAACATAGGAGAACAAACGTCAATGGTTAGGTGAGGTTTATTGGATGAAGAGCTCCAGTATATTTTAAAAGACATCGTCACTGGCAGGAACACAACAATACTTCAAAGAGTTTTCGGTATAATATTTCTAAAATAAATTTATTTTCATTTCGAAAAGAAATCAAATAAAATAGGTCCGAAAAGCCAAATGTGTGTAGGCTAAATATTAACTTTTATTTTATAAACTATTCTCACCGTTGAAGAAATTTTATAAAGAATTAGTACACCTGATAAATATTTTGCTGAACCCCAAAGTTCTGCTCCGTATGTCCATACAGGAATTAGTATAGTTCTATAAATTTGTTGCTTGTTTCATACGTTAAAAGTGCACCTGTAGTCCAGAAGAAGTGAAAGTTTATGGTATTACTTGTCAGATTATGTCTTTTAAAGTTTGTATGCATGTTCCTAGTTAAAGGTAGTTCCTATTTGTTGAAGTATTGTCCGATATACAGCATACAGTTTTTGAAGGACTTGAAGCCCGTAAGATTACCAATAAAGTAATCATAAATAATTAATTTTCGTTTATACATAAAGATATTCAATTGTGCAATTTTTTATTACTAAGGAAACCTTATGTTCTGTCAATAACAGATAACAGAGAGACTTACATCAATGTTTTCAGATAAGATAAACATTGTGAAGGATTAGCGAAATACCACATAACTGAAAAAAAAAAAAGTGTTTTAAATGAGCCCCCTTCGCAATCTGAGGCCTGATAAGATTTATTTCGTTGAGGGTTCGAAATTTCTTATCTTTTCCCGATTCGTCAGAATTGTTTATGATTTGTTAAGTTTAATTCGTTGGTAATGAATATTAAAAAATAAAATCCTACAACACTACAACTAGTGAATGTTCAGTACTTTGTAAGGAAATACATATTCTTGAGAAAACGGCGCCGTGGTTCACTAGGCGGCGACGTGGTCAGCATCCACGCTCAAACGCCAGGTCTATCCAAGTGCCCATTTTACAGAGGCTGGATGTGCCCCAGGGGTCCTGACTCCAGAGTAGATCCGCGGCTGTTATTACAGTATTAATAAATTATTTGCCACAACTGGGCTCGAACCCGGAAGTGCACTCTAAATAAAAAATATATCAATTTATATTTTATATTAAAGTTACCTAAAATAAGAAGTTTGATTTAATATTTAAATTTTAGTTATGAAATATAAGAAAGCATACAATAGAAAATTATATAAAATGGAAGTTTTAGCACATTACATAGAATTAAATATGTTAACTTCACCGACCAAATAAGTGGGCTTGACCGTTACAATAGATTTATCTAAAATACCATCAAAAGGAGTAGGGAAAGAAAATTATTCTATAATCGTCTACTTATTTTCATCAGTGCGGCAGATTACGGTCCTAAACACTTAGAACCGAAATAAAATCACAATATTTTATTATTAAAAATTAGCATAAAACATACAGATATTTAAATCCTACTTATATTTTCGCATATATGTGGTAAACGAATACATAGGTATAATTTACAATCCCACAGAAAATTTAAAAATAACTAGGACAACTAGAGAGACGTACATTTATATAGAGACAATATACACATTGTGTATTTTAAGATGTTAGATTTTAAGGTGTTTCAACTTGGGATAGGTTACAAATGAACTTAAAGTGGGTATAAGCGGGGAAAAAAAAACTTCAGTTTCATATATATATATATATATATATATATATATATATATATATATATATATATATATATATATATATATATATAAATTAACTCTTTGCTTTATAGCTGTAAAAATTCAAGTTATGCCACTTTTTTTATTATTGAATACGTTCTGGCAAGCGTCGAGAGATAGATGTCGAAATGTTGATAACGTATTCATTAAACGAAACATTTTATTTTTTTTAGCAGTTAATTAAAAATAAAACATTCTTCTTGAATTATATATAAGGAATAAGTCATTATTTCCGGATAGATTTTAAAATATTGAAGATTATTATAGTATACTAAGAAAAGATTTAAACAAAACAACCAGAGTTGTGAAATCCTGAGTGATTGTCAAAAATCAAAATTGCGTACATATATTTTCAACGTGAAAAAAGTTAACAATTAACTTTTTAATTATTAAAAATGAACCGACGAAAATAATCACAGAGCTATTAAGGTTAATGCTAATTTTCAACGAAAGAAATATTCCGAAAACTATGGTGTTTTCCCTCCAGTTTTGTTGAAATAACAAATCCAAAATTGTTTGCGTAACACAAATTCTAATTATATCGTTCGAAATACAACCTCGAAACGAGAGAAAGAGTAGTATTGCCATCGTGAAAATTTCGAATTCGAGTTTTCAACGGAAATAAAAGTTTTAAGGTAACCTGAGTCCAAATAACCAAATCTCCCAAAATGGTCTGTGTGTGTGTGTGTTACATGCAAGTTAAAAAACGAAAAGTTGTACGGAACTGAAATAACGTATTTATTAAGGTATGTATATTCCTGGGATGTTACAGCAACTTTTTCGTCAAATTCGACAGACTGGAAGTGCCACTTTAAATTACAGATTAATTCAATAGACACTTCTTCACAATGCTCTCGAAAATTGCTCTAACGATTTTGATGAAATTAGCCTAAAAGTTTCTCTTTCAAGCCTTTTCCATAAAAAGTACGTCCCCGAGAAAAGACATGAACAAAAGTTATTATGAATTTTTTTTATTTTTTTTTTTCACATACCACTAATAGTATCCATTTTATGGTAAATTATTTTTTACAATAAATTTTAAATACAATTAAATTCCATACGAAACCGAAAAAATCGGGCCTATTGCAGGAAAAATACAGCCTATTGAATATTTTACACACATTTTTATTTATTTCCTACCGCTATTAGATAAAGAAATCATTGTAATCGGTTCAAAAGTTCGGTATGCAGTTTTCATCGAATCTATGCGTCACCTGACTATGATTAGCAAAGATATAGCGTATTGAATTTTCTGCACATGTTTATAAGGTGTTCTTCGTTCGTCGTTCGTCGTTCCCATGGAAATCTTGTTACTCGTTTTGTAGTTTTTAGAATAACTCGAACATTCTTCTATACTTCATATGCTCACTTGAAATGCAATTAAATGGTCTGTTGTGCAAAGCTTAGCAAATAAAATCCTTATCGGATCAATATTAGCCAAGAAAAAGCAAACAATTTTTGTGTTGCATCCAAAGAGGTAAGGAAAGTCGTGTCAGTGGACATAATTGCTTATTTGTTCATATTTGTCCAATCATATCACTACTGAAATTTTAATACTCAATTTAAATAAAGCAATGAAATAAAAATGCTAAAACACATTCAGTCAGCTAACTTTAATCTAGCTTGCCGCTAGAGCAGATAGCTATCTCAATTGGCAACTCTAACTTTGGAGAGCCTTGAATACACAATTAGACAACAAACAAAAGTAAATGGAAAATAAAGGCGGCCTCAAAAGGAGAAAAAGGGATTCAAGTGGAGCTTTCTCTGTTTCCTTAGAGGAAAGTGAAACTGTTGTAGTTCCGGTCTCCTATGTCTGTATTGTTCTCGGAATTTTGATATTTTTCTCAGCATACAGAGCATTGTATGTCGCCTAAGAGGAATGTCCTTTAGTCGGAATATTGTGAAACAACAGACAGACATAACAGTAGAGTAGTGCCAGAATAAAAATGAATTGGATATCATTAGAAAATTCCGAAACAAACCAATGATTCTCTTTAAGTGCAGTAAATAATTAACCATTCAGCATTTCACATATTGAGGCATCATCAGAAACTTATGATCTCATTAATGCAATACAGAGATGGCACACCTCACACCAACACTCTAAAAAAGCCTAGACTATGGAGATAATAATCACTCCTAAATAGTTCAACATAACTGAGATAAAAATTAATATTAATATGACTACCATGATTATTTATTTTAGATAGTCTGTGGACACTGGTGGATAACAATGCAATGGAAAAAAAAGTAAAGCTAATTTCTAGTTTTTTTTTTACAATCATTAAACAAACAACTCTGTTACTCGTATTATGAAGGTATTTGAGTTAAGCACTGAAATTACATTATTGAATTGTAGTGTTTTTAGAAAACGATTTACAAATAATTTTCAATTTTTTAGTTTAATTTAAAAATAAATCGGTGGTATTCTGATGTTCGTGAATCCTAATTGGCTCCTATGATCAGTAAGCTTTATGTAATGTGCCATTACTTCTTTATTTAGATGGCTACTCACTTATAAACTCAAGGCAAAGTGCTAACGTCCTAAGCAATGAAAAAAATCTATATCTATCCAAAAGATATTACTATATTACTATATCCTATAACTCCCAAAGATCCAATGCTAGAAGCATAAAGTGCATAATTTCCATAATGACTGGAATCAAATTTACTAAATATGCTGAATAAAATAAGCATTATTCCAAGATGATTAGCAGAAAAACTTTCCATAATGGTAGGTAGACTGATGATAAAGTGCTCTAAATAAGACTGATTTAAGAAGAGATGTAATATTTTAATTTTATTGTGCAAAATCACGGATAGTTTAATTCTTAAATGCCTAAAGAGAAATTTATCTTCATCTTCCCGTTCTAATTCCTCCGAATAAACAAAGTATATTATTAAAAATTTCGTTCTGTCCTCATATTGCCCCTGCACCAGCTACACCATTACTGATGAAATAAGTTGCATGAAACCATAATAAATTCGATATAAATAAACAGTAAATTCAAAATGGAAAATTATTACATTTGTATCAGTTTGGATCGACGAGCAATTTTTTTTTAAGGATGGTTTCATTGTAGTGGACTTTATATCTAAAGCAATAAAATATATATTGGAAATATTAATTTGTTGGTAGCGCTAGCAATTTCGCATAATCTCCCCAAAAATAACTCCGCAAATTCGGCTGGATAGGCGAAATAAATCGACACCGAAACAAGTCGAAAGTCACGTAGTTATAGAACCTGGATCTATTTAAGAATTTCGTCAAAGCTTTCTTCTACTCAGCGAGTCCCCTCAGGTCACCTTTCTCCGCCCTCGTAACTCGTCCATCATTGAATATACTATTTACTGTATTACGCAACCCGCTCACCGATATGTCTTGTTACGTTCCCGTCCGAGTCTAGGCTTGATAAACTATTCATTACCATTCTACTACAATAACGTTGCGTGTGTCGATATCATATCTATATCAGATGAAGATTAATAAGCATTGGCGAACATCGACCAACTGAGTCGAAACGTTTTTTGATTTGTTCGCGTATCCCAGAATAAAATCGTGCACGAAGCTTTATAATAATAATAAAATTTAGATATGATGATGATGGCATTAAAATTTTTGGCTGCATACTTCCTTACCCATTATACCTCGGGTAAGGAAGTATGCAGGATCTACAAATTTAGGCTTAATCGAATCCTCCTGTCTACATCTCAGCCTACACTTTTGTTCAACACTTATTATATCTTTTACGGTGTTTTCGCTGTTCAGTCCATCAACGTTACACGGCCATTTCATTTAGCGATGCTATTACATCATTTTATACATATTTACCATGAGCAAGTCACGCGATTCCGTGTTGTTTTTGCATATCAGGCGAGAACAGTAATTTTGTGGCAAAGGAATAACAAGTATTTCCCGTCTTTAATCTTGCGTTTATTTCCTTAACTGCCTTAGGTGTCCTTTCACTGCCTTCGTAACTCGTTGTCATTGAATTTACGTACTACTTACCTACTGTCTTACATTAAATATAAATTTTATATTTTTTTTATTACTTCTCTAATTATAAATAAATGAATTTATAAATGTAAATATAATAATAAAATATTATTATTATACATATTATTAATATTATTATTATACATATATTATACATTTCACATGTAATCATCTACCGCCTTCCAACTTTGTACACTAAGAAAGGCACACTAGGTTGGCGTCACGCGTAGCACCCACCATCTTGGCGCCGCAGTACAGGTCTTCCTATTCATTCGACATAATGGATCTACTGTTTGTGGATTTTTTTGGAGTAGCGTCCTCATTTATCGCCAGACGTCCAGAATTAGTTTAAGTATTAGTTCAATCTTCCCAGTATTAGCAACACATGGTATTCTGAACAATATTTATAGCTTTACACCTCATTATACCTCCTCCGGCACCTTTTCAATAAACAGTCCTTGCAATAACCCCTAGAAAATACCGCGGATGGTTTGTCTTTCATGGACGAAGGGGGATATCTCGTCGCTTGGATGAAGTCAAGAGTTCCTAGCCGTTACCGGCACTTCACGAGCCTGAGTCTAGTTCAGTTGCTCTTTTATTTGTATAGGTATAAACCTGTTCCTGAAAAGAAACACCGACCGAAATCGACATATTATTTCATGGGAACGGTTGTTATCAACGTAAACAATGCATACCGACTCGGTAAATTGTTTGTCTTTTAAACAAGTTAGGGCCTATTTATATCTTTTCCCTCTTTAGGCCATTGGTCGGTCACAGCCTATCGCGGGTGTTCGAGCAAAAGTCACTATAAGTCCAGTTAGATAATGATTTCTAACTTGTGAAAAAAAAAAAGGAATAAATGAATGTATCCATTAAATGACAGTTACAGATCTCTATCAGACAAAAATTTTCAAATAAATAGTTTTTTTTTATTTTGCAACTAAACCTGGAAGTATAATTCCCGAACCGAGAAGACCCCATGTAACAGAGATGTACCAACATAGAACATGGCGATTTCGGAGTGTCATACTCAATTGATCTAGATCTGCGGCGATTAAGGGTCCTTGGAAGAAGGTAGCAGTCGACCGAAATCTGCAGCAATTTAACGGCTCTTTAAATTAAGTCCTGTCACAAAATACGACTTTTTTCTGGAACCTGCGATCTTATTTGCTCCATTTATTAGAGACAACTTCTTACTTTTATGATGTTTTTTTTTTTTAAACTTTCTAATCCCCTTATTGATAGCATCTATTAAGCCAATGTTGCAACAAGATACGGCGAGCGTTGTTTTAGAATTTAAAGGATTGTTTCACGGCCGCTAAGTGCAGCGTCTTCACCGACTCTATAGGAGATCTTACTCCGTCCTAAAGGCTATTATCATTGTTAACAGCTTCTAGCTCGTATAAATAGTGAATGACTGAATATATGATATGACAAAGATGAATGTTTTTTGAACAGTACAATTGGTTTTTAAGATATCATTCCAACAAGATCAACTTGAACACAACCTCCTCCGCCACCCATAAGAACTAAATAATATTTCTATTACTGAAATATGTAAAATGTAACACGTTTCCTAACCTCAATTTAAACTCATTAGCAAAAACTAGGGATCTGTGTCCGTTAGGAAAGCTACATAAATTAACCGTCTAACAAACCTCAGGGCAAATGAGCTTTGCAAACAATGTTCAAGAACTGTTAAGACTCAAGTTAGTGTTTTAAAATATGTTATTGTTCTATTGTGACATCATAAACTGCAATTATAAGCAACGCTAACAACGCCATGAAAAAAAAAATCGCTATGACCACATGACTAAAACTACAACTCTTCAAAAAGAGGATATTTAATAGATCCAAATTTCGAGTCAAAGGTTGGCTCTTACATAAATTACATCTATAGACAATTACATCTTCAGGGGTGTCCGTATGAAAGTGACGTCCGTACATATTTAGCATATTTATTAATCAATAAATGCAAATTGAGATGCCAATGAATTTTAAGTCTTAACTTTCTTCATATTTTATTAAAAATAGTGATGGTCAATAGCCGTATTTTGACTTTCGGAGAATTCGTCATATTCATGTCATATTTCTTCAAACTTTTCAAAATACGACATAATTTCATTCCGTAAGTACTAAAAACTTACTCCTAAGGATCCATTTAATAAAGTACAAAAAAATATTTGTTTTTGGCGCACCTCATTGGTTTCAATGTGAGCTTAACGCTCGTTTATATAGTCTTAGAATATAACATACCCTAGTCCAGGATTTCATGCAACCTAATCTGAGACGAAAAATTGTATTTAAATGTATATTTAGCCTTCGCAAATTTTATTTAAAAACTTACTACATCAGCCTACCAGTTAAGTCCAAATCTGAAAGATACGTTGCGTTAGGCTTATGTCTAGAAGTAATCCTAACCAATGACTCATCATTACCAGTAAACCCTTATATTACAAAAAAAAAATGATAATAATTAAAAAAAAATAGGTTACCTAGATAGTTTTGAATAGGAAACTTTCTTTTTCAGCGTTTTGTGAGTGTTCGGTAGGTATTTATTATTAATTATGTGTATTTTATTATGTCTGTTTTAGAATACCATATTTCAAATATCATTCATTGTACTATGACCGCTATAAATATAACTATTATGAAAAAAAAATAAATAAAAGGTAGGATTCTTTGATTATAAAGGTATATCAGGTTTAGATTGGGAATTACACAATGTGGAATGTAAAATGTAGATGTGTAACTCTACACAAATAAAAGTGCAACACAAGTGGAAAAAAAAAATTATATGAAATTTTAATTTGTCGTCCTTCCTATTTATAACACTTTTTCATTTAATTTAAAGATTTTCTGAACATGAAATATACTAGTAAAGTAAAGTACAATTCCCTGCTGATAGAAGATAACAGAACTTTGTGTCACCAATATCTTAAAAGAATTCAGAAATGGACTAAAAAAAAAAAATTAGTTCCAACGTCTGCCCTTGAGTTGGATCGTCCGTTTGTTTGACTAACAAGAGAATGGATATCCATTATATAGGCATATTCTCTCCACAAATACATAAATTATTTTCTTTAAAAAAATATTTGTATAAACTATTTGTTTGTGCTAGAAAATGGATATGATGATTTTAGTAATCACAAATGCGCAATGTATAACGAATGAATCATTTGAATACAAATATAAATATGACTTTATTGTTTTCAATTTACTGTGTAGTTTTGTCACAACAGTTATATGAAAATGAGAATGTACACATGTACTATATATTTGAGCATGAACATAACTCATAAACATAGTAATTACTTTTTAATGGGGTATTGACAGTCCCTCAAAGGACAATAATTAATAAAATAGTTTTTAATATTAATTAAATTTGTTATATAATTTGAATTTGAACTTCCATAGTTGCAATATAAAACCGGTTATAATATACACAACAATATACATAACAGTCTTAGTTATTACTATACTTTATAGATTGTAGTTATAGTTAAAATAATAGTTATAATTTTCATAATGCAAACGTTATTTTGTTAGGACATAATATGTCTACTATCCCATCTATTATTACTTCCTATTGTTTATTTTTCCATTATAGTAATCTCTGCACGGCATATTATATTAAAACAAATTATGCATATAGTACCTATTCTGATAAGGCTTTGCATAGTAGGCGCATGTAAAAAAAGTAAAAGTAATAAACGATCCTTTTAAAGGGTTAATTTGACAGGAAAAAACAAATAAAAAAAAATCTATGAATACATACGAATGTACCTCAAGGAAATTATTGCTTATTATTAGGGAATGGTGAAAACTCAAAAATGTCAAGTAAATTGTGATTAATATGTTTTGCAAAACAAAAAAAAACGAATGAAGGTAATAAAAACATAGTAATTACTAGAAGAGATATAGTTACCATAATGGAGTTTTGCAAAAAAAAGAATCACGAAATATAGGAATTCAGCAATCAGAATCTTAAGTAAGTAGAAATTCAAAATCTTATATTGACTCGGATTTTATTGTTTTATCACACCATTAAAATTTATTTCAAATCTTACAGGTATTATTTCAAAAGTCGATGATTTGATTCTTAGTTGTCAACTTTCACTCCGAAAAAAAAGATATCCCAAATTTTATTGATATTTTTCGAAAGATTACGGTTTGTTTTTTTCTATCTGTTACAAACGTAGAAATTTATAATGACTGATGAATCTTCCGTATGTAAAGTTAATTAACCCGAAACTCGTAAAACACATTTCCTAATCATAAAACACAACAGACAGCTCAAAGCAGCAACCCCGTCATGTCACGCTTTCACCGCTGAATAAATTAAACGTTTGCTGTTTACAAACATTCTGTAAGGTAAGAAAAGAGTTTCGACATTTCAATAACAATACAGGTCGTTAGAAATAAAAAAAAATAAAGCCATCCAAATAGGAAACAATATTCTCAAGAAACAATGTGCTTGGTTGTTTATCATCTTAAGTAACATAGTATGTATGATAATTGAAAAAAAAAAGAAAAAAGGAAATAGGGCGAATTTTTCTTCTCTCCTTCGCTGACATTCCAAGGAAAAAAGAAAATTCCTTGGAGGTCTGGGTAGCAGGAGGTCATAGGGCCGAGAAACTGAGCCGGTACCTACACCGCCTTCCCGGCATCCTGATATCCTCTCTGTCCTTTTCCGACATTTCCACAAATTTTTAGGATTTCCCCCAAATCCAAGAAAGAAAAAGAAGGATGGATGGGATTTGAATTTAAATACTAATTAGTAAAATCTAAAAATAAAATTTTAGAAAAATTCATATTTCTTAAGGCATGTAAATAGATGAAACCAGGTTAGTCAGGTTGATTGAAAAATGAAATAAGTAAAATATGTTAAATAATTATCAATATACAATATAAATTTATTTCAACTGAATAATTTTTTGCCATCTCATCAATAATAATTCTTACACACAATGATCAGAGATGTATATGTTGTATGGTTTCATAACAGCAGTTTCATAATATAATATAAAAATATAAAGGTATTATAAATTTTATTAATAAAGCCAGGAGACAAAAAAAATATTTTGATACTCATATTATAATAAATAGCATGGTTGAATTCCAATATATATTGAACGTTTCTGAATCCAGAGAAATGAAAAAAAAAAAATTAAAAAACCCTAACGCCAATTACACGTAAAGGCGATAAATAAATTTCATCATATGTATATTTAAAACGATAATTTGATTTAAATTTAAATATAGGCTATAGATAAAATGAAGTGAGAAAAAATGGAACATAATTGAGTTTTCTATCAAAACTTAGCATACCCACCTTTCAAAAACAAATATTTTTTTGAAAGATTTAGGACTTCCCAAAATAAATATAAATAAATAATAATTAAAGAAAAATTAAATAATAATAATAATCATTGTTATGGTTTTGGTAGAAGGGACGCTGACAGCACTCTGGTAGTAATATCGAGCCTTCGAGTTGGTTATGCTTTAATATTTTTTTTTATGATTGTATAAAAAATAATATATTTGTTAATATTTTATTTAATATTGTATAGTATATGTACGAAATTGTTAATTATTAAAAAATATCTGATGTTCCGTGGCCGATCTGTGAAGTGGTTTAATACTAGTCTCTATGACTACGAACATAGTTACAATATCATGGACTCGAAAATATTTTTAAGGGAGGAAATTCGTTCAGTAAATGGGTACATTTAGTCATCAGAGGATATAGATCAGGTGGTGTTAAATTACGAAACACCAACACGTAAGCAAAGCACTTCGTATGTCTTATCACTCAAAGGAATATAGAGTCAGGGTTTCTTTAGGAACGCCTCCAGATGAACTTTTGCGTATCCTAGTACAACGAAAAACGTGAGCAACACAGCTGTTAAGGAAACGCCTGCCTCCAGTTTCGAGGTTTAGCATTCGAACTTTCTCCTTAATAGTTACTAAAGATTGTACATTGATTCTTGTCTGTATTATTTATGTTGCTGAACTTCCTGACTTATACAGATACTCATAAGTCATTTTATAAGAGGTTTATTTTTGTTATCTTCTTCATGGAAAGTTTGCCCCTACCATTTGCAATCCATTGTGCCCGAAGACCACAACGTAATAAAAGCTATCTAGATGTAACAGATATCCAAACGGGGACAGATCCCATCAGCTCAACGATAAATACTATTGTCACCGAATAGACATTGATCAATTATAATATTGACAAACGTAAAGAAATAGCTATCAAACAAAAGGCACCGACAAGAGTATTTATGGCAGTAAAGATAAGAAAGGGTAGCAATAGTTCCCAGTAATATAAAAGATCCGAATGGGCTATCCTAGTTTATTCCAAAGGTAAAGAATTTTAAAATATATAATGCTATAATTATATAAAATAAACAGTATATTTTTTATCAATATTAAAAACAATACAATTATGTTTATGCATTGGAAATGTTAAACCTGATAGTCAGGAAGCTATCCTAAGGTAAACAGCCTATATAATGTGGATACATGGCCCTTCAATGGGTTGTAGGGAATACCTGGCGATTGAGCGTTGATGCACCTCTTCGTATAACCATTTGCCAAGAAAAAAGACGTTCTTACTAAGTCTGACCACAAGGACCTTATTTTTTATAAACAAGACCTAGATTTTTATGTGGCAATAATTAATAGATTATCACAATAAAACATTTAAAAACATTTTTCTAGTTCTATTATCAGTTCTATATCAGTTCTATTACAGTTCTATTTTTGGGCAGCTTTTATGACGAGTATTTTACCTAAAAAACTAACGAAAAATTGAATATTCAATGACCTTACGTTTTATCAGTTGGCAAACAACCTCTAATTACTCATTCAAAAATATTAGATTAATAAAATGTGTATGTTAAAGAAACATATGTGAATTCAAAACTTTATTGGGAAAGACCCAAATATCCTGTCAAATATTTATTTTGATCAATTTGTATAATTTCTCAAGTAACAATGACATTTAACTAAATAGCTACGGTTCAACACGGTTCCAAGTTCAAGGAGAAACGACATATAGAAATGCCAAAAACATAGAGACTGTTCCTAATAAATTAAATCGTGCCATGGTTAAAAGCCAATGCATAGAAGCAAAAATATCACGAAAAGGAGCACTTAACATTTGACTTCTCGCGGCTGCTTCGGTTTCGTAACACTGAATCGATGAATCGATCCGCACGTCGAGTGAAGAGTATTATCGTAAACCTGTTCCGACAAATGTCACCGCCGTATAGACGCGGAAGGTCTCATTAGAGTTAAGTTCGCCCAGCAGGTGGAATCCAACCAATCCGGCTATTTCTGTTAATATATATTTTGATTATTTATTTATTTATTCATAGAAAATATAAAAGACTTCTCAGTTGAATTCTCTACCGACACAATCACAATAATAACTGTCAATTGTTAAATGTAATATCCATCCAGCACCAGAGGAGGAGTAACTAAGATAGAGCGAAGGGGACGGCCGCTCCCAATTTGGTATGATTATTATTAAACTAATAAATATAAAAGAATATTTGATGTCGCATAGGAAATGTTTTCGTGGCAACAACGATATTCATTTTTCATCGCAAGTAACGAATCTGAGTCATGAGGGATTTTGGCAATGTCTAAACCGGGCTTAAGAGAACGTTGGATAAAAAATAAAATTTTCATTTGTATGAGGATCGCATGGTTCATAGGAACGCAACTGAAAAAAAATCCTTCTAATGCTAAAGATGATGAAATCCAAACTTTGGACGGAAACAATCCTTGTAATAAGATATCGTGAGCATAGAATCGATTATTATGAGGTGATATTTATAATATGTTTATTTAATAACATTTTTATTTGATCTTCTCCTTTGGATTTCCACCCGTTAAGATCTTGCAAAATAAGTTAAATTCTAGTATTATAAACTTTAAGTTCAATAAAGATTCATAATGGATGAATAAATATAATCTCGGACCGAAGAAGGTATCACAACTTTGTAATGGCTTGATTCATTTCTTGCCGTTGTTGTTGCTGACCTCCGACGTTTGGCAAAAGGGAAAGTTATTTTATCCGTTTCCAAATATTAAAGCAAGGATCGTTGCAATAAATTGCAAGGGTGGTAAAAGTTGGGTTTCAGGAGCATAAAAAAAAAATATTCGAAACTTCAAAACGCAAATAACTGGATAGGAGATCAACAGGATTTAAATATATGTATATGTCTGTGTGTGTATATATATATATATATATATATATATTTATAACAGGAAAGAACAATTTATTTTATTTATTTATTTATTACAGACCAGAAGGCTCCAAATGATTGGTAATGAGAGTGCCAGAAGAAAAAATTTTAAAGGACAGGATACCGGAAGAAAAGTCGTCCTAGAAAGCTATGGCTCCAAAATATGAAGGAGGAAATGCGAAAGGATTATTTTATGTTGAACAGAAAATGGTGTGATTGGATCCGGTGGAATCAACCTGCAATAATTGCATCAAGCTGAACAATAAATATTAGTAGGTATTTTTATTTAATTTTTCTAAATATCATCAGCATATTCATTAAAATGCTTATTTGAGAAATACAAACCAACAAGAAATTAACATAACATTGACTGTATACAATCTAACCTCATTAAAAGGCATTCAATGAATGTTAGCCAGAAATCAAGTCCAAAACTTTGTTGAACTTTCGTGTTATAATTGTATTATAGCCCTACTGAATAATTGAGTACAATTTAGTGAATAATTAATTAATCCTTAATTAAGCAAGGATGTAATGAGCTAACTAAAAAAAATTTGTTTCTGTATGTTGTTTTTTAAGGTCCAGGATAAGCTAATTTTAGTTTTAAAAATCTTGGCGCAATTTTTACTCAGATATGGTACATGTATCTTGCAGAGCACACTGCCAAATTAAAGGTAATTTCACAAAAACAGGGTTAAAGCATAGTGCTGACAAAACTCAAAATAATTAATTTTCCAAAATATTGCACATTTATCCAAAATAAAATAAGAGCGTAAATTAGGGACTTCCACCAGTTCCTGGGACTTTGGACCTTCATGGGTGGTGGACAGATTTATTAATTTATTATTATCATTATACATCAGCTTTTTTCTGTGTTCTAAAAAGTAAACAGTATATTCTTAAACATAATGTTTTCGAAAAAAAGATCTGAAGATATATGCAATTACATCTTAAGCATTCAAAGGAAAAGTATGCCTGTGTTTGATATGTTAATTTTACTTTATCTAATTTTAATTATTTTTTCTTAATTTTTTTTTTCTGTTTATTAATTTTTACTTTCCCTTATCTATATGCGAAGTATATAGTAAGGGGAAGTATTGCGATCGTGAAAATTTTCGAATTCGAGTTTTCAACGGAAATACATGTTTTAAGGTCCCCTGAGTCCAAATGACCAAGTCTCGCAAAATGGTCTGTGTGTGTGTCTGTGTGTATGTGATCAGTCTAGCTCAAAAACGGAAAGCTGTACGATACTGAAATTCCATATTTAAGGTTAGCACATGCATGTGATGTTACAGCAACATTTTCGTCAAAATCGACTAACCGGAAGTGCCACTTTATATAATCGATTTTACACATTTTTACAATTTTCTCGAAAACGGCTCTAACGATTTTGATTAAACTTGCCTAAATTATTCTTCATAAAGACCTTTAACTTTTCATATATATGGTACATCACCGAGGAATTGCAGGGAAAAAAGTTATGCATTTTATTATTGTATTATGGTAAAAGTATTCATTTTACGGTAATTTATCTATAGACCTTTATGAAAGGTAATTAAATCATCTAAAAAAGAATAAAAGAATCATCAAAATCGGACCAATAATAGCAAAGATACAGCGCATCGGACTAACCGAAAATAGCTATTATATTATGGATATTACACTTTTCTCGAAAACGGCTCTAACGATTTTGATGAAACTTGCCTAAATTATTCTTCATAAAGGTTTTCAACTTTTCATTTATGTAGTAAATCACCGAGGAATTGCAGGGAAAAAAGTTATGATGAAAAGAATATTTTGTTTGCGCATAGCTTAAAAAGTATGCATTTTACGGTAATTTATCTATAGACCTTTATGAAAGGTAATTAAATCATCTAAAAAAGAATAAAAGAATCATCAAAATCGGACCAATAATAGCAAAGATACAGCGCATCGGACTAACCGAAAATAGCTATTATATTATGGATATTACACTTTTTTACAATTTTCTCGAAAACGGCTCTAACGATTTTGACGAAACTTGCCTAAATTATTCTTCATAAAGGTTTTCAACTTTTCATTTATGAAAACGGCTCTAACGATTTTGATGAAACTTGCCAAAATTATTCTTCATAAATGCCTTTAACTTTTCATTTATGTAGTAAATCACCGAGAAAATGCAGGAAAAAAAGTTATGAAGAAAAGAATGTTTTATTTGCGCATGGCTTAAAAAATATGCAATTTATAGTAAATTTTGTACAGAATTATATGAAAGGTTATTAAAGTATCTAAAAAAAAGAAAAAAAAAAATCATCAAAATCGGGCAAGTATTAGCAATGATACAGTGTATTTTATGAGGAGCATAAAATAGATGGATAACCAAGCGCATCCGAAAGGAGATAGAAGCGACCGAACCTCCTCCCACCAATCCGTCAATCTGTTGTAAACAATACGCTCTGTAATAAAGTAATTTAAGAATACAAAAGCGAAAATTAACTTAATAATTTCTACTTTCACATTATTTAATGTTAAGAAAATGTTTCCATAGAAACTAAACCAGCAACTTTTAAAATATATTTGCAACTTGACAAAGTTAAAATATAGAGGTAGTGTACAGAATTGTTGTACTAAAATTGTTTTAAAAACTATTTTATTATACTTATGTGGGAGAAGAATTGAATGCTGCTGAGTTTATTTCAAGCATTGTTTATGTGAACTCTTTAGAATTATATTAAAAGATAATTATTATAGGACGGTAAGGGAAAGATGTGTGATGCGCGCACCGCACCAGATTTTTTCCTGTTAATATTATGCGTATGGTTACATATAGAATACCGATTGCTCTTAACATGGAGGATAGCAGTATTTGAGAATCAAAAAACAGAGTACCTCATTACAATAAAAAAATAAATAAATATTTAACACTTTTAATTAAATTTTAAGTTGATTATTTATAGCATTCCTTATTGTTTACAAACAGATAATTGGAAATCTACCCCAGAAACTGTGTGTAATTGAAATTATACATTTTCTAGTTACAAAACTGAATTAAGAAGCATTAAATAAATTATTTCATCATCATTAATAACTAAGTGGGTGATTAGTCATAATTTTTATCTTAATATTAGCTTTGGACCAAGAATGCCTTTCGACAAAAGAGGTAAAGGTTGTTGTGAAACTCCTGCACGCTTTGACAAGTTTATGTAACAGTTGGAGCCAGCACTCTTTTATGTCTTCTACAAACATACACCGCTCAACGAGAACAGAAGTTTAGTTATATAAAAAGCGCTGATAATCATTAAAAAAAAATCAGACATAACTCATAAATAATAAAGCAAAACATATACTTACTATATGTAAAAAAATATTATTTTTCACTCATGGTATTGTAGATGATGGTTTATAATCTATTCACATTAACAATGTACTTGAGAAGATCACTAACTTGGGAAACAGTAATCAAAGGCATCATGAACGACTTCAGAATTATTTTCATAATTAGCACGAATGGTAACAAAATTTATATTAATTTAAAAAAAGTAGTGCAGTGCACTGCTCAGGCTTAGAAAATGATTTTGGAATGACAACATAACCGAACATAAAGACGAATTTAACATTAAATGAAGTAGGTACCAGACGAAGCAGGTACATTTCTTCTATATTTTAACAACAGTATTTATATTCTTTTCAAATAATTCCATGTCTAGTTTTATGTTTTATGAATAATAAAAAATAAATATCATGATTAAATATTTAAACAAAAAATCAAACAGATAAAAATTCAAGTAAACAGAAAGAGAATTGTAAGACATATAGAAAAAGTAAATTGCGTTTAAATAATCGAAAATATATTCATAGAAGCGAAATATAAACTTTACGCAGATAACAGGACAGAAAATCCTATTTCCTAAATAAAAGCGAAAAGAATCACAATGAAAAATAGAGCAAACTGTAGAGTGTTATAAAAATAAAAAATATTATAGAAATTAATTACTGGATACAGCAGAGTAGTTGTGTTCGTATTTTTTTTTATTTTATAGATAAATTATAAAAAAATTCTCAAAGGTCCATGTCTGGAACCACCATGTTAACTATTAAGGCAGTGTTATATTTTTTCAGAAGTAAAACTATTTGTAGAAATAGGGTATAGATTTTAATTTCTTGGCATATAAAACAAAACTAATCATAGAATGGCCTGAATATTGCTTGAAAGAGCTTAATTCTAGAATGAATAATATAAATTTATAAGTGTGCTATAGATATTTATATATACGTTAATGCTACTAAAATCCACATCACTTACTTAAAAACAAAAAACAAATATAAATAAAAAATTACACATAAAATATTATCAGATTAAAAAATTTCTTTTTAGCTCAAGAGCCAACATGATATATATGTTCATATCAGACGAGAAACTGCATAAGTAGTTCAACATAAAATATTTTATAGTAATGACCTGAATTCAAGATGAAAATACTTAAATAATTTATTTAAATAATTATACTTAAAAAACTTAAAATAATTTAGGTAAACATAAGGAACACGCTGTGGAACTGGCCCGTCACAGGTGTGGATGGCACGCAAATACGGTAATATTAAGAGCAAATTTTTTTAATGTGTCAAAGAAAACCGTACGGGAACGGCTAGCACGGGCGCCAAAATAATCATTGGTCAGTAAGTTTTCTTCGCTTTTCATAAGCATAACATAACTAATTTCTAAATCATTCAGGCATAATTATTTTCATGGTATACATCTACTAAATCGAGTTGATTGCTTTACTTGAATCCACCACTTACTTTCTCTTATTATAGTCGATCAGGAGCGAGTGTTGCAATGAAAAAAAAAACATTAGCATAAGAGGTATAAACCATTAACCCAATAATCTATTAGCATCGACAAAAGGAACACGTAACGTTAGAACAACAATGAACGAGAAGGCATTGCAACCGAATTTACAAGCACACTGGTTACATCTTTTATGACTTCAGTACTCGCTATAATCACCTGTTAACAACTTATCTTTTGTCCAAGTGTAATTAGAATCACCGATACGGGATTAGCTGTTGCGAAACCAATTGCGAAATTATTAAACTACTAATTCCCTCCGGGCTCATTGTCCCAACCCAAGTCTCATTTGGACAACTATCTTTGTCACTTTCTTTCTACTCGGTCGATTTGTGATTATAAACAACCTGGTTAAGAAATGAAAAAACGATTGGCGATAATTAAATAAATGAGAGAGAAATTTTTCATCGAGTATGTATACATTTTCTTTATATTTACAATATTATCTCCACGTAAAGTTTCTACTTTATTTGAAGGGTACATTTAAATATTAAAAACTATACAAATTTATTTACTAACAGCAAAGAAGTAAATATCCTCTTTGCTATGGTCGTGGTAGATATTAAACCAATGTGGATCAAAATAACCAATATATATGTTTATGTACCAATATATTGTGTATATGAATGAAATAGTGTGCGTATATGTATGTATATATGTATGTTTATGTGTGTGTGTGTGTGTATATATATATATATATATATATATATATATATATATACACACACACACACACATAATATATAGCAGTGGGGTAGTTCAGTGAATAAGGCACTACTAATCTCCCGGGTATAGGCCTGGGTTCAGATCCGCCTGTGGCAGATAATTATTTATCCTGTTATATCAGCCATGGGTCAATTTTCATGTACCCTGTAGTACCACGACCATGACCCTCCTTAGCCCGGGATATAGGAGCACAGTGCCTTACTCACCGAGCTACTCCACTCCATTAACAATATTTACCATCCGAATAACCCAAGCCCACATTTGTACGTTTCCAAGCAAATTTCTACCCCTTAACTTTATTTAGAGTGCTATTCAAGCCAGAATCAAAACAAAGGATTAGAAATGGAAGAATAGGAAAATTAATCCATTGAAGTAGGAGAAATCTTTTCGAGAAAAAAAAGAAACAACTTTCCACAAATGGTCTGCAGTATTTGCATTTTTCGTTTGTTTCTTGAATTAGAAAGTTGAAGAGATATTTTCGCTCACCATTGAAAATTGTGTATACTACTATTTATATAAAAGCGCTTCGTTTTGTTAAGTTTAGAATAAATACATTTGCTCAGCATAGTAACTGATCAAATTATGTAAGATTATTTCTGTATTGTTATCTACGCGACAAAAATTAAAACACACAGGAAGTATACTGATGGGCCATTAAGGTAGGAACAAACAATACTGACATCATTAGGCTACTTTAAAAAAAAAAATTGTATCACTGCATCCCAAAGATTCTACGATTCAGTTATCAGCAAAGCTGTGCGGTTTCTGGACCAACGGTTATACAAGGACAGCATCATCCACGCTCAACCGCAAGTTCCCCATTCCCTCCCCGACCTAATGAAGCGCCAGGTAAACACTTCATAGAGTGGTGAGCACCAGGAGGGTCTGAAGAACTCAGATTCAATCCACGATTTATATAACAGAAAATAAATTTTCTGCTATTGACGGGACTGGAGATGAGACCCTTACACATTCTGCTATGCTATTCCCCTGAGGTTCTTTTGCACTAATTAAATACTAGAATTAAATACTAAAAGCAAAACTTCTCGTCGTTTTCTCATCAAAAGGCTGTAATGTAAGGCACCCATAAGGTGTTGATTTGTACACGAATATAATTAGTACAACTTCAACATACAAGTTAATGCATTAAGAATTTAGGCCTAATCATCAAAGTCAGTATCCAATCGTTACAACTTTGTATTTTTCATAGAATCCTTAACCTCTTTAATAACTTGTTAATTCAGATATTGGCATTTACATAAATTTCATATATCGTGGACTTATTCCAAAGCAGATCTTAAAAAACATGTAAATAAAAACTTTAAATGGTTTCCAAACAAATAATTTTCAGAGATATTACATTTAATGCTTTTGGTGCGATTGAAAACCAGGTAAATAAAAATTTCCTGTCATTCTCTGCAAACGATTCTTCCACATTTAATTCCGGAGTAGAGTTACAACTTGTAGGTAAGAAAGGCTTTTTTGACGGGTGAGAACTAACTGTAAGTATAGTAAAGTGAAGTCCTTAGTACAAGTAACCTACATCTGAATAGATATTACGTAGAAGACTATAACAGTGAATGTCAACGCGCTGTCCCCATCGCCCACTTTTTCCAATGGCCCCTCTTTTTCCTTAAACTATTACACCGATTTCAATGAAAACTTGTAGTAGTTCTGAGTTGTAACGCAAAAGCAAATTTCGAAAAAATCAAGATCCATTCTCTATGGAATATTATGGATTATTGAATAAATCTTAACCGAGCTCTTGTGAATATTTCAGTTATGATGATTTAGACAATTATAAGAACTAGTATATTTATTTATTTTTTTTAGAAATTTTGTTAATATATAACATGACCAGTTTTCCGATTTTGACGGCCCCATATCAATCTTATCAAATTCCATATACTACTTTAGCTTAGGCATTTGAAAACATATTTTCCTTGACCCACCTATATTTCGAAAAGGATATGTTCCATTAGGTCCAAAATTAGAGAAAAGTTGAAGACTATATAGAGTGTAAATGGTCCACATTCTATTTCTTCAAATTCCCTTTAACAATTAATGAGATGAAAATAACTTAATGTTTAATTTGATACATAAGTTGAGCCACAGCCATCAAATGCATTGAAATATGAAAGAGGATTAGAATGAACTGAAGCGGATTGAAATCAAGTAGAAAAGAATGATGCGGGTTGGAATAAAAGAAATGAAATGAAGTGAAACTGAAAAAATTAGACTTAATTTTTGTCTGTATTTATCATTTTTCCTTTGAATTTAAAATTTCTTTTTCATGATAAACCAAATAAATATTTATGAAAACCTAACTTCTTCAAGAGAACAAATAGGAAAAAGAAACTCATCTTATATTTCGAAATTGGCTAGGTATTGTTACAGCACTAACCTAATGAACGATACCGACTATTTTCGGAATCGGATATTCAAAAAACGATTTTGAAATATTGCTGTATTGGGAGGCGGTTTCAAAATGTCAAAATGTCAAATAGTAGACACATTCTGGAAGAAAACGATACACTACAGTATTTTTCTCGCTAACGTTTTTTCGTGAAATGCGTTTGAATGTCTTAAAATGAACACCCTATATAAGATACTCCACGTTTCTTAAACGAATCAAAATATGAATGCATCCAATACGATATGAGCTGATAAAAAATCGAAGATTTTAAAGAGTAATTTAATAATTGTAGAAACTGACATAAAGCCCTGTGGAAAACGCGAGTCTTTATTTTCAAGATATTAGATTTATTATGTTTCATTTGATTTCTTTTCTCTTATCAATAATTTTTTTTTCAAATTTTAATTTATTTTTTATTAACAAAAATATTATCAATGAATTATTATTTAATTCCATTTCTTATTGTATCCTGCAGTTAAATATATTTGGTGTTTAGGAATTAGTATGGAAAGGGATCAAAAGATTATTGCGTTTGGATAATTCATAAATATGTACCTAGTTGTAACCGATATAAGCAACGTAATGGATTTTTAATGACACTTATTTTAGAGTAATATAGTTATCATGGCATTTATCTAGGATAATAGCATAAATCTCTTGACACATTTGTGTTGCATATTTATAGAGCTGTATAACGAAGTTTTTAATAATGCGAGAAGAATAGGAAAATTGGAGACAGGCAAGGAAAAAATAGAAAAATCTTATCATTTACTATAATATTTGAAAAAATGCATAAGTAAGGAATACGATTATCATTGTGATTATACACAAATATTATAACGTTATTGATATTCTTTTAAATAAAAGCTTCCACCAATGCCGATTAGGATAGAAAGGGAAAATGCTTCAATTCTGCCGAAGAGAAAGTACTTCCTTGGTGAGGTACTTAGTTACTGCCGTTCGCTCTGGGGTCAATGTCACGCCCTGTTTTGAAACAGTTACTATAAACAATAAAAATATTATTAAATGTATCGGTAGCTTTCATAATGACTATTCTCAGCCATATAGCAATTAGTTCTGAATTTCATAAAAATATAAATTTATATTAATTCTATTTATAATTTTAAAGCTGACACCTCATTCCTTATGAGATCGATAGTCGTGTAATGAGTGACTCCTAAAAATAGTGAGTGTCCGGAACTAAGCATTCGGAACCAACGGATTTATCTAAAAAAATTGTCTTAAAATATAAATTAAAAATAAATTAAGAACAAACAAAAAAAAATGTATACTTAAGTTTAGTTGTTCAGTCTCTGGTGATGTAACTAATTTTTTTTAAGGAAGAAAATATTAAGTGTTTTTCTTTTAATACTACCACGGAATTATTATCTTATTTATTTTATTCAATCGGTTTCAGTAATATTATTTAGTTCCGCTTTGTAAATTTGACATTTATTGAACTAGGCAGATTGTAATGGCCAAAAAAAAAAGATAATGTAATAGAATATTTTGGTTCAGTAATGGCAATAATAAAAGCGATTCTTTTCCTAGAATTCTACGTCTGGCATAACTAGAAATGGGCATTATTTTCTTTTCAGTAAACGTACCGGAATGAACTAGCTCTTGTCAATGATTCGCTGATTCATTCCAAGTGAAGATTGGTAGAGCAAATTATTTCTACCTCACATTTTTGTTGATAACGGCTCAATACAGAAAATAAATAATAACAAATAAATCCGGCGACCGGGAGGAGATGGCTGATTCATTATGCGTTATAACACAGTCTAGGCCATCCAGCTAACTGAACTACTAACCTTTTTTCCCGAATCATCGATCAATCACTCACTCCCTCTTTGAATCAATTTATGAACAGATCGCTCATCTCTAATTGTAATCATAACTGGGATGCCACAACTCCCTTGAACTTGTGGAGGTAACATATTGTTTAAAATTTGTTTTCATACATTTATAAGTTCTTTAGACAAAGAATTTGACACGGTTTCAACCGCTGAATATTCTACATGTACTATAGTCATAAAGCCTTTTCTTCTCAGAGAATATTGACTTATATTAGTGTTCGATAGTTCAAGTTACTTCGTTATTTCAACATCACGGTAAATAAGACTATGAGCGGTTATGGTGAACTTCCATACTGACTTAAAATATTCCCCATCGAGGGAGTATAGTACTCCTCTTTACAGTTATGCTCATGCTCATTATAAACATAGTTTATACATCGGGATGATTTCAAACAAATTATTTTAGCAAATTAAGACCAAAAGAAGACGCTGCGTTCGATAGAAGTTATCCTGCACCTGGTGAAGGAGAAACCGAGACCGGGCGAAAGAACTAAGTGAAAGGAATGGATTGGTGCATCGCGGAGAGCAGGAGCAGGAAGCGTTGGTGGCTATAGGCGTGCTCAGCATCCTTCATTAGAAGGTACACGAACCAATGGACCTTTCATACTCCCCAATCGGGCGGGGAGATCAGGGTATTTTTTCTCCCCTCGAAAATTGCTTAAAGAATACGCTGTCTAAAACGTAATTTAAACAATTTTTGTGTTAAAATTAAACCAACGATTTAATATTCCTATAGCTGTCTGTGCACCTACGATTCCTCCCTCTTCCTACTCTCCTGCGCACGTCTATGTTTGTTACATGTTATTACCGTTGGTATATCGCGGTTATTATAATTTTTTTTGCTCAGAATATGAATCATGACCGATCCTCATTTAACACTCTACAAAGAAAATTAGTGAGTTTTTTTCAGGAGTCATAAGAATAAAATAAAGTAACAAACTTATAAGGTAAATAATAAGGCTAGAGAGCCTGAAAACCAGAGGTTAGCGCTTGCACATAGATCATTCTAGACCTCTTGCAGTCCTGATTTATTATATACTCATAATTAGATATTCGATTAACTCTCATTATATTTCCATGTTTATTGTTATTTTTTGGTATACATGATTACAGAACAAACAGTGCTGCGGTCTGATTATCCACTTTATAATAAACCTGTACAAAAAAAAAAATAGCGTGTTTCTAAAAATCGAAATTAAATATACAAAATTGCGTGTGGTAGATACCACTATACCTGTTTTGAGCCAGATACAACCTAGTCTTCCTAAATGGTCCCTTGAAAAGGTTGCGGAATCTGACTTAATAAAAAAAAAAGCTAGGCGTCGGAATAGAACTGTTGATAAATAAGACTGGTAAGATGTTCAAGTCATAATATTTGCGTTAAATTTAGTTACTTTTATTAGGTGTATTGCTCATCAGTATATAAGTAAAACCAGTGAGATAAAAAACTATTTGAATATTTCTCAAATATCTCCAGTATATTTCACAAGCTAGCAATCCCAAGTAAACGAGCCCAAAAGTGCTTTCCCAACACCTTACCTCAAGAAGGAACGGCCTTGAGGAAGAGTCAGTTGTTTCTGGTGGCGTTGCATGGGTGTGCGATGTCTGTAACTCCAACTGTGGGTGAAGGGCGATAAATATTATTGAGAGGAAAACTGATATGTCATGAAGAGTGTTGCGAAACAGGATTGATCAATAAAAGTAATATCTTATTCAAGGAGTCTCCGAAAATTTCGCATTACCACCGACCCAGTTAAGAAATTAGTTAAGATCTCCATTAAAGGTATTCAATCATCATAAAAGAAACTTAAACGGAGATTCTGATCAATTTTCATTCATAAAGAATAAATACTAAAGCCCCTGATAAAATTTGACGGATACCTAGAAGAACGGTTCTTAATGTTTTTACATCCATTCCTTTATTGAACATCCAGAAATTTTCCTAACCAACAATATCTGGTTAAATATTATATTTTTATAGAAATAACTTTAAAGAAAAAGAAAACAATGTTTCACGTTATAAACACTTAACTAGTGCTCACCTACCTGAGAAATCCTATGACCATTCCTTTTATTTAATATTTTATCCTACAAATGTCTCTACAAGTGATAACATACGCTGACGATGAGGGTCTCATTGCCAGAGCAGTGCAAACATTAAGAGAAGCTTTCATATCTATTGAAGTCACGGCAGGAGTGAAGGAGCTAACGTTGAACGTTAAAATTCCTATTACAAATCTAAAGGAAATTATAACTTCGAAGGAGTACTAAACTTCGTGTATTTTGGATCTCTTATCTGTGAAAATAATAAGACCAACTTGGAAGCACCTAACTGGTAATAAGTGCTGTAATGACAGAAAACCAATGATTCCTTAAGGAGAAAAAATCTTTCTCCGTTTGTTTATTTTCAATGTCAAAAGTCAGAGCTTTTGGAGATAAAATTTGCAAACAACTATAAAGAAGATTAAAAAATCGATGCACTTATATGCACAGATAAACTGCAGAATAAAAGTCAGATTTTAACTTATTTTTAGAAGTCCACCTTTAAGTTCTATTTGTACTCATATCTTGAATTGACAATACTCATATGTCAATATCTTGATTCTTTGAGGGTTTAAATAAAATAAGAACAAGAATAGTTAGGCCAAGCTTCAATTATTCCGGCACGTAGCCTGGGTTAATGATCAGTGGTGATCTTAGCTTGAAAAACCTTCTTCAATGCTTCCAGATTGACTTTTTAATGACAAAAAATCTTTTTTCACAGGCACAACTCAAAATGTACTAATGTCTTCTTTAAATTATACTTAATCAAATGCGGTAGCCGTGGTTTTCCTCTTAATCTTCAAAAAAGTTAGCGTATCCAATCATATTAATGTATCCAGGATTAATATAAGATAATCGTTTGACTGAAGTTTATTTAAGTTGACTGGATTTATGTTTTGAGTTTTTAAGATTAATTGGACAGCCCAATCATTTTTCATTACTAATGGCATTTTATTCTCAACAGCTTTTCATTGTAGAGGGGACCCGTGTCCCGTCAAAAGTGAAAGTATAATAGACATTATCGGACAGTTAATCTTACTGAACGAAATCCATCAAAATAGAATTACCTTGATTAATTACTTTTACAATTTTAATGTCGTAAGTTTAATATGATATAATGTATAATGATACAAGTCGAAATATAAGAATTTAAAAAAATTCTTGTTTTTAAATAGGAACCTAATGATTTTTTCAGAAGCGATTTACTCATTGAGTTATTATAGCTCTTTTTACTCCGAGGGAAAAAAGGAAGCGCAGCGAATTGAATCTTTCAACTTCATAGTTCTTTTCTTTTTTTTTCTTAAAAGGGTTACGAAAAAACTACACCCCCTTTTTAATTTATGTGGAGCAGATAATCATGAAAAAATAGGTCATTGCAAGGAATGAGTTGTTCTTATTTGATCCCTAAAACGAGGAATTTTGATCATTTCTTTAAGAAATACAGTACAGTTAAGTTGGTTCCTAAACCTTTAAATCGCCTCCTATAACCTGCTTTAGGCATAAATCGACACCCTTCTGTATTGGGTGATAGTTAGTTCTGACCAGCTTAGGTGATTTTGATTAAACTTTCCACTTTAATGGAGTCAGGAATTATACTTTAGAATGGAACCTAACCTGATCTTTTCTATGCCTCTTTGATGGATGTATTCTTTGTATTTTTGAGGAATGATGATAGCTATTTGAAAATGCTAGAAAATTTATCGTATTATAAAACACATGAATCAACTTATATGTTCTGTTTTTTTCATTGGCTAATCAGTACTGCTGAGACTAATATTTAGAGAAAAGATTCACAGAATAATTTGATCAATAACGACCACATAGTATACTAGTTCAATTCAGGTAATTAGGCCTTTAAACAAAAAAAAGAAAGAAATATCGTAACAGGTTTGTCATGTGCTTTTTACGATCTTTAAGGAGGCGGAGGGAAAGTACTGAAGCGTTGTGGTTGCAGTTGGACCCTAATGTCATGTATCTTTCCCAATATTGCAGGTTTAGTGTCAAGGTACCCAGGATCCGATTGCCACAAACCATGACAGGAGGATCGAATTAATAGGCTTAACCGAAGAGTGTCCATTCTTCTATGATCCTTCCATAACTACATCCAGTGAAGGACAGCCGGATGAAAAAAACTATGGAATTGAAGATAAACTCTTGAGCAAAGTCTGTTGAAGATTAATGTCAAAACATTGCAAATATAGGACTTATTTGGTTTGCAAGGTAGGGCTAATAAGAAGAAAAATGGCCTTTTATTTTATTTTATTGTTTAAAGGAAATAATGTTATTCTAAATGAAATAATATTTCATAATATATATATTATAATAATATTTCATTTAGAATAATATTATTTCCTTTGTCTTTAAACAAAATGACGTATATGAAAGCATTGGTTAAGAATCAGAATTCTCATTTGCAGAATTTATTAAATCCAAGACCCACCATCTGTGTTGTGCTACAAAGTTGTTCTTTTTTTAAAACCATAATTTTCAATTCAGTAATTTTGTTAATTTATTGCCACATAGATAATGCCTACAGATAAAAAGTATGAACTGATACGCAAAGAATCAAAACATTGATAAGGCACGAATCCGCGGTAATAAAAAATAAATAAAGAAGCACTAGTCCTAAATTGTATCAGTCTGTCAAATCAGTTCATTGTTCATATAAATTGAAGGGCAGGTAATGTGTATGAACGTGAATGTGATTGTGCTGAGATTTTTAATGGTTGAGTTTTATTTTCCTTAGTTTGAAAGTGATGGAGAGTCAATTAAACCTGAGTTATATCTGCGAGTTAAGTGGGAATAACTCTGTCGTTTGCATAGTTTTCTATTATATCGAATGAGCAAACAAGATGTGTATATGATTGTTCATGTGGTGTATATATGATGGTGTGTATATGATGTTCATCAAAGGTGCAAGAATTGACCCCTGAGGCACTCCGGCTCTGATAGGAGTTATAGAAGAAGCATCTGATCCCTTTCGAACAGAGAAATACCTATCAAAGGAATACAGTAAATTAAAATAACTAGTTTTTTGAAAATTGTTTTTATCAAAGATATCTAAATAAAATTTAACTATAGGCAAAAGTTTATAATTATTCAAGAGGTTATAATTGAGGGAGTGTTGTAATAATATTTCAGAACTTGTTAAAATTACTTCAAAATGAGTAGCTTCAGAAACTTCAATTAAATATTCCAATGAATAAAAATTTTGCTTGATATTCTACAAAATATATTACAGAGTAAAAATGAATTTGTTAGTCGATAATCATAAGATAATAAACCAAGAAAAAATGAAGTTTATTGTCAAGTAAGATTAAAAATTAAAATAAAATAAAATGATGGTATGATGAGGATTTTGAAATATATCTAGATAAGTACATAAAGAAAAATAAATCGGTTGAGATAATAACTATAATGTAAGTTATCTATTCATTAATAAACTTTTTTTTAGTTAGTAATTAAATAAAATTAATGTATGCGATAGATCTTGGGCAGTTTAATTTTAAAATAAAAACATGTTCCTAAGTAACAATTAAAAAAAAAAAATCACTTTTAAAAAATAGAAAGATCTAAATAAAGTTATATAATACATTAATTAATAATTAAAACTAATGCTTTTAACAATCTTTAATGATTGTTTCTGGTCGCTGTTCCTTTAATAAATAATCTCCATAGTAATATTTAGGTGCAAATAAACAATTTTAATATATAAAATAGAATACAATGTCATAAAAAAAAAGTTACGTTAAGTTTCTATTCTATTACAAAAAAACATTATTTTGAAAACGACATTAAGGCCTTTAGAAAATATGCGCCAGTAAATTTAGTGATTAGAATGAAACTTGTGATTTTTTTTAAACTTTCGGTCCATACTTTCATCCCAATGCGGTTATCCAATCCTTTAGGCTACTCAGCTTTATCGGATGATTTTGCCTTTTTATTTTATAAACGCAGAAATTTGGTAGCACGCACGTAGATATCTTCAACCAGAGGATTTAAAAAAAAAATATCGGCCACAGGGAAAAACAAGTTATCTCTTAGTTTATACACAAAAAAATAAAGTAATAATATAATATGCATATGTGTACATTTATAAGCTATCTATAACTAGTCAAAAATCAATCGACTTTTTTCATTACTAAACATGCATTGTCTCATGCAGTAAAACACCTCAATTTTTAGTGTTATGGCTAATAAATTGCAGGTGTCAGTTTTTCAAGATGAATTATTTATTGCGCTGACAAATTAACTCGACTACGATTACTACTAAGATAAATCTAATTAATTATACCCGATACGTCTATCCCCCGCAATCACCTTGGACTATCTTAGCAGTTACGAGCGAGTTATGTCCCACAGTCCTCATAGATCAATCTTTCAAGGCAACAGTATATCTTTGCATGTCAAGGAATCTTTTCGAGAATAAGTCTTAACATCGAGAACAAGACGTGAAAGAGGGCATCGAGAGAATATCAACGAGAAAAGATAAATAGTCTTTAATCACTTGATAATAATCTTAAATCAGCATTTATTATGTTTAAAACTATTGAAGTCAATCCTACGTGCATTTCATCTCTACTTTTCATCTTGATTTGATACATAAGATGAATGATAAAGTATCTTTAAGCTTACGAAGTACTTCCAGAAAGTCAATAGCAAAAAAAAAATAATCGTAAAAAACATTTTACATAATTATTAGCCATAGTGACTTTTTCGGTACACTATAGCTTAGATGGAAGAGGATGCATGTATCAAATAATCAAAATTATTAGAGCATAATAATAAAAATATTAATGCGGTTTAAAAATACAGGCAGGAAATAGCCAATTAAATACATTAATTAATTGATTAATTACATTATAAACTTGCAGATTTACTATCAAATAAAAATGTCTGGTGTGTCCATTCACACGACCTTCCTTACCGTTTTGGGTTTCTACGAAGTAAGTCCAGTACAAAAATTGACTGCTATATCATTCGTTAGCATTGGTCCGGTTTTTGTTTTTTTTTTAATTATCTTTCAAATGAGCAACTGGAATGTTCCGAAAGATATGTAGTTTTCAAATGATTCGGAAAAATAAAATAAATTAAACGGATTTCCAACCCATCTCTAATGCCAGCATGACCATCTGAACAATAAATAAAACTAACCTTAATCCTTCCATTTATTCAGTTACATATCAACTTTAAAGGCAAATGTACGGCTAGGATATATATATATATATATATATATATATATATATATATATATATATATATTTTATTCATTTAATAACTCAAATAATTTTCTGAAGAGTTTTGGTTGGATGTGCAAGTCAGAGGTAAACAGGAAGGTTTCATCCTCCGCTTTAGAGACATGCGTCTTATATAATTGGGGGTGGAGGAAGGTCTTTAAAGGTCACGTAGTACGTCATATACAAAAAGAAAGAAATATATCATTTAAATAAAATTTTCAGGATATTAAAACTGTTAACGTCCTTTATCAGATTTCACAACCATGATATGTTTTGATCTAATAAATGAGACAATCGAAGTAATATCCGAAATACTGAAGTTAAAATGAATTTAAACAAATTCAAAGCTTAGGAATATTAACGCATTCAATGTTATTTACTAAGGGTTTGTGCATTTCATTATGACCAACCGATTTATGCATATTTTCTTACTTATAAATAATATTAGTAACATCAATTGATAGTGTAGGTTCTAACTTGGATTTTATTTCATTTTGGACTTTAAAAATTGCCATATCACTCAAGCAGAAAAGCGGGGTTTTGCGGGGCAATATTTATAATTCTACCCAATGCATTATCTAAAAATATGAAGTGCCTTGTAAATAAATTCGACCGACCCTTAGGCCCTCCGATCACGAGGCGGGACAGACTCGAAGTGAGAGTTTCAAACTGTTCGAACTGCTGTGAACGGGAAAACTCGTGAGGGGTGCTTGAAACAAGTGAGTCGTCGTGATTAAGAGGTGAGACGGACTGGAGCGAGAGAGACTCAGTATGAGCGTCTTACTTGGACCATGGGTCTTTTGCGATATGTCCTCCACCCAGAAGGCGATTTTTCTTGCAGCTAGCAGTATTCAATCTAAATAATATGAATATTACTTGAAACTTACGTGTTTCATGCGTCATGTTCGAGTTTTTCTGTTCTCAACAGTTCGCACGGTTCGAGTCCCTCTCGATTCGAGATTAAAACACCTTGTTTGGGAATACCTAATCTGCATTGAATATATATGCAGGTTAGGTATTATAATACAGGAAAATATGCAATTAAACAAATAAATTTTATTATTTTTATTTGCAGGCACGTAGCACAAACATTATTGTTTTAATATAGATCAAGAATTATAAAATTTAGAAAGATCAAATCATAAGAAACATCTTAATATTTTAAAATATACTTTTTTTTTTATGAAGGAATAAGATGGTCCGGGAGGCGGTCAAAAAGAATGGATCACAAATTGTAAAAACTAATGATTCGACCCACTTTGCAGGTCTTCATCAGGTTTAAATAAACAAGATACAAAATTAAAAATAAAATAATGATATATACAGTGAATGATATTAAAATGTACAAAGTAAATAATTCAAAAGACATGATGAGAAAAATGAAAACACTGATGAATTTGTAAACAGTTATACGATTAAACTGATAGAGTAACAAAAATAACAAGATAAATCAGTTAATATTAATAGATTAAACCGATAGTCACTCCTTCACCACACTTAGAGCTGCTAGGTACTAAATTTTGTCTGTTTATTTTATTTTTTTAAATATTATTATTTCCCAGTATTATTTATTTATAACGGTTATTAATTTTGTTTTTCTTATTGTTATTTCTCTATCAATTTAATTTATTATTACTAATAGTCACTTTTATTAATTATCAGTTTAATCTATTAATATTAACTAATTTATTTTTTGTTATTGCTATTACTCTATCAGTTTAATCTTATAACTTTTGTGTTTTCATTTTTTTCATCATGTCTTTTTAATTATTTACTTTGTACATTTTAATATCATTCACTGTATATATCATTATTATATTTTTAATTTTGTATCTTGTTTATTTAGCCCTGATGAAGACCTGCAAAGTATGTCGAAACGTCAGTTTATAATAAATAGTTTTTATTATTTTTGACCGCCGACCGGACCATCCCAATCCTTCATATAATTTTCACGGTCAACTATTAATTATTCAATACTTGTTTTTATATATTAACAACATATGAACTCCAACTGAAATGAGACTAATAAAATGTATAGACTAGAAAAAGCAGGTTTATTGAATATTTATTTAATGGAAAACAAATAAAACGTTCAGTGGCGTATGACGATATGGTAGCTTTTACTCTAAACTATGACGATTGTTCATACTACGGAAACAGAAAAACTGCTCACCGTTACATTTTTTTCCTTAAGTAATTATAAAGGGGATGGGAATACATTACCCAAACTGGAATAACATAGGGAGGCAGTTACGTGCAGTGTCCTCAATAATGAGCGGTGTTACGTGACAGTGACGCGACATTCAGTTATGCTACTAGTCACGGCGTTTCCATCACCTCAGTGATCTACTGGCATGATAATTGATGCCGACGATGAGGAACTGCCTAACTATTTTATTCCGTCAGCGGGCTATCCTTTCATTTAGCGATCATGACAACTTCCTGAAAAATCATTCCAGATTTTTGAATTGCGGGAGACTTAACTGATTTTTTTGCTACGCATACATTATTTTCTTTTGTGCTTTTATAGGCATTACCGAGAGTGATCTTTCCGTGAAATTTTTTATTAAAACACATAATGTTAAAAGGTTCACGTAATTTGCTTATTAAAAGTTTTTCATATATTTTCGATTTTCTACAAGCAAAAGCGACTAAAGTAAAACTAAGAATTCCAGTGTATTAGCAGTAAATGCAAACTCATATATAGATATTTATAGATGGCGTACCTCCATATAATAGTAATCATATTGTAGGACAAATATTTGTTATTCTGTAGCATTATAATTTAAACATTTGCATAACTTTGCAATATGGTGAATTAATTCAGTATACATAGGTTGTGTAAGTAACTGTATGCATCTTAAGTGAATGTAATATAAACTATGTACTAGTATATCATTATTTAACTTTTATTTGTATCGTTTTAAAATAGTTTTTGTTTTATCTATATATTTTTTCGTAATTATACTCTTAAGTATTACATCATTGTAATAATTTTGCACTTATAAAAAGAGACAAGGTAAGGAGTCATCCTAAATTATATCCCCAACTACGATAAAAATCTCCTCTCTGAATCAATTTATATACACCTAGAACCTAATCTCGTCAATCATAAAACGGGCAAATAAAGCAAGTCTCTAGCTTATTCTCAAATTGTATTTAATTATCAATAGTACATCGCCCTCTTCTTCCCCCTTTTTTTTTTTTATCGTCGACAACTCTTTCTTTTTTATTTTCATATTCAAGCCTTATTTTTCTCCTTCCTACATTTCGCACTTCCGTCCCTCACTTCCCTTTACTTATTATGTCCCCTTTACTAAGTGAAGAAAGTTTACAATGCGTATGAAGTTAGTAGAACAACAGAGCAGATCGATAAAAGTATGTATTTTCAGAGAGCTATCACAAAATAGGTTATAAGGGAATAGAGAATGAAACATGGTAAATTATTTTTATTGTCTATATGTGCCGACGGTAGGAAAATGCAGTATGCCTTCGAAGTGGCTAAAAGATTTGAGCGAGATAATCAGCATGTAGTGTATTATCATTTATCACTGTTGGCAAAGTTTAAGTAGGTATTTTTATGAGATGACCAATTTATTAATCGTTCATTGAAAAATCAACTGATTCATATTATTATTATTCAAATAAAAAATAAATTATACAATGAACAATTTTTATTGAATAAAATAAATGCATTCAATAATTTATTTTGTTTGTTTGTTTCATTTGCGATCATTATATTATGTCATATTTAAGTTTTGAAAAATACTCCACTTGTTCAATAGCACAACACAGGTTGACTAACATATAGAAATTGGATATATAGATTCAAAAAAATTAAAAATAAACAATTGATTATACATCATTTTATTTGAAAAAAATAACAAAATGAATATTTCAACAAATAAATTATTCGTGACACAAAAGTTATTGAATAAATTATTCGAATAGAAATGTATTCAATAATACTCAACACTAGTATGAGTATATGTTCAGATTCGAGTTTGTTTATATATTTCATTTTTTCAAATTATTTTATTTATGTTATAAATAACAAAATGGGATTACATTTTTTTTTTAGTCAAACGCAACAATATTGATGTTTAATGGTTAATGAAATATGTTATTGTTCTAGGATTATTTTTATTAATTATAATAGTATATATAATTCACAAGTATCATAATACAAGACGTTGAACTTGTATTTAATAATGTATGCACAATCAATTACATTATCGAGATACTTACGTATAGTATGCTAAAAGGCATGGAACATGTAAATTTTTAAATGAACTTTCCTTTCGTGGAATCACAATGGAGGGAAACGATCAAGAAAGCTAAGGAGAGCTTTAACTTAAAACTTTAATGTTGCTGAAGGTATCGACTTTCTAAGTATAATTCTCAGCTTACGCACTCAACACAACTGTCTAAGTAAAGGCGAAAGTGAGCCCTATTTAATTTGTTTAAAGATGTCCCCATTACAATCCAAAACCGCAAAACACTGAATAGTCCCCCTTTCTCTTCATTATATTGTAAAACAGCTAATACGAAATCAAACACAAATAATGAATGTCAATTCAATGCATGGGAACGGGCTTATCTAGCTTAGATTAAGGACAATAATATTAAATAGACAACTAGAATTGTATAAGGATTAGTCAGTGTTACGTCTTTAAACTGAAATTCATTAATTTAGACCAAATGAATTCACTGCTTCGATAAACTGCGTGAAATTACAACTTTACTAGGGTTTAATATTAGGTATGAATTTGTTGAAGATATTTTTTTAAAGTTAATTTAAATTTATTATAAAATAATTAATTTCTGTTAATTTATTATTGAAATAATTAATCTTATTTATCTTGGTTGCTTTCTTATTATTTAATTTATCTAGCTATAATTTTCTTCAGCAATGTATATACATATATATTATTTTACTTATTTTTATCATTATTTTTTCTTTCTTTAATTTATTTGTCTTTTTCTGTACATATAGTGTGAATGGATACTTATAGCCGTAATACCTGTTGCCCTTGAGTGTGACAGCTTTGTATTATTTTACAATAAAAAAAACAACAAAGTAACTACTGTAAATGAGGAAAACGCATGCTTGTACTCGTGCTTACATTACGTAAAAAAAAAATTAATAGTAAAGTAGTGAGGAATTCAATAACTTCCTAGAAAAGTTACGTAACCAATACATTAATGCGTAAATGATAATAAAAAAAATTAAAAAATCAAAAGCCTTCAATTATGGAAAATTAAATTAAATGAAAACAGATACCGTCGATTATAAAAAAGTGCAGGAAAATGTGTGACAGAGATATGTTGCTAATTAATGATATGTTCCTTAAAATTAATATTAATAATAAGTTATTAATCTTATCTAATTGTAAATTGAAAAATACCACCAATTTGCTTGCAATGCATAAGTAATATTTTGTTAAGTCTTATATGATATTAGAAATGAAGTGATAATTATATAAACTGTAAGATTTATCGTATCGTATAAAGTTTTATAGAGCTTATAATTTTGTTTATTTTATTTATTATTATTGTTTTTAAATGATATTAAGTTGCAGTATGTTATATAGCAACATCATAATATATCGTATTCTTGTATTAAGTGTATGTTGTATCACGGTTTATGTTTTTATGTAGCGTTAGTAAACAATGATTTATCTTATCTTATTACATACTTACATTGGTTCGTAGAACATTTATGGACGAACACCTTACCAAAAGACATATAAAAATCATTGAGTAAACAAAAAAAATTTATATATATATATATATATATATATATATATATATATATATATATATATATATAATACATTTTCTATTTTATTAGACCGGACAGAAAAATCTTGGTGGGTGGTGTGGAAACGTGGTTTCCCAACTACTAATAAACCCTATTTTCATCCTGTATTTAAAAAAATCCTATATCTATTTTATGATTTAAGATTGGTGAAAAAGTAGATATATGTTTTACATATTGAGGAATAATATGTCTTGAACAGAGTAAATATTGACAAGCATTAATGTTTCACAGATTATTATTTGATATGTAATAAATACGTAATTTAAATACAGACATTATAATTCATCATCTCTCTTCATACAGGCCATTCCATTTTCCTCAAAAATTATAATTATAATGGTATAATTATTAGTGTATTTTTTTTTTAAACTATGCATATTAATATTGAAGTTATAACAGTATAAAATAAGCAATGGTACAACTAGTAGCAGTAGTAGATTAAAATATTTTATTTAATGTTAGAAAGTTTTTTTGTTTTTTTTTGCTTTCCTTAGATCTCCCAATTCCTTAAAAATTCAGTAATAACAAAAATTATACTGAAACTATTCAGAAGTTACTTCATCCACGAACATGCTGCACATCGTAAATCAACTTCAAATAATATTTTCATTATTTTGACTATTTATTTTTTATTTTTACGGTAGTATATATAATATTAAAAAAATTTAAGACCATGCACCACTACAAACCATGAAAGGTCTTGGAAGTACTTGAAATGTAGGGTTTCATGACCAACTGTTATAGAAGAAGTGGTGCGGAATCACGCTTAGGTTTCGCCATTATTCCAATGAGGAACAGATAAACACTTTATGGAGACTGTGTGTACCCCAGAATACGGCTGATAGAACAGAAAATAAACATTCTGGAACTTAGAGATTGGAGCTGGTAGTCCACTGCCTTAACCATCTCTCATATTAATGCATTTCAAAAATATAACCTCCAAATAGCCAAAGGAAATGATGCAACATGATCAAGACAGTTTGAAAAACAAATTCAAATTCAATACAAAAGTGACAACAGGAAAAGTTGAGTTGCATCCGAATGAGCGGGCATATTAACCATGTGTTGAGTAACGCGAGTGGAAGAAAGCTGCCTTATGAGGACAAAGACCGAATGGTGACCTACAATCATGGTGCTCCTCCGCCCGTGGAAGGTTTAGCAGTTATCCAACCGCGATT
The DNA here is from genome assembly GCA_948150685.1 of Rhaphigaster nebulosa. Classification (NCBI taxonomy): domain Eukaryota; kingdom Metazoa; phylum Arthropoda; class Insecta; order Hemiptera; family Pentatomidae; genus Rhaphigaster; species Rhaphigaster nebulosa. The sequence goes on from OX411310.1 coordinate 79,339,342, forward strand.
AATATACATAACAGGAACTGGGGGGAGTAAGTCCTTCCCGAGGGAATTGGTAATTTCCCATTTCCAATGCATCCTATGCTGTGTATTTTACCGGGCTTTTAAGTATATTAGGAAAAACCTTCATTAATGTTCAAATGAGAAAGTACTGGAGGCCCGGAGAAAACCTAATACTTGTTAGGTTCTTAAACACCTTCCTTACTAGCGGGTAACAATAAAGTCATGAGAAATAATCTATCATAAACTTAAAATATTACAGGTATACCATATTTTTTACATGTGAAATTTTTTACGAGTACATCTAATCTCATTATTTACATTTTGGATTTTGCTCTAAGAAGGTGCATGATTTAATTATATTGATATGAAATGAAGAGGAGGAGATTGAATGGGTTATCTCTTTTCTGTAAAAATATAAGGGTAAAAATAGAATACTGAGAATAGTAATAATAGAAAAAGACATAAAATACATAAAGAAATTAAGTGGTTCATTTTTGGAAGTTATAAAAATAAATGTCGTAGAATTTCCATTTAATAAAAATGAGCCCCATCTAGAAATCGACCCCCTTGATGCTGTACGTTTCCAAGAGATTTTCCAGAGTAAATGAAAATTACCTCCAGAGTATACTCTTGGCATCACTGGCGGAAGTAAGTAGTTGAGGGAATGTATAGCACATGAAGCCTAAATATGTGATCAACTGACGTAGGCCTTTCTCCAATCTTTTTCTGTATCTTGCAAACCATACGAATGTTGAATTTCTTAAGACTTTGAAACTGTAAGTGATTGCGTATATGCTTAAATTTTCAAATGGCATTCGAGTTCTGGCTTCAAAGTATTATAAAGAAAAAAAAAAGGTTGTCAGAAAGGAAAATAAATATTCTCTTGATTCTTACAAAATTACGGCATTTTCTTTAGTTCCTATTGTTATGCTTACTTTTTTTTAATACTCTATTATTATTTATTTTATTTTATTTTTTGTACTAGTTTGAAGATTTTTCATTGCTACTAACTAAATGAAATATAATGAGTTTTCTATCCAAAAAAAAGTATCAACAATAGTTGGCTTAATCAAAAGTTCTTCACACTTACGAGCATTAAATAAATATTACAGTTAATGCCTAAACCGAAGGTAACAGAAAATTTATTACTAGCGTTACCAAAAAAAAAATTGTTTGATTTTTTTTTTTTAAATAATGTTATTTTTTTTAATATCTTATTTTTAAGTTAAAAAAGACTAAAATTGGAACTAAAATTAATTCTATATAGAAGATATTTAAGTGTTGGATGAAAGTTTAATTAATAAAAAATCGTTAGCATATACTATTCTGGTGAAATATTTACGTTTATTTCTAAAAGATCTTAAACCAAAACCAATTACTTTTTCCGCTTTATTCGTCTGAGTCATTTAACATTACAATCACAATTTTTCAATGTGCCAGAGAACTATACTGTAATGAAAGGATCATTTGAAATAATAAGATTTCATTTTACCATTTTGTTTATGATAACTAGAATAAACAATAACATTGTGATTCATAAACTAAAAACAACAAAACGAAAACATCATACTACAACTGGCATAAATCTTTCTTAAACTATTAAAATAAACGGTATATTTTTACATAATAGATTCACACTTTAAAACATTTATTTATTACTGATTCCATACCAAAAGAACAAAAAAAAAAAAATGTATACACAAAGTTTTCAAAATGAAAAAAACTTAATATTTATATCCTATGCATAAATATAATCCAAAGTTCAAAGTTTCAAATTTTTCCCGTTTATGGTTTTTGAGCTATAAATAAAAAACATTGACTGTTTTTTGACACGTTTTGAATCATTGATAAGCTTATAGCTCCAAAAAGATTTGCTCTAGAAACCTAAAAATAGTCTTATTCATTTTATAATTAAATGGGATTTAATTGATTTGTATCTTGACTTTGCCGAACCAGTCTTTAAATGTTTAAACATTTCTAAAAAGTTCTTTTTTTTTAAACCAAAAAAAACCGAAATTTTTAATTTTTTAAATATGTATTACATATACATGTTATAATGATGTATGGGCCAAATTTTATGATGACGTTTTTAAGGGTTATATTATAAAACCTTGTATTCTTATGCCAAGTTTTTTTCAAACCCAAATGGAGATACACTGTTTATGTGATATTTTAAACAATAAAATTTACATTCTTACATTAAACATATATTATTTAATTAAAAATAAATTTTAAATTGAACGCACTGAAAACTAAATATATATATATATCTTTTTAAAAAAATCAAAATTTCGGTTTTGAGTTTAAATATAAGAATGCACATACCAAATTTTAAGATGATAACTCAATGATATCTCAGATTAAAAAAAAAGGAAGCTTATATAAACAACTTAAAAGCGCAGTTTGTATGACTTTTACCAAACTAAATTTTATTGTTTAAACTAATAGGTATTCAGTGTATCTCCATGTCAGTTTGAAAAAAACCGGTATCAAAATACAAGGTTTTATTTTTTTATAATATAGCCTATAAAACGTCATCATGAAATAGGTCTTTTCGTTCTCATTACATGAATATGTAACGCAGATATTTTTTAAAAAAAAATTTGTTTTTTTAAAAAAATAACATTTTAGGAATGTTTAAACATTTAAAAATTGGTTCGATAAAGTCAAGATATATATCAAATTAAAGCCCGTGTAATTTTGAAAAGAATGGCATTATTTTGAGTTTACTAAAGAAAATAGTTTTGGAAGGTTTTGAATAATTCAAACGTGTCAAAAAACAGACGATTTTTTTTTTTTTAATGTATAACTCAAAAACTAAAATGGGAAAAATCTTAAATTAGGGATTTTTTATTTTAACTAATATGATTGTATAAACATGTATATGCATATATGCAAAAAATCATTAAATTCTGATAAATCATGGTTGATTTGGCATGTAAAGGCCCTTATATGATATTTCATAGGGCGTAACTTCAACTGGATAAGGGTGAGATTCAATATAAAAATAAGAGCCAGAAAAAATAATATTATTTAGTGAAAAATATTAAGTTACAAATTCAACAGAGCGAGTTGATTTGTTACTTATACGTCTCAGACACTCCAATAATTACACCAAACTATTTTATTAGTTTTTTTTTTCTCTCTATCAATTCTTAAGAAAACATTTCCGGTTTCCATGCTGCGAATTCAGATATATATCAAAAGCATCGGCGTTATATAATGAAAGTTTTTAAAGAACTATTTTCATCGAGTAGACAACTATTATTCAACATTACACAAGAACTACTAACCCAGCAATACATAGAGATAATGAATAGCTTTCCAATTTTCTATTATAAATGATAGCTTCAAACCAAGGTATTATTTTGAATTGGGTAAGCGAGTTTCTTCTTACTTCCTCTATCCTAGAAGGGATTTGAAGCATATGCTTATATAGAGCAGGTTGTATAAAATACAAAAAAAAAATTAAATATTTTGAACTATTTATCAAAACAATCTCTATTAAAGTTAATAATCAATCAGGAAAGCAAAATAATAAACCAAAAGTGAAAATAACGAGTTACTTTGTTCTCAGCTCTTGGTTTTCACTTAATAAATAATTTCTTATTCAAATACAAACCCAAAATGAGCCGAACGATCCGAATTGAATGATAATTTCCTTGAAATGGGTCGTAAATCGAAATGTTTAAGTTCTAACTGCAAAGGTGAATTGTTTATTTTTTGTTGTTAATTAGGTTGTATGGGTTTATAATTTTTTTCGCCTGTAAAAATGTATGCGGAATATTATTTCTATAGTATCCATCAGTTAATTTATGTTAAATAAATTATTAAACACATTTTTACCCTAAAAAAACTAAGTGAACGAATACTTATTTACTATTTTAGTTGCAGTTTTGATTGTTATTCGGCCCATACTTTTTCCACCTAAAAAGTTCTCATGTTAATCTTAACACATTTCATATACTTTGTATCTTCTCATAAAGATATCAATTTCAGAGAGAGAGAGAAGTAATTGAAAATGCCTAGGAGAGGGGGAAAAATTGTAGGTGAATAAATGAATATCTCAAAACTGTATTTCGGTTAAATTCATAACCTAACAACTAATCTCAATAGTTATATTTTCAATTAAAAAATAAATCTAATACCTAGTAAACTTAATAAACTATCGAGTCCCGCTAGTTTTTTGAATAAGTATATTAAAATACTCTTACCTAAAGTATTAATATGTGTGGAGTGTCTCAGAAATATCAGTTCGAAAACTGTTGAACTTTCAGCTACGAAAATTGGGTTCTATCTCACCATAGCTAATATTGTAAATATTAAATACCGCTTCAAGTATTAAGAAGTTATAATTCAAGGACATTTTAAGCAAAATATTCTTTCCTTTTTTTTTTTTTTTTTTTTTAACGAAACACGGTACAAGCTAATGGATTGACATATGGACTGACGTAAGATTTTTGTGAAATTCAGTATTTCAAGCTTATTCACGAGAGCAAACAGCTTAAGCGAATGCCTGTACAAATCTTCGTTTAAGAAAGTCATGATGACCTTCACTGAAGATTTCATTGAGGCAATTTTTCGTAATGAGCTTTAACATGATCTCATTCAATAGAATTTAATTTATGCGGTATGAGGATTTCTATTTGTATTTTTATGACAATAAAATTTATTTTTATAATTTTTTATATAATTTTTATAATTTATTTTTATATTTTAGGCAATAAAAAATTAAAAGAAATTTGTTTTTTCTGTTTTATTTTTGAGTGAAAAATAATAACACTTATTGGAATTTATTTAACAATATTGCTCTCCTCAGATGCAAAATTAAATTGATATTTTTCTAAATAGCACTGCAAACAAATTAGAATGTTTTTTCCTGATTTTAATAACCGTTTTCAATAAAATTCTTCCATTGAGGAAGTTTTGCAATTCTCTGTAAACAGTATGCTTTTTAAAAAATAATCTAAGGTCTTGAAAAGAGGTTGCTGGTTGATCTGGCACCTCAAAATTAAAGTTCTGTTCTAATTTCAATTGTATAACTAATTTAATTCTTAATAGATTGTTTTTGTAAGCATTCATATTTTATTAATGTCACTCTCAATACAGACATTTCTTATGATACAACCAGATTAAAAATATATGATTTATATTAAATAAATTAAAGTTAAATGTACAAAAAATCTCGAGATACAATTTAATTTGCAATGATGCATTTAGAATAAACGGGATATTTACGGTGCGGTTTTGAGGGAACGGGGTTGCGTAAAGGTTGCACAGCATTTCCTGAGTCATCAGTCATAACATTCCTTGATGAGGAGCCATTGTCCGGTCACTTCCTTATCTTGTTAATAATTAACAAGTCTGTGAAAACTAAGTATTGAAAACACTGCGATGTTATTTCATTTTCCAAAGACAAGTGCATGAACAAAAAGGAAAGAACAAAATACATAATCAATAAAATGAAACGATATTAATGTATATTCAATAATTTTTAAATATCCGTTTCTCTCCATATTTATCAGTTTCTTTACATCTAAATTGTATCTACGTCATCCGCTGAAATGCAAATTTTAGTGTTTTATAAGAACATCTTCTGACAAATCCAATTCTGACACAAATCGAAAAATTTATAACTAACCATAATCAAGCCACGGTCATTCGCTAAGAACCGTAAACTTTTTTAAAAATTTTTCTGTTATAATAAAAACGATTATTTACAGTTCAATGCTAAGTCTTCCGCCACTCTATAACCTGATGATTATTTCTTCAAGTCACTTGAACTTTTACGGAACCAGATGGATTCATATGAACTTCCCGCAGGAAGGAAAGCTCTCGGAAATGTATTATACATTCGCTAAACTAAACCGCGTGGATCAAAGCCGCATGTTGAGGGAAGTGTCACAGTCCAATTTATCCACCGAGACAACTCGACAACTGTTCCTTCTTAAAACAATGTCGTTTTATCCCCGCAACTCTTATTATGCACAAAATTATAAATAAAATTATATAAAACCCTTGGATAATTACAATAATTTATTTTTTATATGACTTATATCAGGCGGAAAAAGTACACCGCATTTGAGTTACCCACGAAAGAAAGATGACTGGAGGCTAGTTGTTAATTTTAAACGAAAGGCCCTTAGCAAACAATTCAAACTACTTTAGTAACTTTTTTCAAATCTTCAAAATTAAAACTCAGACAGGAACTAAATACATACTCCATTCCTACATAAACCGGTTTGGACATTATCCTCAAATATAACGGAATAGCAATAAAGACTCACTTACAAAAATATTACGACTCATAACAAAACATATTGGAACGTGACTAACAAAATTCTATATATTGACTTACACCTGCCAATGGTCCAAAAAACAAATAAGGACTCTTTACCAACGATTTCACAATAACATACAGGGACGTAACAGATTAATTCAGGAGATGAAAACGGCCAATCAAATTCTAAGTTTAATGAGTACCACAACATAGTAATTTGGGTAACTGGTGTGGTCGAAAACTACGATCGTAGAACTCATATATAGTAATCTGTATCTCTTTTTGACAAAATAGTCGTTTTTACCGTAGTTTTCGAACACACCAGTAAACCAAATTATTATGTTGTGGAACACATTAGACGCAGAGTTTGATGCTCTTTTGCTCTTACTTTAATGTACGATAACTGTTTCGATATAATACACCGTTTAGGAGTTACAGGTGAAAAAACGAATAAAGATCTAAAATTTTTGGCCACCATTTTGAACCCTCCCTCATCCCTCCAGCACTCCTTATGGCGCCAGACAAAGTTTTTCAGCATCCGGTGTCCATATAGTTTCATGTGTACTTGAAATAAATCATATCTAATGCGAAATCAGTGGACATATCCAACGTTTTGATTTTTTTTTTTAATTAGCCCTATCTCAGTAGCTATTCCGAATATTCATAGATATTACCCACATAAAAACTTGCAGAAAGTTTAAAAATCTTTAAAATTGGCAATGACAAATTTTCACCTTAAATGCACTGGAAGCGAGTTATTTCAGAAAACTGAAAACAAGTTTCTTCTTTGCGGTTTTTCAAGATGGCGAAAAACGGACAAGAAAAAGAAGGTCGAAAACTTGGATTTTTTACAAGAGGGGCAATATATACAACTGACCAATACAAATGAAAATTAAAATTACTCCATTTTTTGCAAACCAACATGCAAACCAAAGGGCTAAAATGCCGGGAGATTGCCAATTTCGAGAAGTGCACTTAACGAAATATAAAATTTGTTGTGCTCAATGGACGCAGAATTTGATGCTTTACAACTTTTATTCTATAAGTTTTTCTGTTAGAGAAGTCATTTCCAAGCTGCAAACTCATATACAGTACTCTAACTCTGTTTTCGACAAAATCGTCGTATTTGAACGTGGTTATCCACCATACCAGCTAACTATATTATTATGTTGCAGTTCTCATTAGACCCAGAATTTGATTCTCTTTAATTTAATATACCATAGCTTTTTCGATGGAATTACCACCGTTTATGAATTATATGTACACAAATAGCCCTAAAATTTCGAGGTTTTTTGGCCGCTATTTTTTCAGATAGTACGTTCCAACTGGCAGATTCTTATTTTATTAAATTTCAATACTATAAGGATTCAAAAAATTGGTACCTAAGTATTCATCAGGTAGGTAATGTCAATTTTTTTGCTTAGGATCTCTATTTATAGGAGGAGACTAAAAAGATGCTGGATGCGAGGTATGCTTCCTTAGCCAACCAAGGTAACTGCATCAAGACTAGGAAGAGGTGCTTCTTTCTCATACAATTATTTCCTCTATGTGATCAAACAATTTAGTATTTGTCAGCAAATTCTTGACAGGTGCGAATTAATATTTGGAGAGAAAAAGAAAAGATAAATAAATAAAATATGGTGACTTAAATATGATCAACAAATGAATACATTTAGATGACTCACAACGATAAATATGTTAAATAAAATAAATTAAAGTAGCCTGCCATATCGTACTAAATCTATTCTCCATAATAGGGATTTTCAAAAAAAATATGAGATAAGAGATTCACGAATAATTTACCATTTAATCTCCTAATTGCCGAACAGAAATTTCAGATATATTTCTACATTCTATTATCATCCTTCACTATCACTCCAACCTGGGACTACTATTTTCCATTATGCTGCATCTAGTTTTTGAACGTTTCCTCTGTGGTACCATTGTTTATTCTGCCTATTCTATCAAACGTTTTTATTCATTTATTTTTAATTATTTGGATTACCAAACCTATCATTTGACAATCACGGTTATTTTGAGTATGTCTTGAGTTCCAGTCTCTATGCATTCAATCTTCAAAAAGGGTTGACAAAATAATATTCCGATTGACATAATTTATAGTTACTAAAAATTGAATAATAAATTATTAAAATATTTTTATTATAACGATGGCTATAAGTGAACTTACAAATAACTGTCTAAAAAAAATTATCACTATGGTCCGTCACAACGTAGCAAGACGGTTATAATTGGTTTCGACACTACGCTAATTCGGCACGTATGGCTAAAGAGAAAGAGTTGTCAACCGAGGAGAAAGCAGTTGCGACGTTGGTTGACTAACGTCAATTGTTCTTGCCCCTCTGCTTGACTATTAATTACACCTTAACCATTATGTAATTATAGGTCTTGCAGTATTCGTCGTATTAGTACGGAAATCAAAATCAAAAGTGAAGAGGGAAAATCAAGACAATGTTGAAAAGATAACTATCACTAAGGGATAATAAGAACGAAATAGTAAAACAAAAAAAAACAACAAAACAAAGAACTTATTTCAGAACTTAAATTAGCAAGCAGGCGGGATTTAAAGTTCGGGCGTATAACTTTTAGCGTCCTAATTAATACTGACCATGAAATACTGATACTCCAAACCAATGACACCGTATAGCAACAAGAATAGCAAACTAGGAGTCTCAAAGGCAAGGTGAATTCGCTCGAGATAAAGAAAAACAATAAGAGCAGTTTACTAACATCATGTCCCAGATAGCTCAATAGTCATCCATTTCGACATCATGTAGTTACACTTTGCATAAATCATTTCACTCTATAGATTTCACATTAGAAGATGAATGCATACCATTGTATCGTAGAACAATCAAATTTCTAATCATGCACATACGAAACGTCGTTACGTGATTACGCAAACAAATGCCAAATAAGAATTTTTCTCGACAATAATTCTACGATTCCAGGGAACATTCTGTAAAAGTTGAATAATCGGGAAAGAACCAGGAGAGAAAAATAAAAATGTAATACACACATAACCGATCTCAGTGTTACGGAATAGGTATTTTCTCGGGCTGGCCAGAAGTGGGTCACAGCGACTTCGGCTATGCCCATTATCCTCTTCTTCCTTTCTCCAGGACCTTCGTTTTCATCTGGCCGTCACTGGATCAGCTCTTTGATGTTAGATAAAGTAAAATTATCGGTACTTCTTCGCTCAGCATGATACTCCAGTCTTTCGATTTCATGAACGCTGCGAGAAGGATCAACGAAAATCGAGCTCTGATCAAATTTATTCGCTATATAATATTAAAAACAAAACACAAGTTTATAACAATAAGCTTTAAAAATAAGTACTTGGGTAGTTAGTTAGTATGTATGTATGTATATATATATATATATATATATATATATATATATATATATATATATATATATATATATATATATATATATATTTAAAGGTTATACAAATTTTCTAATTATGAAGATGCTATTTAATACCGTAATAATTGATTTTTATATTCATTACTTGTAAAAGTGAACTAAAACAGTACAAAAATATAAGTGTTTTCACTATCAAATGAATGGTATATGTTGAGATGATAGAATTGATAAAATTGTGAATTGAAAATTTCATCACCACATTGAAAACTTGACCCAGAAAAGAATAAATGTATTTTAATTAGACTAGTTATACTATTTTAAGGGAAAAAAGAAACCAACTATCTAGTTCCAACCAACTCAGGACCGAAAGTAGGATTTTTTTTCATGGGAGGGGCAAGCTTAACTTTGCTACCCCTTCATTCACCTCTCCCTAATAAAAGTCAACAGTTTTATAAAAGTATTTTAGATAATGTTATTAGAAATAAATATCATCATAAACTCATTTTATTGACTGGATTAAGATCAAAACAATCAAAAAGCAGAAACAAATATATTTTACTTGAAATAAAATTTCGCTCGAAATTTTCCGTCCTCTAAACGCAAGGGCCCATTTGCCTCCCCCCGTCTAGTTCCACAAATGAATCCTTTACCTTTTCACTGTCATAGAAAGCAGTATTTAAAAGTAATAAATTTTAAATAAGAACTCGCGGGAAAAAAATTAGATTCGTTTTCTATTAGTAGCTCATGCGATAATTTAGAGTGTAAATCAAAGAATGGAATAAAATGGCCGTTAAAAGATATTAACCATGGTAAAAATATTCTCCTTTTTTACTATATGAAGTTATCAAATTCGACAGAAGAGATCACGAACATGAGGGCAAAAAGTAGGTCTGGGCGTTCTATGTGGGTATTTGGGTGAAAGCCACAAAAGTCGGGGTTGTGTGAATACAAGGTTACTAGTGAGCGCTAAATAAATAGCCTTCGCTCTTATATTTATAACTATTGGGGGAAATTTTTAAAGGAAACATTTTCAAAACATAAATTAATAAAGATAAAAGCATGCCCTTAACAAAAAAAAGTCATTTATTATACGATATTTTATTCTTTATTAATTTTCTTTTTCTTTTTTTTTTTTGGTTTCTTTCAATTATCGTAGTTGGCTTCTAGCGGAATTGGATTATCGAAAAGGGCTTTAGCAAGTGCGTTCCATTCCGCTCTTTTTGCTGCAATCCTCGCATCTTAACAAGTTATATCAGGCCCAAGGCCGAGGCCCTTTTCTGCTGATCAGCGCCACCTCTCTCTTGGTCTTTCTCTCCTTCTTTCTCTTTGGGAATTCCCCTACAGAACCTTTTTTTCGATGGCACCACCAGATTTCCTAAAAGTGTGTCATATTCACTTCCATTTCTTTTTCCTGATTTTGAGAAGGATAGGAGGTGTACTTCTCCAGAGCTCTTCGGCCACCTGATCCCCAGGGTTCTTCGCAAAAGCGGTTGATGAAGGTTTGAAGGGGTCGGGTGATGGTTTCAGTCATCTTCCAGGTTTTTTGCAGTAGAGCAGGACTGGCTTTGCGTTAATGTTCCACAGCCTTATTTTTGTTTTATTGGGTAGTTTTTCATTCTTCCGTATTGAAAACAGCTGAACAAACAAAGGATTGTAAAATACATGAATATTTAAAAAGCGTTAATTTTTTTTCCGAACCCATGCATAATATGTATAATCTTATTTTTTGAGTCTTTAACAATTCAGAACATTCAATGAATATAATATATAATATATAATTTCTTCACCCTAATTGTAAGAGAATATCATCAACCCGAAACTGAAAAGTAAACACTTATCAATGATTTTGAATCATCATCAGTGACATATTTCAATGATCACAAAAAATGAATTCCTATCTAAGGATAAACTGTAAATATTTACCATTTATTTCTTTTAAATATAATCCTTTCATTTTCAAAATAATAAGATCTTCAATCAACTAAGAATTGCCCTTTAACAACCAGAGTATAATAAATGAACATTATATTCTATAAAAAAAGAAACTATACTGAAAAAAACCAGAGGAATTCAAATACATTTTAAAATAAATTTAGATTTGAAATAAATTAATAAAGATATATTAATAATAAAACCTTATCTTGCAATTTATTTATATTTATTCATATAACAATATATTTATTCATAAACGTAAATTCTAGAACCAAATTATTTCTTTACCCATCGTTAAAATCACTTATTCAAAATGTAGGATTGCCAATAAAATGTTTTCTTTTTGATAGAAAATGTTATAACTAAACCCTCTAATGACAAAAAATGATGACGACTTCCAGGATAAACAAAAAATAATTAGCCCATCAGCTTCACCAGTCTATAACCATAGCCATTAGTAATAAAAAGGAGGTGCGGAATACAGTCAAAGAATCACCAATTTTATTTTCTATGGTAATTCTGCATTCAAAAATATTGGACAAGTGTCCCGGTGTTCGTTCTTATGGACTCATAGGACAGAGAAACAAAATATAAAACTTTTAAACATTACGTTTTTTTTTACAATTTTATACTCCTATTATTCTGCAACCACAAAAAACATAAATCACGAAATTCTTTCATAGCTTCTAGGGAACTCAATGGAACAACTTCAAAATTTTATTGTACCAAAAGAACGTAAAAATATACCAAATGCTACAAATCGGACTGTACTAGATCAATTTGAATTTGAGATATAAGACAATGTGATTATGGTTGTTTAAACATTTTCGAGTGCTTTATCATTGCCTTCAAATCTAGAAAATTTGTCTTTATCCTTATCATCAGAAAGAGGGAAAAGTCATCCTTCCAATGGCACAGAAACATTTCAGTTCGGTCAAAGTACTACAAAAAAAAACGTTTTAAACTTTTATATATTTTTTCTAGCCTATTTTTATGGCCCACTGCAACCGGGATAGATGTCCAATATTTTTGGATGTTTTATTTCGTATTTATTTACCTATATTAATTTATTTAGAGATAGAGTTCTTTCACAATGCGAATATTTAGACGCCATCTAGTATGCATATATATACTATTATTTTTAGGTTTGGCGCCATGTCTGACCACCTCATACCTACTGACCACTTTCAACCATATCTGACAACCCAATACCACTCAAAACCATATATATATATATATATATATATATATATATATATATATATATATAGAGAGAGAGAGAGAGAGAGAGAGAGAGACCATATTTAATATATCCTTTGTCGAATCTTATCACAAATGTTACAAATAACGGTATATCATCGATGGCACTAAAAGGGTTGAGCTACGATAAAACTGATAAAAAAAAAATATTAAAATTGAATGTAGTGTGGAAAATTAATAAATTAAACCTACTCTACTGTCGTAATTGAGATGATCAAGAAGCTTAAAAGACTGACAGGAGGTACGTAATACCAAAGAGGCTGTAGACAGGGGAAGCTGTCTATGAGGAGGCCAAGGTCATGGCATCAATTACATCAGTAAAGAAAAACCTGTGACACTAGGGTCGGTAACCAGTGATCTTTAATCCGGAGAAAAAATAGATAGGTACTTAGGTTTTCCAAAATTATTTCTGCGATGGATAGATTAATAGAGGATACATAATTAAATGCAGAATGGCAATGATAATTATACATCAATAATACTTCATTTTTGGGAGTGCTAATAATTAAATGAAAATAATAATCGGAATTTACAGTTCTCCCGACACACAACAAGCGCTTTGATTTCCTAGACGTAAATATTTAAAAAAAATTAAAAAATAAATAAATTCCTCGAAGAAATTTTAATAGCACCAAATTTATAAAAATATGATAGATTGAAAACAAAATTATACCTTACAGTAGAACCACAAAATGGTAAAATGGAATCACTAGGCTTGCAAATCCAAAAGACTACATAAGACACACGGTGCATCAGACCATTCAGCAATAAATCATTTTCCGCCTTAGAACATTTTTAAAATGACGATTTTAGAATCTCGTTTATGTTTTAAAAATTAATAAATAACATAGTTTAAACTATTTAATTTAAAAATACGACAATCTTATTTTTCCAAGAGAATTAATAATCAATACAGTTGACACCGCATATTCATAACTTAGAATAATTGGGACAACCGTTTTATTTGCTACATTTTCATTTCAGTTTTATTTGAAACATTTTATCAGCAGTATAGTGTGACTTGGGGCAAGTGCGCACTAAATTTTGCAAAGTTCGACTTTATAGGACTATTTTTTTTTTTTTTTTTTTTTTTTTTTGAAGAAATCTTTCCTCTGATTTTAAATATGTTCCTTAGACGGTGATGGTTGAATATTACATTCAAGCCTACATTTCAACCACGTCCATTTTGATGAGACTGATAATTTAATTGAATAGTACTTGGCACCCATTTTCGTATTTCGCTTTAACATACATCATAAACAAATATCAATAAAGAATTCCTCGATAATATCTGGAAACATCTGGGGATATGTTGCATAACGGAGGTAAAGAAAGGACTGTAAATGTATTAGACACAGATTTTCAATAAGAAATAGTTGACTATTATTGTGTAACAGACGATAGCGAAAGTTACTGACAATCGAAGACGGACACTGTCATGTCTTGGAAAATGGGCACAGCAGTTGAACGGCTTTTTTTTTATTCAATTTTTTAGTATTTCTGGGTCAAGAATCCGGCAATATTTCTATACAGAAAGACGGTATGTGTATTAGATATTTTCTCATATCAGCAATAACTATATATATAGGTCATTCTCCGAAAATAGGGAGATTTTCTTATCACTTCTGATAGCACTGATTTAAAAAAAAAAACTTTTTTATTGATTTTAACTGCATCTCAAACACTGTCGTCAAAATTGTTTCTAGAACGGAGGGTAAATAAAAATATTCCAATTTTCAAAAGTGAGGGAGTGATGTAGATAGCAAGTAGATAATTACAATAACATAAAAAAATTATAGATTTATTGCAATATCTTTAGCTTCAATAATTACATAATTATTATTAAATTATTACAGAGCGCTGATTAAAATACAATTTTTCTAATAAATAAATTGTAAGGATGGGAGGGAGTGAGGTTTTTTTGCTTATTTATTGTTTACTGATACTTGATTTTAGAATCTCCATTTTTACACCACACCAAATCCCATGAAACCTTAAGAACAAAAATTGAAATTCATCAAATATTTAACTTACTTTCTCTATTCAATGAGCAGGTGAGGAAGTGAGGATCGCCAAACACAAAGCACATTTTTTAACTTAGTATCTCACATTCGCAGCACGTTAATAATGGAGGTTTCTCTCAACATCGATTGCAGTATGGTTTGGAGGGATTTGGAAAGGATTGTCAACTGTTTTTACCTGGCACCCATATTTGAAAAAAGTGAGGGAGTGAGATACATGGCGAAAGGACAAACAATTAATTTCACAAATTGTCAACATAATTATTCTATGACGAATTTATTTTTTATTTTATATTTTTCTAGTGTGCTTGTTTGCACACCTAATTTATTTTGATAGCGAAAGGCAGCTAAACAAAGTCAATGTAGGAAATTCAACCAATGGGGCATGTAAGGGAGTGAGGATTTTGATGTTTAAAACAGGCTTACATAAGTAAAATTATTATTAGCATGATAGTTAGCCCCTGATAAAACAATGTAAGACCGTGCTATATCAAAATAAATGAAAAAATGTTTGCCAGATGCATCAAATAAAATCCAGCTTACTTCATGGGACTATGATTTCCCTATTTTTGAAGAATGATCCATACCTCTATTTTTAAAAATTATGAATGCTCGCTTCCTCAACAAGGTGAGAAATAGAGATTTTGTTTTCAGGCAACGACTTTTCTCAACTAAAAAGAGTATTAGGTATTCAGGATTATTAAAATTGCTGATGAATAAGAGACAGAGAGAAGAAAAGTCTTGCAAATCACCTTTGAATTTCACTTACTTAGGCTTTCATGTGAACATTTACCCCTAATTAAGAAGCGAACAAGAGAGCTCACGTAATAGCAGTTAGCATCCAAAGGTAAACTGCGTATCTTCTCAGTGCATGTAATGTAGTTCCCGGATGCGTAACTCGTCTCATCTAATAGTTGACATCGTAACATTTTCGCTACCAAGGGATATAATTGATTTGACGAGACGTTTGAACGAGTTTAATTTTATATTGAAAGAGGAAATGGTCTCAAGTGCAAACACCATTGTAGACCACAGCAGAAGTCACTACCAATTGTTAGTGCCCACCAAGTTCAACATTGCAACACAGCCTTAAATGTAACTTCTACCTGAGTATATTCGTAGATTCACGTTTAAGAAACACTTGTTTAGATTAGATAAATGAAATTAAAGTATATACAATATATTACATCAAATATATATATATATATATATATAATATATATATATATATATATATATATATATATATATATATATATATATATATATATATATATATATCTGTGGAACCTAAAAAGAAAAGCGTGCAATAAGCTATTTTTAAATTTAAATGTGGATCCCGAATCAACAAACGCTTTACTTACTCTAAATAGTGAAACATATTTAAGCAGTGCACGTTTTGGGAAATCAATGCTAAATTCTATTGTAGGGGTCCTTCCATTATAAGTGATCAAAATTTTAACGCCTCTTGGGACAAACTTTAAAAATCTGAAATTTTTACCGATAAATCGTCTACTGTGTTTTAAGTTTGATTTGAAAACTAATTTCAAAGAAAAGCAAACAATGTTTTTATTTATTTATCGTACACCACATGGTGGCAATCGGGCTATCAAGCGCTTCTTTAATCTAATAAACTGAGATTATTGTCAGAGTTGTGTAGTTTTGTGAGGAATAGGCAGTGCATGTTTTCGGATTTTAAACATATGAAATTTATAGGACAGCCCTAATATCTTATAAAATGGATACGTAACTCTTCAGTGGGTTAGCGCAGAAATCTGGTGGTCAAGCGCGGATACTGTCCCAGTCAACTTCTTTGCATCACCGTTTGTCATCAAGTACACAACCCACGCTCTTCGTTCAGTTGTGATACAAGTCTTTACTTTTTCAATATTCATTATTAGGAAAAAAGTTATGGTTAAAAGAATATTTTATTTACGCTTAACTTAAAAGTATGCATGTTATGTATAGAATTGTATGACAGTTAAATTATCTAAAAAACAAAAAAAGAATCATCAAAATCGGACTAGTATTGGCAAAGGTACAGCGCATCGGGCCTATATTAGTAAAGATAAAGCGTATCATATAAGGACTACTAGACCCGAGATGGAAAGCCGAGCGCGTCCGGAAAGATAAGACCGAACCTCCTGCCACCCAGCCACCAACCTAATGTTAACAAAACGCTCTGTAACTATGTATTGTAATAACATAAAAGCAGAAATTAACTTTCTACTACTAAATAATTTCAACTTTTTATTATTTAATGGAAACAAAATGATTCCATGGAAACTAAATGGAATTTCTATGGAAACTAACCCGAAACTTTTAAAATATATTTTCAGTTTGACAAATCCAAAATATTTAGTGTACAGGATTGTAAAACTAAAGTTATTTAAAAAACTAATTTATTACATTTTAGTGATAAAAGACTTGAAGAAGTGCATTCTGCTGAGTTTATTTCGAGTAGTTTATGTGAACTCTTTAAAATAATGTCAAAGATTATTATTATAAGGTTTCCCTTACAACTTGTGTGATGCGCGCACCGCACCAGATTTGTTTTTCATAAGTCGAATAATAATTGACTATACTAAGAATATTTTAGAAACTTTAGCATTCGTTTCTAGGCACATGAATATTATTTCTTGATCTCCAAAAGTAATTAAATAAGCAAAAAAAATCAGAGCAGTTATTGACAAACATTTTTTACAAGACGAATATTTTTATCTTTTCAATTCAGGGAACAGAGAAGAAGGTGTTGTCTTTAAAGAGGATAAGTAAGAGAACTTTATTCTATTGCAGTGATATTGTGTGTAAGAATAAAACAATAATTAGTTGGCATCCGCATGATGGTATAGAAGGATCAATCTAATTAGGGATTGATAAATTATTTGCCACTTCTATAAATTTATTTTATTGAAAACTAATTTCGAATGTTATACATTCATCCTCAGTTTTAAAAACACACAAAAAATTCAAAAATAAGCAATTCAAAATATAGTTTGGTATTATTATATACATTATTATACATATTATACATATTACATATACATATACATGCATATGTAAATACATATGTATGTATATGTATATGTACATGTACATGTACATACATGTACATATGTGTATACATATTATACATATTACATACATTATTATATACATATTAAATTATATAAAATCAGTATTAAAAAGATTTATGAATTATGAATTTAATTAAGATAAGAAATCAAATACATGTTGGTACTCACTAAGGTTAAAATGGATTATATCAAACAGAAAAGTTTGGACTGGTTTCTTCTCGCATTGAACTAACAATGAACAAAAGGTAGGTAGCATGTTTTTGGGTAAACGGTTTAAGGGTCAGGGTTTTTCCAGTAATGCCGGTGAGTAATTGTTTTTTCTGTTATTGATGGGAATAAATTTAAGATTGGACTTCCAAAATCCAATCCAGATTTTTGCTTAAATGACCAAATAAATATCTCCAATAGTCCAATCTTAAATTTATTCCCATCTAAAACAGAAAAAACAATTACTCACCGGCATTACTGGAAAAATCCTTAAACCGTTTACCCATAAGCATGCTACCTACCTTTCGTTCATTGTTAGTTCAATGCGAGAAGAAACCAGTATAAACTTTTCTGTTTGATATAATCCATTTAAACCTTGGTGAGTACCAACATGTATTTCATTTATTGTCTTAATTAAATTCATAATTCATAAATGTTTTATAATACTGGTTTATATTAATCTAATTTAATATGCATAATAATACCAAACTATATTTTGAATTGCTTATTTTTGAATTTTTTGTGTGTTTTTAGAACTGAGGATGAATGCATAACATTCGAAACTAGTTTTCATAAAAACAAATTTATAGAAGTGGCAAATAATTCATCAATCCCCAATTAAAACAATAACTAAATTAAAACAAAGTATTTGATTAATTATTAAGTCCCTATTATTAGTTTATATTTCTTGATTACTGACCAATTTGACAGAATAACAGCACAACCAGTTCAGACCAAATGCGCGAGGTTAGTGACGCACAGAGGTCAAAATTGTATGATTAGTACGATAAAATAGGAATTATTGAAGTTCTTATTTCAAGTTGAAATTAGTTGATAGGTCATGAGGACTGTTATATGTTTTATTATAAGGGAGTGTTATAAGTGTTATTATAGCTGACTTAATAGGAAATAAATAAACAAAAATTGAAGCACTGACACATTTTTATTGACGAGAGAAATCAACTGATTTGTCTGGAGCAAGACTTTTAGGAAAGGATGAACTGAAATGTTTATGTTTTCTCGGCTGCCGGGCTGTGCTTGCTCCAGACAAATTAGTTGATTTCTCTCGTCAATAAAAAGGTGTCAGTGCTTCAATTTTTGTTTATTTATTTCCTATTACATCAGCTCCCCAAAAGGTAAGTGAATGAAATCTATATTGTGTGAAATAAAAATTAATATTAATTACCATTTCTGCCTCAGTTCATTGCCACCTAATGGGTAATTGAATAAATAGAGTAGATCACTTAGAAGAGACAATATTCCGAAACCTATCGCAGGCAATCGCATGATTTAAATTTCGTATTTTTTGATTCTTCATACCACAATGATGTTCCTATAAAGATACTAAAACCTTATGACATTTTGATAAAACACGAAGGTTTTTTTTAAATGGAAGTAGCAATGTGGTGAAAAGAATGAACCTCTTTTCACAATGGCTAAAATAGATCTCAATAGAGATGTATTGGTTTGGGAAATGATGATGGCTTTCCAATATGATTCTTGACGTAAAATTATGAGGAAGCATATGCTGAGTAACTTAACAAATAATATTAAAATTTATAAACATGTTGGAAACGTTCTTTACGATATTTATCAAATTTCCATTATCGAAATGAAAGTCGGTTAAAAAGGGACTTTGATATTACTTTTCAGTGGAAAATCAGGGCTATCGGAACTTGGTATATTGATGAATCAGGATCAGGCTACGGTTCCAATAATAATGGCAGCACTGCTCAAATGTTTACAATGATCCTACGTTGATAATGAACCTGGAATTTCAAATGGAATAGGGTAATTTTTTATACGCGTTCTACGCGTAATTTTATGACGAAATGGAATTTATATCGGACACTTTTTTGATCCGATGTGCCCCGAGGGAGATAATCGCAAAAACATGGTTTTTATGCAAAGTTCCAAATTTTTCTGAAGGAACAATTTTTTAGAAAACTATTGAAGTAAATATTGTAGAGAATCACTTTGAAATTAGCCCATTTTCATTCCATAACGCTAAGTATTGGAATGACAATAATAAATAATAGAACAGTAGAAAGTGTCAAAGGTAAAAAAAAGAGTGTTTTGGACAAGCTTCCAGTAAAAAAAAAAAAAAAAAAAAAAAAAAAACCATTCCATTTGAAATTCCTGAGTTCGGTGCGCTGTAGAAGAACTGGAGAGGGTTACGAGGGCGGTAATGTAAAAAGATACTTCATAATTCATAACAAAGACTCTGAAATCTAGAGGTGATCCACGTCCGCTGGGACACGCTGTATATGATATACATACATAAATGTATATATATTTATATACATGTATATATTTTGATATACATGTATATGAAGTATACCTCGTCATACTACGAGTTAAGCAAAACATTACTGAAGACCTACCGTTGAGAGCCCAAAGCTGAGAAGAAGAGTAGTCTTCCAAAAAGCGCGTGACTTGAGCGCCACATTGACTGGAGGGCTGAGGTGAGGACCACCCTCTGGCCAGCCTCTGAGGGCTGTAGAGGTCCAGAAGATCCGCGAGGTCCGCGGTGACGGGTCCAACCACCGCAAGAGCTAGAAGTGCGGTCAACATCCTGACATAAACTGCCGTACTGTCGCTGCCTACTGCAAGAGGAGGGGTGCTTCAGCCCCACTGCTCTGGTACTCTGTCTCTCTCTTCGCACCTCCATTCCCTCCCTTACTGTTCATTAGTTGTAATTTAAAGATAACATACAAATGTACAAGCAACTCAAATTGACAGCCATAACTGACAAACAGTAAATATTTTTTAATAAATAGATAATAAAATTGGTCTGCATTCCTCAACTTATTACTTGGGTACTTCTAGTCTTTTCTTCTCGAATTAGAAGAATTACTAACTTAATTAAATTTTTTTTCAAGAAATCTTAATGTACAATTATTGGGATTTGAGTAAAAATATCGAAGCGGGGCTCTTGCCCTTAGCGTGCTAAAAGCAGCAAGTCAGCTATCAAGATAGGTTCCCCTCCCCCTCTTCTATCGATGTTTAGTTAATTTTAGACCCGCTGTCAGAAAGGGGAGCAAAATCTCTAGGACACAGGCTTCCGGAGGGCACGATAACATTTGACAGTAAAAAATTTTGTTGAACAAATATATGAAAATAAAAAAAAAATTATTCAAATCTATAAGAAATGATATCACTTACTTTTATCATACTCTGACTGTGTAGTCCAATTTATAATTATGTTTAATTGTTTATAGTCTAAATAGAAAATAAAGTGTTGTATATTGAGTCTAGAATAACAAGAACATTGATATTTGACTGGATTATTCAAACTTCCGCAGAAAATGAAGGTGAGAAGAGTATTGTAAATAATTGTTATTGTTAATTAAAAACTGTTCAAACTCTACTAGTGTTATTATGAAAATTTTACGTAATTATAATTAAATTATACTATAGTTATTTACAAAAAAATTGTGAATAAAAATTGTGTTGTACTTTATGTAAAACAATAAATTCTTGTTATCATAATGAAGTAGTAAGTTTCGTTTTCATAATACCTTAATCTATTTATTATAATACTATTGACAAAAATAAAAAACATAAAATATAGAGCGAGAGGGAGCCCGCTGTATTATTTTGCTAGGGATCCGGACTTATCTGATGGTGGCCCTGAATAATTTATACGTATTTCAAGGAGGAGTTTGTCAACTTTAGTTCTCAGTAAAGTAATGTAAATAAATATGTGCTAACAACAAAATAGAAAATATATTAATCTGTCTGACCATACCACACCTAATAAAACGTTCTGTTTATTATTATTACAGAGATAATATCAAAATTCTATAATTTCAATTCAAAATGGAGATAGAACTCGCCACCTCCAGGAAGAATTTAAATACGGAATAATTTCGTTCAAAAATCTATATTCAATAATATTTGGTGGGCTATCCATTGATTAGACTTTTATCCTTACCGACCTTTGGAGATTTAGGGGATCTCTTTCTCTATTTTGAGATTTTCAATTATTATTTTGCGAAACCGCTCAAAAAAAAATTCAACAATAAGGACGTGAGGTAACCTGAATACAACAGAAGGCGGGTTTTTAAAAATTATAAAAAACAAAGTAGAATTGATAAGTTTGTCAGCGACACATTGAAATATTTCGAACCACATTGACAGTTAAAATAGATTATGGTTAATAAATAACATATGTTAAATTAAATAACAGCATGATCTCCCATCAATATTTTTATCGTGATTTTTAGAAAAAGTTGTTTGGTCGTCACCCATTATATTTAAGAACCTCTCGTCCTCATGAAATACTGAACAGTAATCAATTTAACTTTATTAATTAACTAGGTTAGCTCACAGTCTTTAGGAACTCAAAGATTTGCAAGAAAAGCTGAGGAAGCAATTTCCAACGTTACACGAGCCAACATTATTTAATTGATAATAACGAACAAAACAACACATTGATAAAATGGGTCAAGATCAGTTTAAATATTTCTTTCTAAAAATATAAATTCTGAAAATTTTGTGCCATTTTACAAGATAAAAAAAAATTACAATCAATTTGAAAGTAATGAACCTAAAGATAAGAAAACTGATTGCATACTCAGCAAAAAAAATTGTATTTCGGGATTGCAATTCAGTGCCACACAGTAGAGATCAATGAAATGAATACCACGAGCGACTTATTGGAGGAACTCAAGAGGGAATAAAAAGAAGCTAAAGGGAATATGGAATTAAAAGATAAAAATCAAATCCATCGAAAGCAATACTAATGATCAAGCCGATACTCAAAACGCGAAAATATTAGATTGAAAGCCCGATTTTAGGAAAGATCTAAATAAAATCAAAATATCTGAGGAGAAAGAGAAAACCAATCTCACAGAAAAAAGAATTCCACCCAAGAAGGAAGAACCCAGTTTAAGTTTGAGATGAGTCCACTGGAAGCCAAAATGAGCTTTGGAATGGGCCTCAGCGTCTAGTTAAGCCCTGTGGATCTGGACAAAGTGTTGCGAACCAGACCTAAACAGGAATATACCCCAGGTTAGGACTTGTTCAAGGTCACACGGACTGTTCTGGGATAGGGTTGGAATTTCGACAAGCGATATGTCGGAGTTGAAAAACCGGTATTTTCTATCGATATCTTAAAATACGATATATCGATGATATCGATATTTTACAACGATATATCGATGGCACCATATGCTAAACTATATTACAGTAGAATCTCGATAACTCATATCCCCGCAATTGGTATATCCCGATAGTTCATTTGGATTTTATGGTCTCTTGAAAATCTCCCTTGGGTGCAGTCTGGAATAAATATCAGCGTAAATTTTCAAATATTTATTGATAATTGTACGGTCTACAACAGTACCACATCATTCGGCGATGTTTATCTTCTGTTTTTGCCTCACAACCCATAAGCTGCAGTTTCTAGACTTGGCCATAATTAAACGATTTAAGACATTTCCAAAATTTTCGAATTCGAGTTTTCAACGGAAATTCATGTTTTAAGATCCTATGAGTCAAAGTCTCGCAAAATGGTCTGTGTGGATCGAAGATGGGAATCACCTACCTCAAAATTAAGAAACTCCCAAAATTTTCTAAAAATTCCCAAAATTTTCGAATTCGAGTTTTCAACGGAAATACATGTTTTAAGGTCCCCTGAGTCAAAATAACCAAGTCTCGCAAAATGGTCTGTGTTTCTATGTGTCCGTGTGTCTGTGTGTATGTGAACAGTCTAGCTCAAAAACGAAAAGTTTTACAATATTGAAATTACGAATTTAAGGAAGCCTGTGATGTTACAGCAACTTTTTCGTCAAAATCGACTATTATTCTTTTATAAAGCCCTTTAACTTTTTTTTCATCGAGGAAATGCAGGGAAAAAAGTTATGATGAAAAGAATATTTTATTTGTGTATTACTTAAGAAGCTTACATTTTATGGTAAATTGTGTATGCAAGTGTATGAAAAGTAATTAAATTATCTAAAATATAAAAAAAGAATCATCAAAATCGGACCAGTATTAGCAAAGATACAGCGCATCGGACTAAAAGGAAGTGGCAATTATATAATTGCCACTTCCTTTTAGTCCGATGCGCTGTATCTTTGCTAATACTGGTCCGATTTTGATGATTCTTTTTTTATATTTTAGATAATTTAATTACTTTTCATACACTTGCATACACAATTTACCATAAAATGTAAGCTTCTTAAGTAATACACAAATAAAATATTCTTTTCATGATTTTACAATTTAGTCGTTACGGCTCTAACGATTTTGATGAAACTTGCTAATGTCTTCTCCTTAAAGCCCTTTAACTTTTCATCTATGTAGTATATCAACGAGAAAATAGAAGGAAAAAAGTTATGATGAAAATAATATTTTATTTGCGCATAACTTAAGAAGCATGCATTTTATAGTTCATTATGTATACATTTGTATGAAAGGTAATTACATTATCTAAAAAACAAAAAAAAGAATCATCAAAATCGGAACGGAATCAGCTAAGATACAGCGTTTCTTATGAAGACCACAAGACTCTAGATAATCGGATAACCGAGCGCATCCAACAGGAGACGAATACGACCAAACGTCCTCCCACCAATCCGCCAATCTGTTGTCAACAATACGCTCTGTGTAATAATGTAATGTGAGATTACAAAAGTAGAAATTAACATATTAATTTCTACTTTTATATTATTCAATGGAAACAAAATGTTTCCAGGGAAACTAAACCGAATTTTTAAAAATTAATTTTCAACTTGATAAACTTAGAATATATAGGTAGTGTACAGAATTGTTGTACTGAAATTGTTTAAAAAACTGTTTTATTGTATTTTTATGTGAAGAAGTGAATGCTGCTGAGTTTATTTCAAGTATTGTTTATGTGAATTCTTTAAAATTATATTAAAATGATAATTATTATAGGATAGTAATGGAAAGTTGTGTGATGCGCGCGCCGCATCAGAAAGTATAATTCTTTTCTATCTTTTTTTATAATTGTTCATGGTTAATAAAAATATTGTTTTATAAATAATAATAATTATATTATTTCATTACCTTCTTCACAGTTTATACAGTTTACAGTTACAGTTACTTACAGTTTATAAATTATACTCATTTGATGCACTTTTCTTTGTTATTTCTTTCGATATATCGGTATTTTTCTAGCGATTATCGGTGGATATCGATATTTGGTTTTGCGATATCGCAAAATATCGAATATCGATATTTTCCTTTCGATTTTCCAATCCTAGTCTGGGAGTTTTATATAATCGAGACTTGATTTGCCTAGTTACTCTGTATATGCTTTAGTAAATTAAGAGTATAGGCTCTTACTTTCTCTTTTTAGCATCCCCAAAAGAATCGAAATGGTGTCAGCTAATGAAATATTGAAAAAAGCCAACTAAAAATAAATAATTGTTTTTTAAAGATAGTGAAACATACAATTACAAATTAAGTAAACTGCATGAAAAATATTATGTAATAAACATTTCTGGCAATTAAAATCACAAACACGTTTTAAATCTAAATCTTTAAAACGACAGACAAAACTGATGATGGTACAGATGAGAGGATGCCCCGACTGGAGGCCGCATCGAGTGGTCTGAAGGTCGCATGAACGAATAGTGATGGCCAATTCCGAGAGATTCAGGAAGACGAAGCGAAATAACATAGAAGGTATAATCGCAGTATGAGTGAGCTGGAGTGTAAGAGTGACCTTTGAACTGGGAAGTCTTGGGTCTTTCTAAACATCTTTCTCCTGACTTCACCTATCTATATTTTCGAATTCTCAATTATTTTAAAGTCTAATAAAAGGCCTTAAAAATACAAGAGACCGGTGTCGTAGATAGGCAAACTGGCGTCCGGGGCAAACTTCAAGATTGCTGTCCTTCAGGGTCGGAACTAGGGAGACAAAGGGAACACGCTCCGGGCGGCAGAATTTTGAGTAAAAGATTATTATTAGATTAAGTAAATAATATTTGTTGCTGCTTTTTGATAGTTTTGGTCTTAATTCAGTCAAAAAATGAGCTAGTATTATGATATGATATTTATTTCGAAATACCATATTATTATATTATTATCATATTCGAAATACCATATATGACCTAAAGTACCGTTATAAAACTGTTGAATTTTATTGGAGGGAGGATGAAAGAAGAGGCGGAAAAATTAAGCTTACCCTCTTCCCTCGGCAAAAATCCTAGTTTCGGTTCTGGCACCTCTAGAAATATTTCCAGGTTATCTGCTTTTAGGGAAATACGATACCGGCAAAGTCTCAATGCCGGCACTCATTCCAGCACATGAATAAAATATTCGATACCACTAAGGTATCGAACAGTATATTGAATTAGTGGAATCGATAACAAAACTAAATGGTATCGAAAGGAAAGTATCGATACTTTACTTGTATCGATGCGTATCGTATATCTCTAAATGCTAATTACATACATTATTTCATGATTAATTATTTAAACGTATATTCGACTTATATCCAATTAAATAAATTTTCTTTTCGGAGCCTAAAAAAGAAGGGAAAAAATAAATTATTTGTTGGTATTTTGGCGCCCCCTTTAAGCGGAGCCCGGGGTGTCCATCCCCTTCGCCCTAACCTAGCCACGCCTCTGCAAGAGACGGTTTATAATAGTTGGTACTACCACTGTTGGGCTATATAATTATTTATTTCTACGATAATTTGAAATAAAAGTATACCATATTTCTTGAATTATCCTCCACTTGATGGTACCTCCAGTCAGATGGTACGTTCTTCTTCCATGGTACTACAACTCTTGGAGAGTTAAGGCCTCTCGCAGTTTAGTCCGCCAGTCATCTCTATTGGCCACCACTAATCTCCAGCTGCGAATACCCAGGATGGTTCTCGCGTCGGTGGACACGCCATCTATCCATCGCAATCTGGATCTTCCCACTCTTCATGTGGCATATATTCTTTTTCGCGGTATCTGGCCTGGTGTCATTCCTGCAATATGACCAGCCCATCGGTGCCGACCAACCTTTATGACTCTGACTATATCTGGGTTCTTGCACAGTTCTCCTAATTCTGTGTAGCTTCGGATTCTCCATACACCATTACTATAAATAGCATTTATTGGCTGCCAAGAGTCATCTGTGGATCTCTGTCTTCATATCATTATTATAGTTCACCTGGGAGCCTAGGAAAACGAACTCTCCAACCCTCTCAAAGGTGTTATTCCCAATCTCTACCCGGAGGTGGTCGTTTTGTGCTGCAAAAATTACCGAAATTCCTAATTGGAAACCTTCCAGGTAAAAACCGGCCATTCAAAATTACAAAAATGTTGCTCCTTGTAAAATTACCAAACTGAAATAACTATTTTTGAATTAGTTATTTTAATTAAGTTTTTGAAAATGATTTGTATTAAAATAACTATTATAAATGATTTCATTTCAAATGATTTATTTTTTATTAGGTGGTCATGATGACGTCCTGCAACCATGAACTTTGTTTTGCAGCTCTTTGAAGCTCAAGAAATGCCCTCTTCATGTCCATAACCGTTCTCTCGATAATATACACCTCATACGCACAGGTCAATAGGGAGATGCCATAGTAATTTTGGCAATCAAGCAAATTCCCTTTCTTATGTATTGGACATATGATCGTCTTGTAAGCCATATCTACATTATTATATTGTAGAGGAATCTTATCAGCTCTTCTGCCCCATACTTGAATAGTTCACCTGGAAGTTCATCCGTCCCAGGAGCCTTATTATTTTTCAGCTATTGAATGGTCTTCTCAACATCTTCTGGATCAAACGGCTCTAATTCATCTAATCCGTCTATTGGTTTGTCTATTTCCCGCCTATTCACCTCCATGTCTCCATCATTTAAGATAGTATAAACATGAGTTTTCCTTTGCTTAAGAGCATGCTTCTTATTTGTCACCATTTCTTCATTTACAAAGCCATATATTTTCTTTCACCTGACCAACATCAATAAGTCATTCAATACCTTATTTTGCTATAATTTGATGGATAAATTCATTTAGTCCATGTATGTTGTGTTTTTATTAGGCAGAAATCATTTATCATAAAAATTCATTAACTGAAATTGAAGTGAATAGGGTCAGGTTGATGGACCCACTGGAACAGGGTCATTCTCCTGGGAGAGGCCAATTTCAGTTCTGAAATTTAGCAAACATTACCTATTCACGCCCGAATAAATTACATTTTTTTTTATTATCACCCTCTACCAGTGATAAAGGATTAGAAGCTAAGTTTTTATTTGTTTTTGTTTAATTGTTTTTAGTTAGCAAATGTTACAAATTTAGACAGTTCGTGTATCTAGATGTTGTAATGTTTATAAATGGCACTATTAGCGCGATGTTTTCGTCTGCTTCGGAAGGATTAAAGCGCAACCCAAACAAGCTGATAAGGCTCACTAGTCAGTCTGGAGCGAGATTTCTAGGGCAGCAGACCTATGTTACTATTATCCACTGCCCTCGCCCACCGTACGTCTCCACCAACCCACCGGCTCGTCGCCATTTTGAAGATTGCAGCTGACTGCTGGACAGCAGGGGTGAATGAAAACCGATATGCGCATATCGACCGCCAAACATCTGTAGGCTCACCATTAAGGTAACCTCGTTGGAAGTAGTACCTACTCACAACAAGGTTTTGTTGTTAAACCGGCAGAAACAATGTCACTCTTATGCCAGTTAGATTTATCGTCTATTTAATATTTATATATATATTTTTTTTTACTTCCTTAATTTTTGTTTATTAAAGCAGATTTAATTATTAATTTAAGAACAATTTTGTTGTTAAGATTTTTTTTCTTCTTTTCTTCCTACAAGTTTATTATTATTTATAGAAAATTTCAATGCCCCTTTGTTTTGTTTTGTTTCTTTATTATATTACAATATATTTGTGTAAATCACTGGTAAGGGATATTGATTATTTTTTTTCTGGTTAATATTTTAATCTCATATTAAAGCTTTATTTTATATCATTATTTTTAATGCAATATTTTTCATTTTCCTTATTATTAGTATTTTTATTCGTTCCTAATTTAGTCTAGTTAGAACCGGCAACTTCACCGGGGAAGAGAATAGCCTTTCGATTAAGAAAGGCTCCTCCTCCCAACATTACCTTAGAATTATTCTTCCAAAAAGTATTTAGAGTGCTCCTTTGCATATGAAAACTTAAATATGTTATAACCACAGCTCATCTTACATGTATAATATTTGAACGAGAAATTTTCGAACAAATGTCTTCCATTAGGGAATGAACGTTAGCTATAAAAAGTCCCATAAATGAGCAATCGAAGTTTTCCTGGGTCTGGTATTGAAGGTTGTCTCATCCAAAACGATTTGAGCGACGAATAGCTTATCTTATAAGAACTATTTCCAAAAAATATTCGTGCAGCTCGGTAATATCAGCAAGAAGCATTCGTTTTGTTTTTTCTTACCTTGTTAAATTCTGCGGTCCTTTTTTCGTGGGCAACACCTTGGGCTGTCGTCTTCAAAAAAATGGATTACGCCCTTTTGAATCTCCTCTATTGTTGTACTTTTGGGGCAACACGTTTAAGAGGTGAGGGAATGAAAAAACTGCAGTTTTAAAAAAATAACTTTATAAATTATACACGAATCAAAAATTACAAGGTAAATATTTATAGTTGTCCGTAAAATGAATATGTTATAGAACGAAAGAACAAAAAATTAATAACTTTGTATATAGAGGAAATGAACTACAACAAAAAAATATGGAGCAGCCACAAAACAAATGAAAATATGTGGCACTTCAAGGTCACAATTAGCACGTTCAGAGATCCATTCCTTATACAGGAGAAAGCGAAGATATGTCCGTCATTTAGTGCTCATTTCACGTTTTAGGTCCCCGCTAGAACTCAAATTATCACCTGGTGAGGGAATGAAACAACCCTAGGACAATCTTTTAATACGCTGCCTACCATTTCGCGATATCTTTAAAACTCTAAAGTGAAGAATTTTAGAATCTTCTGCCCAGACATTATCAGCCCTGATAATAATGAAACGAAATAGTTATCCAGCTTTTCTTACTAGAAAAAATATCTAAAACCTTTTTAATCGCGTCATTTTATGTGGTCAACTGTTACTCTTAATTATAACTTTATTCATAAAAAAAAAAAAAAAAATTCAGATATATTTCTTTGTCACAGAAGCCATAAAAGCGAGAGGACGAGGATTCGCCTGTTCTAGAAGAATAACCCTTATAACACACTAGATACTAACTCTATGCTTTACTCCATTGTGCCTCTATTTTTGTTTACGCAATAAAATGTATTGAATCGAAAAAGGGAGAGAGGCACTCTGAGATTTCCTTTACCTAGGGGCCCCTATATATCTTAATCCGGTCCTGAGGATAGTTCTGCATACTGTTATATCTACGTATTATATCTAGATCCACGCTAACTCCATTCCAAAAAGTAGTTAAGCTTTTTTATTTAATATAGGCTACTTCTGCTCTAAAATTAAGATATTAATTCTGGCATAGGATACTTTTTCGTTTGGCTGTAATCTCTTAGGTATTATAAATAGAGGTACTACTGAGGCAACTTCTAGAGATAATACTGAAACTTCTTCTGTATCAAATCCGCACTAGATCTGAATAATCTTCAGTGATAAAAAAACAGACAAAGCAAAATTTGGAGATACGATAGTTCTGCTCTGAAGTGGCAATATTATGTTATAATATATACATTATTATATTATAAAATGCAAATACCCCGTATCACCTTAAGCTCCAAATCCTGCATTATTTTCCGGACAACCCAATAGTTCTTACCAGTTGAGGATTTGAAGTTGGAGAGACAATTACGCACTTACCTCGAAAATGCAAATGCCCCACATCACTTTATATGGTACATTAGTACATATATAATTAAAAACAACACACACATATATATATATATATATATATATATATATATATATATATATATACATATATATATATATATATATATATATATATATATATATATATATATATATATATATATATAGCAATTTTAGAGCACAAGTATCCTAAGTTAAATAAAAAAGCCTAACTACTTTTTGGATATATATATATATATATATATATATATATATATATATATATATATATATATATATATATATATATATATATATATTGTTTTAATTGATTTATTTATTAGGGTATTATAGTATGTACTAATGTAGCATATAAGGTCATGTGGGGTATTTACATTTTCGGGGTAAGTGCGTGATTGTCTCGCCAACTTCAAATCCTCAGCTGGTAAGAACTATTGGGTTGTCCGGAAAATAATGCAGGATTTTGAGTTTTCTTTAAAATACCCCTCTATATAACAAACTGTTTACGTTTACTGGATTATTCATCTGTATGAATGTCAACACTTATTAATCCTCTTCCAAACGATAATGTTTGTTTACCTCTGTAGCATTTCGCTGCTTAGAAATAATTCAGTCATTGCTAAGATGTCAACGCGTGATTTTCGTATAATTTTGTTTTACGAGTTTAAACTCGGCCGGAACGGGGCCTAGAGGGCCAGAAACATCAATCAAGTCTCGAGCGAGGGAAACATTAATGAGTGCACTGTTCAACGGTGGTTCGAAAAATTTCGGGAGGGAGACTTCAGCCTTGAAAACAAAGAAGGTCGTGGAAGGGCTTCCTCTCTGGATGATTGTTTCTGCGGACTTTGGTGGAAGAAAATCCCAGAACAACTGTTCCAGAGTTTGCAGAGAAACTTAAACTAAGCAAATCGACCGTCGATGATCACCTCAAGGTGATTGGAAAGGTAAAAAAGCTTGAAAGTTGGGTTCCACACAAATTAAACAATGCCAAAAAAAAACAGCGTTCTAAAGTTTGTGCTGCACTTCTTTGCCGAAAAAAAACGACCCTTTTCTGTCCAGAATTGTTACTTGTAATGAAAAGTGGATACTTTACGATAACAGTAGACGTTATGGACAGTGGTCGACAAAGGAGAAGCAGCACATTTTCCAATGCCCCTAATTCATCAAAAAAAGTGATGGTTACTCCTTGGTGGACTTCATTTGGTTTGATACACTACAGCTTTTTAAATCCTGGAGAAAACATCGTGCCGAATCGTATTGTAACCAAAGTAATGCAATGCATCAAAAATTGGCAATAATGAAGCCATCTTTGGTCATTCGGAAGGGCATTCGGAACGTGATGCATGATAACGTCCGTTCACATGTCTCACGTGTGACGTCACAAAAACTGTTGGAGCTTGGATATGAAACATCCGCCCTGCTCTCCGGACCTCTCGCCTACGGATTATCATTTTTTTAGACACCTGGACCGCTACTTACGTGATAAAAATTTAATGGACAAAGGGAAATAGAAAATGCGTTTTTGGAGTGTATCAATTCTAAAGATGGGAAATTCTATTCCGAGGGAATGGAAAAGTTGCCAACACGTTGGCAGAAATGTATTGATAGTAGTGGATACAATTTTCATTAAATAAAACAGTTGTAAATCGTACTTTTTTATTTTTGATCCAAAATCCTGCATAATTTTCCGGACAACTCAATAGTAAGAAGCTACGAAAGTTCGCTAAGATGAAGAATAACGAGTTGTGAAAATATTAGTTCCAACATGTTGATAGACGCAACTCTATTGTAAGCGGGTAAAAAAAATTGTTAAATATATCGGAAAAATAGTTTTTTTTTTTTTTTTAATTTTTTCTAATACTCAGTTTCCGAAAAACTACACAAAAGTGGATAGTTGGTAAAATCTGTCTATTTAATTGACTGCAGAAACTGTTTCTACCTACTAGTAATTCTACATCTATGGGTTATATATCGGAAAAATCGTTTGTTTTTTTTTTTTAAATTTTTTCTAATACTCAGTTTCCGAAAAACTACACAAAAGTGGATAGTTGGTAAAATCTGTCTATTTAATTGACTGCAGAAACTGTTTCTACCTACTAGTAATTCTACATCTATGGGTTATATATCGGAAAAATAGTTTTTTTTTTTTTTTTAAATTTTTTCTAATACTCAGTTTCCGAAAAACTACACAAAAGTGGATAGTTGGTAAAATCTGTCTATTTAATTGACTGCAGAAACTGTTTCTACCTACTAGTAATTCTACATCTATGGGTTATTTACTTCTTATTATTATCAGTTTTCAGATTCCAATACATCGTTCAAAAACGACTAATCCTAAAATATTTTTATAAATGAGAAGGTACTGCATTTTTAAGTTGGCCTGGGTAACATATTTTAATTTAGATTGAGATTCTTTTAACCTTTGATTCATATTTGCAAATAACGACCGGTACTCCATGGATAAGCGTAATTCTAAGAATTCAAAAAAAAAAGGAAGTCGTAATAAGTTAGAAGCTATGCACCTTTTACCAGAAATTGATGTTAAGTCAGTGAAAAATTATGTGCACGAATTATTACGCCGATATCACATAAAATTGTCAGAACTTACCTCTGAATGTTTAATTTGTACTTCTTCTTTATTTAAAAATTGGCAAGACACAAAACAACATTTAAAAAATCCCTCTCATATAAATAATATCACGAGAGATAATAAACAGTTCACAGCAATTTGTATTTTATGTAATTATATTTTAATAGCAGATGATGCTGATTATATATTTGAACATTTTATCCTGCACAAAGCAGCAAAAGGCCAAATAGGTAAAGAAGTACTGCATGAACCCTTTGAAAATGATCCAAACAGCAGTAGTTCCAGTATTAGCTCCTCTACTTTGATTTACAAGGATAATGTAAATATCCATACTAATTCATCAAATCAAAAATATACATTCCAAAAGGAAAAGGAATGTTTAGATGATGTAGAAGATACATTTAGAAGCAATGAAGGAATAGCTGAAGAAAGGCATGAATCATCTTTGAAGAAGATCAATATGAATCCAGATGTTAAACATTTTGAGAGCTCTAGCGCTATGAAAAAGAATTTGGAAGTTAATACTGATAATGATCATGGAATAAGTAGAACACCTAAACTTGGAGTAAACTGTATAAAAACATCTAACGACACTGAGTCTGTAACAACTAGTCAAAAATGCATTTATTCCTCTTCTACTGGGGTTTCTCCATTTCAGAAAGATATTGACAATCATGTAAGTGACAAGGTTATTTCTTCTCATAATTTTGTTTCTGAAAGTTCTAATGAATTTTTCTATCCTAAACTAGCCTTTTTCAGTAACAAAACACTCCAGCTTATTAGTCCTGGAGTATCTGAGGAAGAATTCACATTCAGTCAAGAAATGAATGCTGTTAATATACGTCAATATTGCGTAAAGATGTATTATTCGGAATATTATGCGTTGCGAAAGATATATTTTTCATGTTTGGAATGTAATGTATTGCGATTACGGGAAAACTATTTTTTTAAGCATTTAACTCGCATTAAGCATTCACATAATTTAGGAGATGGTTACGATATTTGTTTCATTAAGATTTGTGATATCTGTCAAGTACTTCTCCTAGGCCATATGGATCGTATTAAAGAACATTTTCAGTGTCATGCTCATAAGCAAAGCGTAAAATGTAAATTGGGTTTAATAAAACAACAATATGCTGTTATATCTGGTAACTATACTTTTAGTATTTAATACGATTAATTTTTCTAATTGTTTACCTTTAATTCTAATGTTCCTTTTTTAGGTAAACAAAAATTAGGTTTTTCAGGTATGCTTACTGACAGATGTACCCATTTCTTCTCTTCTAAGGAAGCTCTTAATAGTTCGGTTGAATCTTCATTAAAAGAAGCCAGAGAAGTTGCATCTTTGGCAAACCAACTTAGCAGAATTCTAGAAAGAGATATTAAAAATACATTAAAGGAGAAATATAGTGATTTTCATGTAGAAGTTGTTGGTTCAAGGCTTTATGAATTAGCTAATCATCAAAGCGATGTTGATATACATTTGAATATTGGTAATCATTGTTTAAGTATGGACTCTATTTAGTACTTTTTGATAACTTAAGTAGCTTTGTTGAAGTCAAATTTTTTTAGTAGAGAAATTTTTAATTTTAGTATTTGTAATAATTTTATGACTTTGATTTTTACATCTGAAACACAAGCATTGACATTGGCTAACCAAATGTTCTGAAGAAAGGAAGCAGGTGACTGTTTATAATATTGTATAAAGATTTATTATTTCTTATGCTTTACATTTGGTTTCGGTGATCAAAATGTATTTATAATGAAAAATAAGTTTTAAATTGGCTAGAAAAGGAATAAAGTAACTTAAAAAAATAAAATATGAAGCATTAATTTATTTTATATTTATCCAAAAATTATGAGAAATTTACAATTACATAAAAGAAATTTTGAGATGACCATTATTTGTTCAAAAATTAATTATTATTTGCTACACGATTTGCTATACCAAGATTAGTTGTGTTTAATTTGATAATTTTATGTTAAATATTTGTATTAAAGTTTAGTGTCATATAATTCTTAAAATAGCATTAGGTCTATCAGAAGTTCTTTTAGTTTTGTAACGGATATGTTCAGCAAAACGATTAATATATATAGAATACTTGGGTCACAATATGATTATATCTAACCTAAAAACCATTACTGGTTCTTACTTAGTCTACAAATAGTTCATTTCTATTTCAAGGTATAAGAGCTGTATAAATAATAAAAGAAAGTTAATTTAAAGGAGTACTCATATACTAATCCAAGTTTCCTAATATGGGAGGAAATAGTTTGATGAGCTGAGGTTTAACTGTTCTGTAATCTTTGATGTTGTCAATAAAGATCTTGCTGCATAATCATCCTTACTATATCATCTTATCGATGATGGTTTTCCAGAGCATGGCTTGTCAATAAGCTGAATGACCAGACCATCTTATCTTTCTTGCTTTAGATGTATAAATATTTCAGCGTTCGCTAGAAGTTTTGAGAGAAATGTTCTCTGAAAGATTGATCTCTTTAAGGAGTGGCCGATCTCATGCCTCACATGCGATTTTCCTTTTGGACAAGGAAAAAGTGTTTAACCACTGACATAGTTCTCTGGATGATTTAAAGGAGAGGATCAGGTTAGACCAAATCAATGCCATTTCACCAGAAATGACTCAAAGTGATGAAAATTTCGGAAAGGTCTGCAGTGCGTATAACCTATACCTATGCATAACTTGTTTGACAAGTTCTAACATATGGTTTACAGGCCTGGACCTTTATCATGAAAAAAAAAGGGGCTTACAAATTTTTAACACAGCATACCAAGGAGGATGTTTAGACCAGTCGAGGAAGAATATTACTATGTATAGAGCTGGCAGAAGATTCGCTAATTTTAGTCTCCTTTGATGATATAGATGAAGTGAACTTCATAAGTTGAGACTTCAAAAGATGAAGTGAAATGAATAAAGTTGAGACTTCATTAGACTGCGCATATGGCAAGGATTGATAATGAAAACCCCAAAAAGGTGTGAGAGGAAGGTCCTTCGAATGAGGCGAGCTGGAAGACCAAATGTATGGTTGTTGGACAGCGAACTCCATGTTAATGGAAGGGGCAAGTAAGAACCAAATTACTTTCCTCTATCCACTATTTCTAGATGATATTCTTTGCATTTTTCAAGCAGTTAGCTGAACAGCATAAGCAGGAATTATCATATTAATGAGCATATAAAATCTGAGTTGGGCATAATCATGATTAAGATTACAATTATAACCAAAAAAACAGTGTGATTACTTGATTATGTGGTTGTAATCTTAATCATAGCCGTGAATACGATTACGATTGTTTAATAAAGTAATCACGCTATTTTTTTGGTTATAATCGTAGTCGTAATCATGATTATGATTATACCCATCTCTGTATAAAATATTACTTTTTAAAAATAAATGAAAATACAGATTTTATTAATTTTTCTGCAATCTAGACACTATACAAGAGAATATTAAGTAACAGAATATTAGATGATTAGGTTTTCTGAACATTAAAATTCGAAGTGTAGCTGAAAGCTGTTCAATATTTTGTATTAAAACTTGAAAAAGAAAGAGTAACATAAATTTTAATGTTTTATATATTTCATTCCTACATTATATATTTCCATGATGAAAGTAAATTTTATACAGTTTTTTTTTATTTCACAAAGGAGAAACAAAATGGATAGCTAATTGTATTTTGATAAGAGTTATTATCAAAACCCTAGTTCAGAATAAAATTGTATAACTCTTTCTTCAACATTACATTTATTCAATTTTTTTATAAAACTGATTTTGTTAAATCATGAAGCCCTCTCCTTTAATGATTGCTTTATTTTTAATATTTGAATTAAATACTGCAATATTTAGTCATTGGTGAAGAGAAAATTAAAGAAAATGGGGGCTAATGTAAAAGTGGCTTTTCGTAGCGGGACCCTCCATCCCTCCCTAATCTAGCAAGCTTACCTAAATAATTTTCATATCTAATTTCTTATACGGGAAGAAGGAGTCTACTATTAAAATAGACAATATTTTAATGTCCTTCTACTCGCTATCATAGTCCGTTCCGATTTAATAACAAGGCAGGATCTATCGGAGCCTGTATCAATGTTAAAAACGACTATTTTTTGTTATTAGGATCTCTATCCTCATCAAAACTAGTATTATTGAGTAGAGCGTTACGATATATGTATAAATTCAAGGCTAGGTGAGCCCAGGAGGGTCTGCCGACCCCACAGGGTCGATCCATGGCCGAATATAGAATAAATAATTATCTGCCTCAGTCGGTCTCGAACCAGCAGGGACCTTGAGATTAGTAGCACAGTGCCTTATCCACTGAGCTACCCCGCTCCCTATAGATATATAATTTTAAAGTCTTTATTAAAAAACAAAAAATCTTATATTTTATATATATATATATATATATATATATATATATATATATATATATATGTATATGTATGTATGTATATGTACATGTAAACATTGTATGACTAGATAATCTGTAAACAGTGATTCAAAGTTTTTATTTTTTCTTATGAAAATATTTCAGGTGATGTCTCAGTAGGTGATTTACAAGAATATTTTCACAGAGCAGTAAACTTGTTTGAAGTGCAGAGAACAATTTTGGATGCCAAAGTGCCTATAATAAGACTCAAACATTTGCAATCCAGCTTGATATGTGATATTAATACTACTAATCCTACAGGTTTTTACTGTTCTGACATCATCAAGTATGTTTGTTTTAAATCCTAGTTACTTTTTTTTATCTTTTTTTTTTTTATTTATGAATAGTTGATGGAGATTTGTTTCAATAAACACTTATAGATTATAATTATAAATATTGAATTCTTAACTCAGACCTAGGCTCTCGTCTGTGGCTTCGACTGTGCCTAAATACTGTTTTTCCCAATATATCAGCCTTTAGCCTCAACTTTGACGTTATTCTCTCATAAAAGTATCTCTCAACGATTGAAAATTGACCTTGATTTTGGCTTCTTTTTTTTTATTTGTTTTCATCAATCTACCACTCAATAAAGTAAACACTAAATATTTTTCCATTGGGGAATAAGCAAATATGAAAAATAGTAATAATTTTATTGTTTCCAGTAATGAAAAGCTATGCATTTTAAATAACCATTGTTATTAAACATCTATGCCTGGGTTTGAATGTAATTTGTAGTTAGTTTGTTTGATAAAGCAGATTTTGAAAGGCAAAATAAAGAGAGAAGACTGAGAGTGTTTATATGTATGACAAGGTCCAGATAAAAAAGAAGAAATTTGCTACTCAAAGCACATAATAATTGTGATTTTAATTATTTGTTAGATATGCACAAGTATTGGCCTATGCAAATGATGTCAACCTGGAAGTAAGGACGCTGCCTGCACTTATTGGGAGGTTGGAAGAATTGGATCGTGAGGCAAATAGAAGAAGGGTCCTCAGGTCAATGAGAGGACGATGGAGTGCATGAAGAGCTCTCAGAACCCTCCACCGAGGCGATATTTTGTTAATATCAATGTTCATATTTTTCCAGTTTGTGAAACCTTCAAATTCCTTAGACCGCTCATCAGTGAGAAAAATGAGGTAAAAAGTAAGTAATTGTGGCAAGAATAGCAGCTGGAAATTGTTGCTAATTTAGAGTTCTCAAGGCGTTAAAACTTAAAAGACCTTTCTTGGAGCGCCAAGGTGATCATGAGGCCCAGTATTCACCTATGGCAGCGAGACATGGGTCCTGACACAGCATATGGAGAAGTGTCTATGCACTTGGGAACGAAAAGTACTCAGAAAAATACAGTCTGCTCTGGGGGAAGTGGAGGATTAGGGAAAACATTGAGTTGCAAGCATTATGTGATCAGCCTAATATTGTGACCAAGTTAAAAAAAGAGGGAATGTTAATGTGGCTCAGTCATCTGGAGCATATGGAGAGCAGTTGCTTCCTAAGAAAACTGATTTACAGAAAACCAGGAAGTTCCCGAAGACATGGATGCTAGAAGATGGAGAGCTGTTGTTGCCAATAGACCCCCGGAGGGCAGTAGAGCCAAAATTAATTAATTAAAATTAGCCTCAATTATAAGTATGTTATTTATTTTTTCATGAATGCTAAGTAATAATTAAAATCTAGCGTAGTTTAATAAGATTTTAATCCAGTGATTTTAAATTTTATTTTCTCCCTCCAGGCTCTATATTTCTTTAGATGAGAGAATCCGTTGGCTAGCCATGGCCATCATTGAATGGAGTGCAGAAAATGATATTAGGGGCACCAGGAAATTCAAAAGTTATACATTAATGTGTCTTGTTCTCTTTTTCTTGATGTCACCTAAGATTCGTTTAATTCCTTCAGTTCATACATTGAAATCACTTTATGAAGGTACTAAGGTGTTTATTAAAGGTAAGATCTATTTCTAGGAGCCAATAAAACATTAGATCTGTTATTGCTGTAATTGTCACTTATTTTTATGTTACCCTAAACTATGATTGTCTTTTTTATTTAATCTGTTTGAATGAAGTGGCTCTATTTCTTTTCTTAATTGTACTTTCAGTGTCATAATAAATTAAGTCACGTTGTCAGTTATTTGTTTAATATGCTAAAAAACAGTAATACTAAGAAAAGCATTAGAACTGGTGATCATATCAACTATATATATATTATATATATATATATATATATATATATATATATATATATATATATATATATATATATATATATATATATATAATAATAATACATTTTTTATAGCTTTTAATAACTGTAGCCATCTAAGTAGAAACATTAGCAAATTAAATTTAAATTTTACAATGTAAATGTAAAGCAATAATTTAGACCATATTTTTTTCTTTATCTGTGTTTTCTAAAATATTCTTTCCAATTTAAAACAAGGCTAAGAAAAAATAATTTTTCCTTTTGTATCTTCTCAAGTACTATTATTATTTTTATTTCTCCCTATGTTGCCTTTCGGCAATACAGGATTTCAATTTTATTGTCTAAAACAATAAAATGAATTTGTTCTAATTTCATATCATTTGGATTTGTTCGGGAAGTCAGTTGTTTTCTTCATTTCTATCCGGCAGTTCCCCCAGAACATTTCCGAACAATTGCAACATGTTGCAGCCTTCTTAGTATAATTCCTAAGTTGTAATGGGCTATGCGCACTATTTCCTTCCACCTATAAATAAAGGCTTCAATGTACAGGTAGTTCTCTTCAGTGACGAATAGACGGAGATAATCTTCATCAAGACTTTAGCGGCCAGTACTTTTCTTTAGCTTCTCAAACTCAATTGCTGGTGGTGACCATATTTTCGGCAGTTTCCAGAATGCTAAAAGTGGGACATAG
This sequence comes from Rhaphigaster nebulosa, assembly GCA_948150685.1. Taxonomy (NCBI): domain Eukaryota; kingdom Metazoa; phylum Arthropoda; class Insecta; order Hemiptera; family Pentatomidae; genus Rhaphigaster; species Rhaphigaster nebulosa. The sequence continues at coordinate 79,380,251 of OX411310.1, forward strand.
AATGCTGGCATCCTTTTCAAGACTGTGCAACTTGACAAAAGATACCTCATACATCAAGATACCCAGCATTACTCCTTTTTAAATGGCCATCGTTACTGAGTATGTAAGGTCCCAAAGACACCACCAACACAACATATTGCCTCATCACTTGGACTAATCAGTATTTTCCCCGAATAAAATAGACTATTGCATTGGGTCGAAGGTCAGCGGAAAGGAGCGGGAGTGCATTTTCTTTCCATTTCATAACCCAAATATGCCCCCTTTGGGTCAAATAGGCTGACATTTGGTATGTAGCATATCTTCTAGGCAGAACAATACCTTAAAAGTATGGGCAAAATTTCGGTTGTTTACCTGAAATTTCAGAGAGGCGGGAGTGCATTTCCGTTTCATAACCCCTAGAACACGATTATGGAAGTTTTGGAGATGTCTTATAAAATATGACCTTAGTGGCAGTTCTGCTGCTTACACCTTTTTTTCTTTTTTTTTGTGATAAATTAGTTCCTAATTACATCAGTTTTAGACTCCTTAAACTGATCTATAACACATTTTGGAAATTTTAAGGCAAATTTTCAAAATTTTCGGGGCTCTTTTTCTAGAGAATTTTCCATACTCTCTAGCCCTCTTCTCATCCCCATAATTCGATTGTTCTGTTTTGGACCAAAACTTTTATGGCCACCCAAGAAATGATGCATCTTTCTGCCTCTTTTTTTACCCTGCCTCTACTATTTGTCATTAACCCTTTCAGTGTTTATTTCATCTTTCTTTCCCCTGTGATATTCAAAAACCAAAAATATAATCAAATAATATATTTCAAAAAAAAAATTTATCACAGCTGGTGTGACCTCAGCTGCAGAAGATAATTTCTTCCTCTATGGCCGAGGACGCAAATGTTGTTATTAAAAAAGAATTATCCTAAAGCCAGTTATTTTCAATTCTTTTTTGATCATTTGTACTCAAGAGGATACAACTTCATTTGTATTTAGTTTCAACTTAACTTTTGAAGTTAAGTTGGAAAAAATTCTAACCTTAGTGGGAAGGTTAGGTGGGTAAAAACTACATCAGTGAGTATGTGCAAAATTAAAGTTAACTCTTCCAGCACCCGATGAAGAAAATAAGATTAAATACTGGTTGGCGTACTTACTCATCCCACCCAATTTGATGGGGATTTTTGCCATTTGTCTTGATTTAATAGCTGTAAACATTGTAAGAAAAATTAAAAAAAAAAATAAATATATGAAATCTTACCTAAAGTTTTAGAGATATAAAAGAAAAAGTGGGATATGGGTACCTCAAATCGACCATTCGAATTCATCACAGATAGTTAAAGGAAAAATGTAATATTATTTCATTAATGTATCTGTTTTTACCGGTATGGTATAAAAAAAAAACTAGGCATGAGGTCCAAGAGGGTTAATATTTTTCTTATCCTTGGTCACTTTTTTAATTCAAAGAAAGCGATTCCCTCAATTTTAAGGGAAAAGACACTTTAGGTTATGTTGGGTAAAGATTTTCTCTACAAAGTAGTGATCAAAAGTGTTGCCACCCCTGTCATAGCATAGACTTTGTCTGACCATAACTGTTAGTCTGTTGTTAATGTCTGTTATTAATGTTGGTGTAAATAACTGAATTAAGTTGTTTTGGTGTAATGGTTTGTTAGCCAATAAATCGTTAAATAGCCTAGAGTGTTTGATATGAGAACTAGTAAAACAAAGTGGCTCTCAAACATTGTAAAAGTTACCTCAATAAGAGCTGCAATAGGAGAAAAGAACAGTTGAAGAACTTGCAAATAAACTGGTATCTAACCATTACATCATCTGCTGTATAAGAAGGGAAAAGTTTATGAGTTAAAGAAAATAGATACCACAGGAACGAACCTATTAGAGTAAAAAATATATTTATCTCAAAACGTTTTTCATTGATTTTTAAGCTTAATCCAGTTCTTTAAAGTATCACACTGGAGACTTGGGTATTACCTACCATGTTTTGGGAACTATTTAAGAAGAAAGATTCTACTTTATTTTTTCACTGTGCTATTTTGTGTAGAAAAACATTAATTATAATATTTTATGCAGTGAAAAAGTTTTCTTTTTTATAAATTATTATCAATAAAAAGTATGCTTCAAGAAATTTCAGGGAAATCTGATCTTTAGTTTATAGATTAGTCCATTACTATTTGCATATTTTGTAAAGGTGTTGACCTTTTTTTACTTCCTTGTACGAAGTAAAGGAAGTATTGTAATCGTGAAAATTTTCAGATTTCAACGGAAATATCCATTTTGTCTAGTTTCGTCGTGGCATCTGTACGTAGGTATGTTTGTATCTCGCATAACTCAAAAACAATTAGCCGTAGAAAGTTGAAATTTTGTATTTAGGATTGTTGTAAAATGTAGTTGTGAACCTCCCTTTTTGGTCACTGCTTGATCACCGGAAGTGGTACTTTACTTGAAGGTCATAATTGATTTCTATCAGAAGTTACATTAAAATACTATGCAAAACTTCTAAAATTTAGTATTTATAACTTATATTTTGATTTAAATAACATACTAGATTTTGGTCTAAATTGGAAAACCGGAAGTGGTACTTTACTTGAAGGTCATATTAGACTTTCATCAAAAATTATATTAAAATATAATGTAAAACCTCTCAAATTTGGTAAATAGGGCTTTTATATCGATATGAATGTATTTACTATATTTTGGTTAAAATTTGTGAGCCGAAAAGAGTACTTTACTTGAAGGTCATAATAAGCTTACATCAAAAATTATATTTAAATTAAATACATAAATTATATGTTTCGGTAATAAAGGTTTCAAATGCAATTTGGTTTCCTATCCAATTAAACATTTTTATTCCTTGTTTTAAGTATTAAAAATGAGTGTAAAATACTGGTTTTCCTCTCCATTTGTGGGTGTGTGTGTGTGTGTGTGTGTGTGTGTGTGTGTGTGTGTGTGTGTGTGTGTGTGTTGTGTGTGTGTCAATAGATGGATGTCGCAACGCCGAGTGTCGTTTTTGAGATACTGCAATCTTCGGAAACTAGTAACCAAATTCAGAATCACTTTTTGAGCCACTGATTTATAGTTTAATAGGCGTACAAGGAAGTAATGTGTTGTCCACATCAGATATTTTTTTATTATTCTTATTATTACCCAATCAATTTTATTTATTTGTTTTTTATTTTTTAGGTTGGGATTATTCGTTCTGTAGAGATATTGAGAAAATAAAAAAAGTACATAATCCCTTATTATGCAATTTAAACAAATACGAATTGCTTGCTGAATTTTTCAAATATTATTCAAGACTTGAGACAAAAGGAAGTGTACTTTTTCCTCATAATGGAGAAGTTATTCCTAAACGTCAATTTTCTAATCCATCTGTACAAATTCCTGGTTTTACATGCATTGCCCCCTTTTATATGGGGGGTCGATTGATTTTAATAGACTTTTTTAACTTAAGAGAAAATGTTTGCATATCAGTAGATGAAAACTTGTTAGATCATTTTCAATCCATTTGTCATAAAACACTTTTATGTGGTTGGCAAAATTGAAATTGTTCGAACAATCAAATAATACATAGAGCCTGATATTTTATAATGTTTATAAATTTATTATTTTTGTTTAATAAATGATTAATAACTTGTTATAATTGTCTTAGTTGTATATCCTTTATTACAGTTATTTAACTTTATAACTTAAGCTTGACTGTTACATCTATTTAACAGTCAGATACAGTGGTCTGGGTCTTTTAAGATGTCAATGGGAAGCAGCTCTTCAACATTGGTCAATTTCCCAAAAATTGGCCAATGTGACGGATGCCCTATTCCAAATAATTTTCAATTTCAGAGATGAGGTTAGAGAGTGCACTGATCTGTTGGAGATTGATGGAAATAGTGTGGAAGCAGCTCTAACTGAGAGAAAAGTTTTGCCATCCCTAAGAGAAAAATCTATCGATGAGTGGAGCCAATGCATGTGGCAAGGGATAGGTTTGCGAACCCAAGTTCTAACAGAGTCATGTATGACCGAAAGACTCTTATAGGATCAGAATGGACAAATGCACTAAAACTGAATGTAAACTATGCTCTTCTCCGTAGAGTTCTGGGAACCAGAGGCCAGGCAAATGGAGCAGTTGGATCCAGCTCATGTATTGGGTAAATGTCCAAACAACATGTTCCTTGTCGCCCACCAGCACCATAACATTAAAAAGCAAGTAGCCGAACTACTTGAAAAGAAAAATTATAAATGTTTCCTGGAAGTATTTTACCTAGATACCAAATGTTCAACAAGATTTATGGATATTCTAGAATTTATGCGAAAGATAAAAAAGCACTAGGTTTAGGTTCGAAATGAACAATCAGGACCAAGACATTAAAATACAAGCAGAAAAAAAGAACATTTATACTAAGTGTATTCCCTGTCTAAAAGAGAAGTATAGAGAGGAATTCGGTAAAAGTCAATTTTCAGTGAAAGGGCTTTGGTTCGGAAGTAGGGGTATCATCCCGCTTGCAACAGGTGTTTTTTAAGAGGTCTGTGGTATTGAAAAGAATCAGTTCCAGATAATGGCAGAAACCATTATTCTGGACTCATTGGAAATTATACTCCACCATTTGCATTAGGCCTTGACTTTGTTTTGTCAGGTTGTGGCCCATTTTCTTTTCTGTCAATTTCATTTGTTTTCCCCATAGATCGATCATCCTTACGATTATGCTGTCTGGTTTGGCAACTCAACACAGTTGAGCAACAACTCGAAATTTTTTGTAATCTTTCCTATCTGACTTCATCTAGTGTTCAGAAAATTTATTTAGAACAAAAAAAATTGAAAAAGTGATGGAAAATCTCTAGATACGTGGTTATTTGGAACAACTGGTCATAATGACCGCTATCCTTGAAAAACCACAATTTCTTTCATTTTTTGTATGACTATCTTACTATTAGTTCAATTTTTGATCTCCCAAAGTTGAATGGAATAATTCTAAATATAAATGAACAAAAAACAATGATCAATTTGTTTATATTTGGCAAGTCGTCTTTCATTACAAAAATGTCTAGGCTTCAAAGTTTATTAACTAACTAAATGAAACATTTGTGCACAGTTCATATTCTTAAATAGTACAGTATCATTCAGTTTTGAATTGCCTTAAAACATTGGTAAAAAAACAACATAATGTGAAATAAAAAATCTTATATAGAAAACATAATGGATTAAATACAAAAATAGTGAAACTTTTTGGTAATGAATTGAAAAATTAAAAAAATTGTCTAAAAAGCAAAACCTATTTCAATAACAAATGAGTGCAGCATAATTCAAACTTATTTGCTATGTTTTTTTGTTATTTTTCTCTATTCAATTTTCCCATAAAAGAGGAAAAGAACACAAGCAATTAAAACAAAATTAACATTTTTTCTTTAATCTATGAGAAGATAAGAATAAAATTTGCAAATATTATTATTATCAATTTATATTGTATTAGGATTTCTATTTTTCTGATTAACTGGCTTGAAGATTTTTCATTTTGACTGTTATGAAAATCATGACACAGACGGAACACCTGTCATTTTGACCAGCTATGTTACAGCAAAACAAGACACCACAAAAGACAAACAGAAAATGAAGCATGAATGAGGATGCCATGGAGAACTAGCTCTCTGTAGCACACAAGAGTGCAACTACAGATGTAAATTATGATTTTAGCGGTGATAATGACTGATATTTCATGTAGAAGGTTAAGTTTTGTTTTAGTTTCCCATTCATTAGTTCCAAACCACTCAAATTAGTACAATTTAAAACCAAATACCACAAAAGTAGTTTCCCATGGCCATCATGTTGACCTATGACATATCCAGGTGAAAGGATGCAGGGGCATTCCATCAAATTCGTTAAAAAATAATAAACATTAAGCACTATCAAATAATTTTTAATTAATGTTAATATTAAAACATACTGCTAAAAAAAATTATAAAATAATTGTGATATACACATTAATGAAATAGCCAGTCATGTTTTTAATGTTTTCATGATTATACTTGAGTCAATGTGTTAAATAATTGAATTTTCTTTTTATGGGCTTACAATTTGTAATGATTAAGTATTTAGAACATAAACACTTACCCTCAAAGAAATGTATATATTTTTTTCTATTGACAGTAATTTATGAATAACTAATATCTAACAATTCTCTGGTTTTAGCATAAATGCTACCAACATAAAATAGTTCCATATTTCAGAAAAGTCTAAGTGGGAGTGAATTGAATATTGTTGAAGTTATTAATTTTATATATATTTTTTTAAATAAATTAAAATTAAACAATAGATACACTATATAGTTTGTAGTAAATATTACTTGCTGGTACAATAGTTAGTGAGAAGATTTTTAATAAATACATTCATTAATGTTTAATATATTATTAATAAGTTGTATAATTATATCTGATCATAAGTTGTTGTACATACATAAACTTATGATTTTTTTTTTTTTTTTTTTCTCCGGCTTAAGACTTCCATTGAAGTCCTATACTGCCCGAACTTATGATAATGCCAAAAAAAAGTATATTTGATATACGCTTACCCGCGAAAAAAGTGATAAAGCCCTATTACTCCAGTCATGTTATACCAGCAAAAGGTCATGTGGTCCTAATTTTTGTTATGTTGTGCGGTCTAATACTAATAATATATTCATATTCTTTTTTAAGTCAGATGAAATGTTAGAAATGAATTTTATAGGGCCATCACTTTGTAAGCTCTTCAAAACCACCATTTTTTCCAACGAGTGAAAATTTTGTGAAATATTCGTTATACGAATATGCACCTTTCATGCACAATGAATTTAAAGGAAATTTAAGTAGCTTTCATTCCAGGCCATGGAAGAATGTTTAGACTCAATAGTTCTTTTAAAAATAGCAGATAACCAAAAACTTTGAAAAGTGGATTTTGAGAGAAATACAAAGAGAAAAACTGTTGTAATTATTAAGCAATAAGAATAGATATAGAATGCAGACCAAGTGTACAGAATCCGAAGAAATGATTGTACATAATTAAAACTTAATACTGGTCAAGTGTATGCGTATACAAAAGTAGTTGAAATTTTATATAATTGATTTTTGACCGTCTTGGTACTAACCCCACAACCCATAAAAACTTCATCGAAGTCTGCTTAATCCTAGTGGATTAACACCCGATTTGGCAACAGAGCGATTGAGACTGAACCATATTTATTTCTCGTGGTCTAAAACGGGAGGGAAGATTTTTGATTTTGAGGACAAAAATTGTTTACAATTCCTCTATGAACACAAAGATTCCCTACCTACGATAGTCAAAAAGCAAAAATGAATATTAAAACTTGGAGTTGAAAAATTCATTCTTGAAAGACGGTTAATCACATGATGGATGGAGCGGTGCCCTTTGAAAGAAAATTATTCTGATGGCGCTAACCAAAATGCTCTTCATTCATTCCAGTCGTCATCGCAGGAGATGTGGATCTGCTCTTCTCACAAAGCTGGTTGGTTTAGTCACCGATATGACAAAAGTCTATCTACATAAGAGTAGTAAAGGTGAAGTTGCCGGCTGCCATTGGTCGTTTAACTATCATCAGGAACCGTACTGTTGTTCATTCATGCGTTCTTGGGTGCGACATAACTTCGTACTGTGGCTAGATTCCACTGAAGAAGCCGTTACATCGGCAGGCATCAAGTGCTTTGTGGCCATACGGAGGCCACATCCAAACTGAAAACTCCGCTATATTTACATTACATTACATCTGAGCATTAGCTAAAAGCACCAGTTTTTTGTGGGTTGGGAAAAATTGAGATACAAAAAAAATAGGACTAAAAATTTAAGGAACGGTAAAAATAAGTTTTTTAACGTACATTAATGATTTGATTTTCTAAAGTCCATGCCATCTTTTTTGACCGTACAAAGCCTGTTATGAATGTTGGGATTCTTTTCTTTCCTCTTTCGTTCGGCTCTATAGTGAAAGGTTACTAATACTGATAACAGATCCGAGGCTCAATCCCTTCTGTTGTAAGCTAGTCGTGTACTAGGTTGGTAGAAGCGCCCTGCGGACGTTCCTCGCCCAACACACAGGGAAGTATGGTAATAAGGATCCAGAGCACAACTAATAGCTGTCTTCTTAAATATGTAGTGAGTTATTATGGGGACTTAAAACTGTGGCTGAGAAAGTGAAAAAAAAAATATTGCTCTCTCATAATAGATTCGCCTGATTTTTCTCATATTAACTCGTTGGCTATTGTCTTGCACTATTAATCTCAAACAGATCCAAATTCTGTAGAACGACTTACTAATCTGCTTTCTGGAATATCGCATACATATGCTGGCTTAGAAAAAGCTGTAGTTATTATCTTAAAAGTTTCGAAATCAGTATCAAGAATTGGATTGACCATAGATATGAAAAAGCTTCTAACATGTCAGGCCCTACTCTGGACTTTAGGTCCGAATAAAGCAGCAGTTCACTTGTTGAATTTATTAATTTACATTCATTAAATCTGATGGGCCCCGACGCCGCAGAACGCTACACTGCTCCTGGGGTATTCTTTGGCTTTGTCCAGGAATTATATAACTACTTTTCCTTGTCATCATGCTGGTTAAGTATTTTGAAACAATACTTGGAAAAAACCGTACGCCTATGATAAAATCCTTTTCAGAAACTAGATGGTCTGCAAGAGCAGACGAAGTCCTAGCTTTAATAACAGGTTACAAGAAAATAAGAGAATTGTTAAGGAAATATCTGAAGACCCCGGTGTGAAACCTACTTGTAGCACAAGAGCTTGAGACCAAGTTTCAGTTGAAGATCCGTTTTCTTTTTTTAAGTGGAATGACATTTTGGAAAGAGTAGACAAAAGTTCTAACAACTTTCAATGCAAAAGTCTTAATTTTGTGGTATGAATAAAACAATTGAAAACTTTGATAGGAGTAAAACAATTTAAAAGGATTCCACAAAGCAAAAATCGATGAGTTTGATGTCTATGAACAATATGCAATGAACACTGCTGGATGTGTGATCCTAGCTACTCAAAAGTAAGAAAGCGAGACACAAAAGAACAAATTTAAAATATGTGTTTCTTAAAATTATAGACTCATTTCAAGCAAATCAGAAAAGAAGCGTATGAAATCGCAGCTTCCAGATTCCATATGTTACCTACAACAGCCATTTATTAAATAAGAAAAAATATAAACAGCCTGTGTCTTTTAAAAAAGCCTTAGTATTTAGATGCATGTGTGGGGGCGACTATCTTCCCAGAGGACCAGCTACTGGAAATCGGGGTCTGTTCCACTGCAAGATGTTGGTCTCATCGCGAAAATCAACCTGGCTCAACCACCACTTACAAAGGACCCTACAGGCCACCACGCTCGCAGGTGTTATCAAGTGCAGAAGTGGTACAAAGCATAGATGAATCTGACAGATTTAGGATGGAAGATTGAACCTCAAGGGCTTAATCCCATCACCACCCCAGTCTATCCTGCTCCCTAGCTGTTTCTTCGTAAAAACTGCATTGTAAAAATAAAATGTTTGATAAATTGCATTGTAGGCACAAAACATAGAATATAATAGAAGGGGCCATTGAGAAATTAAGACTGATTCCAGATGTTGATTGAACCTCAAGGGCTTAATCCCATCACCACCCCAGTCTATCCTGCTCCCTAGCTGTTTCTTCGTAAAAACTGCATTGTAAAAATAAAATGTTTGATAAATTGCATTGTAGGCACAAAACATAGAATATAATAGAAGGGGCCATTGAGAAATTAAGACTGATTCCAGATCGACGGCCTTCTCCTCCCCACTCCTTCAATCTTAGGCTTTCCGTTCTTCCCACCTATTTTTCAACTGGTTTTTTGATGAATTTTGGGTCATACAAGGGAAATCGTAGCGTTCAACATGGAGTCAGCTATATGGTCTTATATTATTTATACAATATTCGCGGAAAAATCTATACTTACTTATAGTAATTTAATCAATTAGCACAAATCCTTGACCATGCTCTTGGATCTCTTTTCAATAAGTATTATTTTTCATATATATATATATTTATTATTTTTACCTATGATGTACAAGCTAAACACTTCAACTAAAATTAATTTACTTTTTGTGATTTAATATATTTTAATCTAACGTTTTTACGTGTTGAGGAATTTTTACATGCTCAGGAAATCCATCAGTTAATACGATGGATAAGAACATAATCACCATCTTTACATATTGTTTTTTTGAAGGGGGGTTGGGCCCAGCTTGGTAGGCCATATTGAGGCTCCTCGTCTTTTGAGGATTGTTTGTTTGGTGTTTTGACTTAACTTTTAATCATTATGGTTACTTGTTGTGTATGCGGTTGTTCAAATAGATCAGATCGGAAACAACAAAAACCTGGAGTTTCATTTCACAATTAAGTTTTTCCATTTATTACTATTTTTATCTTTTTTAAAATTAGAGTAAGGAACTGAATGCATTCTAATTATATTCTTGATCTATTAAATAGAATTAACAAATCAAAATATGCTGCTCTAAATGTGCCCAGTATCTCAACTTTATTTTATACATTAATTACAGATTTTTAACCATTAATTTGAAGTCAGTGTATATGAACATATAAGAGATATTGTCAACTATTCTTAAGTAGATTTATCTTATGAAGTTTATTTATGTTCTTAGTCAGATATATATTTACATTATAAAATTATGTATGTGTTTATTTATTTTTATGAAATTACTATTGTTCAGTTCATTTTCAATTCATAGTTTGTAAAAAAAAAAGTTTTCATTTAATATAATAGCTCGTTTTTTCAGTAAATTTTGTTATTATATAGAAATTCCTCAAATGATTAGTATTATTTTAAATTGACCTCCGGCAGACAGATTTTCTATTGCTGGAATACATGTTTCTTTTTTGTCTTTTGATGCTTATTGTGTTTCTGTTTTTTTGTAAAATAAAAGTTATTATTATTAAATATTATTAGAAACCTCACTTTGGTAATTATAGGGATCACACGCTGCTGATAACAAAAGGGAGCGTGGCTCACATTGTTGACATTGAGGTTACATGGTTTTGAGGTTAATGTTTACATCGAAGAAACGAATGAAAAGTTATATACAGTAAACACAGAAATTAACACATTTTTATTATTATTAACAATAATAAAGTTAAAATAAATAAAATTTTATGTTCCCCATTGCGTTAATCACTATATTCTGTACTTTTCTAGATTATCAATCACACTTACTACGAATAAGAAAAATTACGGCTAGGAAAATTAAAGCTAGGAATTTAATTGATTAAATTGATTATTAATTAAATAATTGAGTAGGGCTTTAATAAATAAATAAATAAATTGGTAGTTGGTAATTTTTTTTTTATCCTACAATTGAATTAAAAATTTTAATAAATTTTAATAGGTCTTGCAACTGGATGATTTTTCTATTATTTTATACTCATGCTATAGTTCATTATAGTGTATTACCACTAAACTGAAGTTACCTAAAACCAAAACTCCTTATTATTATTAATTGATCAGTGATCATCTAAATCCTCAAGTGAAGGGACCCCCAAACAATTAAAGAAAAGGGTTAACTATTGTATACACCAAAAGGGTAGTATTCTGAACTGCTGTAATTAATCTGCTATGGTATTTCTTCAGTGTTTGTACAATATCCTCTCCAATAGTATTTGTTTTCTGTAACTGGTGACGTGAGGGTGCATAACCTTACTCAGGCCACGCCCCCTTTTGATAAAGCAGCGTGTGATCCCAATAATTACCCTCACTTTTTCTACCCATCTCAAACCTCGAATATATTTTTTAATCTTTCTTTTTTTTGTATAAACAGGTGCTCATTGTGGGAAGGGAGGCTAAATAATTTTTTTTTTTATTGAATTTATTTATTTTTAATTATAAATACCCACAAAGAATCCTGGATCATAACCATAATGTACGTTACGACTTTTGGTTTAAAAAATCTTAATTTAGTTGCGTAAAAATTGTAATCGATAATATTCTACCACAAAGTTTTATATACAAATTAATTTAATGTTGATAGCATAAGTTAATAAAATATCTGGGTGACGAAATATTATTAATTTCCACCATAATATTACAGTAATGAAATAGTTAATAAAATATCAGAGTGACGAAACAGTAATAAATTTCATCATATCAGAGTGACTCAATAGTTAAAAAGATATCAGAATGACGAAATACCTGAGAGTCGAAATAGTAATAAATTCTATCTTAATATCGGAGTGACGAAATAGTTAATAAAATATCAGAATGACGAAATAATAATGAATTCCATCATAATATCCGAGCGACGAAATAGTAATAAATTCCTGTTTTAACTTTAAATTAACACAAAATTGTTGAAGTTACTCGAATGTAGGATGTTGAGGTAGGTATGTTCGAGGCGCAGTGGGCGTGGACGCTCACTCATCCCCTCTCCGGCCTCAATATACTCAATGCATTTGGGTACATTTACAAACTATGAATTGAAAATGAACTAAATAATAGTACTTTCATAAAAATAAATAAACACATGCATAATTTTATAATGTAAATATATACCTGACTAAGAACATTAATAAAATTTATAAGGTAAATCTACTTCAGAATAGTTGACTATATCTCTATTATATCCGTTCGTTTGTGCAGTTGTAAATAAATGTACACATAGACTGACAGTAAGTCGTTAATGACTTGGTATATATACAAACAATAGGTAATACATTGATAATTTTGCTCTTTGTTGACTACTTCTATGAATCTCACCGCTAACCACATGCCTTCTGTTAAATGTTTTCATAAGTAGGTTATCTTATTATGTGTAATAAGGAACCTTTAGGGTTAATGTTTTTTTATTCAATTGCCTTGTTTTAGTACTGGTTGATGAAGTTAGCTGTTTTCTTATTTGAATATTTTATGTTACTTTAATTTAACTATGAGTGATAGAGTGAAAAAGAGGAAAGTTCCCAGTTCCAATTTGAGGCAACAAATGCTTGGCCGACTCAAATCTGCTCGTCTTAGATATTTAAATGATGTTATGTACAACAATAACAAAGAAAAAAAAATCCTAAAGGATAAACAGGCTTTTAAAGCATATCATGAATCCTTTGAAGAGCAACAGCAACATTGGTCTACGAATCCTTTGGATGTTGTAATCAAAGATATTAAAGACATTTATAAAAATTCAAAAGATAAAAGTAACTTCACAGTAGCTGATTTCGGATGTGGTACTGCACGAATTGCGATGGAGCTGGAGGAAACAGGTGTTATAGTGCATTCATTTGATTTAGTGGCTTTAAATGATAAAGTTACAGTTTGTGATATGTCTCACACACCTCTTCCTTCATCTTCTGTTGATGTAGTTGTTAATTGTTTATCTCTAATGGCTTCTGATTGCACAAGTTACATTGATGAAGGAAGAAGAGTTCTTAAAAATGAAGGAGTAATGTTGATTGTTGAAGTGGCTAGTCGCTTAAATAACAAAAACAACTTTATAGAAGCAATGAAGGAGCATGGTCTTATTATAGTTAAAAAATCTTTTATAAGTGATGAATATTTTAGTTATTTTAAATTCTTAAAACGCGGAAAAAAGAAATCTAAAGCAGCTAGTATTGTTCTCGAGACATGTAAATATAAAAAAAGGTAGTTGTCAATTTTTGTATGTTCGATTTTTTTTTTTTTTTTTTTTTTACAAATAAATAAGTTTAAGTATACCTTATATATTTAGTTTTTCCTTTCTTTTTTCTTTAAATTCTTTGTTTTAATTTTAAAGTACTTGTTTGCTATAACCCCATTATAAATGTTGATTTTAATTTTACAATTTATGTCGAAATCAATCCAGAGCAAAATTTAATTAATAATGCCAATTTTCGTGCTTTTAATGATAAGCAGTTTATTTAACCCAATGGATTCATGTCTATAATTCGTCTGAAACTTTAAAATAGGAAAAAGGGTATTTGCCTTTGGAATTTATTTATATTTATTTAAAATACAATTATTTAATTTAATTTAGTAAATATTTATTTTATATATTTAATTCCTTCTTTATAAAAGCTCAATCTGAAAGAAATTATTTTGTGCAGTTTTTATAAAATAGAAATATAATATTCAGTTTATTAAAGTTACCACTCTAATTTTGGTGTATATTGTGAAATTAAAATCAAGTATCTGTGTAGATTACCAGTCGCAATTTGGATTTTTATGTTTAAACGAAATGCGATAACAGATATCAAATGGTTTATTCACTAATCTTATAAAGGCCCAGGTACCAATTTTATGGAGCCTGGAGGTGTCCCAGGATCTTCCTATCCCAGAGTTGATTCATAGCTGATATAACATAATAAATAAAATCTCTAGTAAAGTTGGGCTCGGCCTGGTAGTTGGAGTCCAGCGCATTACCCTATAAGCTACCCCATTCACAAAAACAATAATATGAAAAGTACAAACCTAGACATCTGAAATCTTAGAAAATAATCTCAATTATTAACTCCATAATTTCATATTATTAAGTTAATCACGGAATTAATTCAAAGTTGACAATATTTTCATTTCAAAAAATAATTATTTAGCTAATATTTTGGTTTTTTCTCTTGCATTGTAGTCCTGTAAAAGAGTTACAATACTCAATTACTCTTTGTAAGACAATATGGTATAAACAAATATAAATTCATACTACGTTCTGTTAAACCAACAATAAGATTATTAGATAAGATGATTTTTTTTTTTGTTTATTGTTTGTTTTGTTTAGATTCCACGAAATGAGTTTATAAATGTTTATATGTGCGCCCTCCTCAGAAAATTTCTGGATCCATCACTGGCCAGAACCCTGGAAAGCTGAAAAGAAAATAGATGTGTTCTTTGCTCCTTTAGAATAAAAGAGTTTTAGTTTGGCACTGAACAACCTTTTTAGTAAATTTTATATACATACGTAGGCTTGTGCAGCAACCTTTATTAGAGGGTGCTGAAACCATAGTACTGGTAGGGTCCGGGGATATTCTTTATTCCCCTAGAAAATTTTGTTAAGAATATGCATTCTAAAAAGTATTTTAAACAATATCTGCTTTAAAATTAAACCAATAATTTTACAATCGTGGGCTACATAAAGTTTTAGTTGAAGTTTTTGAATTTTAGTTCTACGCAACATGCTTTTTTAAAAGTTGAATCTTTAAACGCTTTTTCTAACTGTTTTATAGAAAGAATAAATATTTCTGATGCATTAGCAGGTGTCTGTGCATCTGTGGCACCCTCCCCCCTGTATATGGAACTTCCACATATCGAAAATCTCTATAAATCGAACTTTTTTTAGTAACGTTGAATTTTTATTAGGAAAAAATATTCTGTATATCGAATATAATTTCTATATTTCGAACAAAAAATTCTAATTGAAAAAAATATAAAATGCAATTGTCATCAAAAAGAGCCCTTAGTTTAAGTTTATAAGAATGGGCAATAATTAAATAAAATGTTCCTCTGGTTTGCAAAGCAATGGAAATTCAGGGAAGATCTTGTTTCAGAAGAAGCAGGGGAGTACCTAAATTCTCTGAATCTCTTTTTAACATAGAATGAGATTTTCTTTTTAATTAATTCAGTCTAATTTTGCCTTTCTTGTCGTAAACATGGCTCCTAAGCATGACTTTGGTGATGAATTATACACAAATAAATTTTTTTGCGCGAAAAAAAAATGAATTAATGTTTATTTATTTTTGCATATTTTTAATGCATTTCCTTATTAAATTTTAAATTTACATATGTAAAAAATGTGCAATCACAGAATTAATTTGTACAATTTTTCAAATAAGTGTTATTGATCGTTAAGTTGTATTGTTCAACTCTAAAAAAATTTCGTTGTAACATCATTAATCCCCAAAAATTTTATTTGATACTTCTTTAACCCTAATGAAAAGCTGCAATTGTTTTTAGCCTGAAAAGGGTGAAAAACTGCAGTATTTCTGTATATTGAAATTTAAGCCAGTTAATCTGGGACTCTGATTGGAAGTGTTGGAAAGCTGGAAATGGTTTTAATCTGTTCTTTAGACGTCAGATTAGACCTAACCTATTTTTCCCCATTCGAAGTGGTGAGCCAAGGCGGGAGGAGGCGAAAATTTTCGAACTTTTTTCAGTTGTTGACCTATAACATTCAAAAGGCGCTCTTTAGAGAAAATTTTATTTTATTATAATCTAAAGAACATTAAATTCTGCGTAAAATGAGTACTTAGAAAGTTGGATTAGAATTGACAGAAGAGTCAAAATTGAAAACCGAAAAATATCGGGGCCCCAGTTGAGACCAGAAAGGGATCTCTGAGGAAAATTTTGGATAAGTTCTGAAAATTTGTTTATTTATATTTTGTAGGGTACATTGTTCCCTCGTATTTTTCCCGGAAGTATAAAAAAGCAAACAAGTCTTTTTTGTCTGTTTTTTTTTGCTCATATCCGGAAATCATGCATTATTCCAGCAAGTTCTAATATTTATGTTACACCAAATTAAAGAAGAGTAAATTATCTACAATTTCGATTCTCAAGGCTTTTTTGTTTTGACGCTTCGTTTTGAAGAGAACGCGAGTCGAAATTATGAGACGGAATGTCTAAATTAATATATGAGCAAGAGCTCTCGGAGGAAAAATTTGGAGTTCTGAAAATTTGTTCATTTATGTTTTTGTAGGGTACTAACTATGAATTTTAACTTTGTTACCTCGAAGTTTCCTCGGAAATATAAAATAAAGAAGAAAAAAAATTATTTTTTTTAGCCCGTATCTTATAATCTTGCGTTATTCAAAGAAATTCTAATATATATTTTACACTAAATTAAAGAAGAATAAATTTCCAACAATGTTTATTATAAAGATTTTTTGTTTGGAAACACCGTTTTGAAGTGAACGCGATTTGAAATTATGAAGTTGAATGTTTAAATTAACCACTGAACAAGAGCTCTCAAGATTTTATGTATATATATATATATATATATATATATATATATATATATATATATATATATATATATATATATATATATATATATATATAAACAATATTTAGTTGCCAAACAATAATTAGTAGATAAGATTGAAACACATACACTGTTAATTAATCCTATGTAAAGACAAACAGGTAATAATATAAATGGTGATTGCACGGAAATATAATATCTGGTGAATTACATGTTTTTAGATAAATGTTTTGAGAATGCTCAATGTATGCATGGAAACTTTATAAAATACAATTTTTTTTTTAGAAAAATAAAACAAGGTTTCATTTTTCATAAATTGGTAGAATAATATAATATATGAAATATGGCAAAAAATCTTCAAGATAAAAAGTATTATAATACTTTTTTTTTTACCGAAGTATTATTCTTTACAATTTTTCATTTATAATGAATGATTCATGGATAATAAAACTATTGTTTTATAAATAATAATTATATTATTTTATAACCTTCTCATAAATTTCATAACGTTAAACTCATTTCACGATTTTTTGCTTTTTCGTCCATTTCCTTTCGATATATCGATATTTTTCTACCGATTATCGGTGGATATCGATATTTGGTTTCGCGATATATCGAATATCGATATTTTTCTTTCGATGTTCCAATCCTACTAGTAGCCAAATTCAGGGTAACTTTTTGAGCCGCCGATTTATAGTATAGGCGTACAAGGAAGTCATGGAGTGTCCACATCAGATATTTTTTTATCTGTATGGTTTCAAAAAGGCTTTGAATCAATATATATATATATATATATATATATATATATATATATATATATATATATATATATATATATATATCAATTGAAAAATTGATCTTTATCACCCTACCATATGATCTCTGTAGTAAATGTCGATATACCTTTTGATTTTAGTTTATTATGATTATGAGTGAAGTACCCTTTCGGCTCATCAATTTCAACCAAAATTTATTTTATTGCTATAAAAGTATAACTTACCAAATGTGAGATTGTAATACCTGCCGCATCGCTTGTGGGTACCGCTTCTCTTTTACGTATGTCACCCTTTAATTTTTGAGAGGGATTTCATGCACAGTTTTTCCCGTGGCACCAAGCAAATCCCCTTCCTGATAAAAAATGTCGCGAAATTCCCTCATCAGCACCCTTTTCCAATTCTCTACCGCGCTAACCGCCCCGACCCTGGTACCCTTAACAGCCCGGTGGCACGTATATAACCTATGCCCGAGTTTAACATGCCACTCCCCCTTTTTGTTTCGCACCTTGGCGCCTACTCTTTCCAAAAGGTCGCATCCGACTATCACCTGGTATTCCCTCGGCATACTCTCTACCACATGTACCCGTAGTCTACCCTGTTCGTCTCCCCATTGACGCAGTCCTATCTTCACCTCGCCTATCACGCTACATGGCCCGCCCAACGTGAGCAACCTACAATCGCATTTTCGAATCTGAAGCGCCTTCCCTTTTCCACATAAATTTTCCACGGCAATTCTCGATAACAGAGTACTCGAACTCCCCGTGTCCACCAGGCACTTCACCCCGCTTTGGATCTCGATTATAGGCAACCAACATTTGAGGTTATTACAAGTGAAAGCTCGGTCGCCTCTCTGCCGACACCCTCCTCATGCTGTCACCTGTCGCTGTCCGCGCGCCTGTGTCCCTCGATGCCGTTGCCTCTCCCAGCCGCTCCGACTATCCTCACCGCTGCTGCTGCCTGGCTCCTCCTCGGTCTCTGAAGATGCTCCTGCCGATTCTCTGGCCGTTCCCTCTCGTCTGGTAATTCTTCTGCGCACCTCCTGCGCGTTCACTTCTATGGGCTCGCCATGCGACGCCTCTTTCCTCCGATAAATATACGGACACTGACGAGCTATGTGCCCCTCCGTACCACATTCAAATCATTTGGTCCGGGGGCATTGTGCCACCAGATGCCCTGTCTTACCACATTCGTGACACCTTCTCTCGTCTTTCCTTCAGTTTTTCCTCTCCATTATTGGTCTCCTGTCGCGGTTCGTAAGCCTCTCCCGCCGATAGCCCTCTGTCTCTCTCCTTCTACCGGCTTCGAACCTCGGCCGACTCCTACTCATTTCCGGCCTACGGAATGGGACTCTGGTCCAGCCCGCCTCTACCTCGCCGCTGTACTTCGCCTCTTCGTCCCTGGCACTGGCATCCACCACGTCTTGTGCACATTCTAGGAAGCTCTTTTCTCGAGGCAAGCCGTCTTTCCTTCCTGTGTCCCGAGCCAATTGCACTTTCAGGATTGTAGACAAGAATTCCATCCTAGCTTCCACCTGCTCCGCACACATCGCTTCTCTCAACTTCTCGGTGATTTTATTATAGCGTGCCAATAGTATGCCTGCATACTGGCCGCTGCTCTGTTGAGGCTTCCGCGTTTCTCTAAACATTTGAAGAATGTCTTCTTCCGGGGCCCACCTGCCCCCTCCAAACGCCTTCTTCAGCCGGGCCTTCACCGTGTCCCACGGCGTGTCCTCGTCCGCCTGAATTAGGTTTAACACGCTCCTTCTCACTCGACAGACTAATGCCGCTCTTAGCGCCGCAACTGCTCTAGCTTCGATCAAGTCTTCTGCGGCCATTGAATCAATTTGGTATATGATTCGGTCCCCTCCTTTCAGAAAGTGGTTCAGTTCTCCCACTTCCCCATTGAACTTATCCAACTCTCCGATCGCATACCTGATATCCTGGGCGTTGGCTCTTTTCAATTTCAACCGCTCTATGGCATTCGCTTCTGCCGCGGCAAGATTTGCGTGTGCCTGCACTAGCGTAGATCTCGCGGCGAGTTCCGCGGCAGCCTGTGTCAGCTGGTGTGTCGGTTGAAGCGGCACGTCACTAGGTACCGTCAACGTAGCTGCCCGAAGAATTCCTTGTTGTTGTCCGGTCGGAGGTACCCCTTCTGGCATCTCGTCGTTCATCACTGTCCGGTAAACAATACGGAAAAAGAAAAAATTCTTCCGCTACAGTACTCCGCTCTTCTCCCGGGTTTCGGCACCACTTAACGAGTCCGGGTTAAATACTTTTTTTAAAAAATAGAGGTTTTAAATAAACACGCAACGAACGATAGTTAACAACTGACTTTATTCAACAAGTAATCCTACTTATATACTCTTAGGGAGTTGTTTATATTACTAGTAGGATTAAGTTCTATTCCTTACTAGGTCTGGCTCTTAACTTATATATATATATATATATATATATATATATATATATATATATAAAATAAATAAGAAAAAAGGTAAGTAAAGATATATATCGTTTGCTAAAAATTATTTTTGTAATCTTAGTAATACAATTACTGCAGAAATTATTTTACATAATTATAGACAAAAATTATAAGAAAATCACTCAAAACAAAATTTCGATAAATCAACACGACAAGAACTGAATAAGACAAGTTTTCTGATTGGGGTCATTTACGCTCAAGTTACACTTTTCCTATATTTTATTAAACATTTTTGTATTTTTTTAAAAACTTGTTGTTTTGGGATCCCCTCCCATAAAGTGGTATTCTCGGTAAGCCGAATTTAGCAATTTAACGATTTAAAAATAGGTGTGACATCCGAGGTGTGACATATATACATACATACCTTACCTTATAAGGGGTGTTTACATGGGAGATGTTTTTTAAATTACTTTTTACTTCCTTGTACGCAGTAAAGGAAGTGTTGTAATCGCGAAAATTTTCGGTATTCAGATTTCAACAGAAATATCCATTTTGACCACCCCTGAACCCATTTTGACCAGTTTCGTCGTGACGTCTGTTCGTACGTATCTCAAAAACGGTTAACTTAGAAAGTTAAAATTTTGTATTTAGGATTATTATATAATCTAGTTGTAAACCTCCTTTTTTGGTCACTGCATGATTTACCGGAAGTGGTACTTTACTTGAAAGTCATTACTGATTTTCATCAAAAATAATATTCAAATATAATGTAAAACATCTCAAATTTGGTAAATTAGACTTTTATATCAACATAAGTAATAAAATAGATATTGGTGGAAATTGAAGATCCGAAAGGGGTACTTTACTTTACTTGAAGAAACTTACATCAAAAGATATATCAACATTTATTATAGAGATCATATGATTTGGTGATAAAGGTTATAAAAGCAATTTTTTGTTTCACTAATTAAACAATTTTATTAATGATTTTATGTGTTAAAATTAACTATAAAATACTTGTTTAACTCACCATTTGTGATCTGAACAAGTCTGTAGCAGGAGAATAACATACAAGTTATGCGGATTCTTCCGCTTAAAATGTTGAAACCGCCGATTTCCAATGCTTTGTCTAGTGACATAGACAGAAAACGACATATAATAACGGAATAAGACCTTCATAAACAACAACTTATGAGTGAGTGTGTCAACAGACGGACGTAGCGATACTGCTATCTTCGGAAACTAGTAACCAAATTCAGGATCACTTTTTGAGGCGCCGATTTATAGTTTAATAGACGTTCAAGGAAGTCATGGGATGTCCACATCAGATATTTTTATCTCCCGGTTAAAATTTTGTTTTGTTTCGTAATAAATAATAATAATAAATAATTAACACTGTAATGAGTACTATACGTCTGGCCCCGTATTTTATGTAGGGTTATCCTATACACGAATGTTCGCTGCCCACTCTCCGCTTCATATATATAGAGAACAATTGATCATACAAAAAAAAAATAAGAAGACTAAACTTATAGAAAATTTCATTTCCTATAATTTTATAAAAATCTCAAATGACGTAGGATGCACAAGGAATGAGATATTAAAAAAAAAACGATTTTTCTGTACAAATTTGAAAACCGCGGATATGGAGTAACTGACGGTCATTTTATGGTGGTAAGTACTTTCTTTCTTAAGGGCTGGTAGCTTTACATCTTCCGGTTAAGTGAATACATTGATGGCTCTCTATCCATTCAAATTTTGGAGATGTGAAAAAAATTAAGATTATTAGTTTTATTTGAAATGAAAATTTCTTTGCATAGATTTATATTTATTTATTCTACTTATACATTTTGGATTAAACAATTATCAGCTAATTTCCGATCATATTCTCAGTTTCTCATGTCACTTACCACGACACTGTGATTAACACTCTCTGTTTTGTTGTGGTTATTATTCCAAAGGGGAGGTAATAATAATCGAAGATTTTATTCTGTTTTGGAAACAGTTCGCAAGACAAAAATATTAATTTCGTTATCAACAAAATGTGGAAACATTCCTTGCATTACGAAGACAGGAAAACTATAAAAGTACTTTTTCTTTTTTTTTCAAATTCTAATGAGGATTGTTATTTATTCATTCTAGTAACATTATCATTCACAGTGACAATATTTTTCATTCCTTCACTTTAGTGTCCACTTTAAACCAAATCGAGCCATCATGTAAATTTTTAAAAACACTTTGTAGCTTGGCTAGATTTAACATATTATAAGTTATTATGATGTATTATATTATTTTAATATATGGTCGATTATTCAAGGCAACTTGCTGTTACTAACTCATACTACATATTGCACTGAACTAATATTCGTCCTTCTTGCTATTATTTATCCTTTTCTTTATTACGCACACTCCTAATGCCTATTGGGGCATTAAGATGTTTTATGCAGTTGGGGACTTGCCAATGAGAGCACATAATCCAGGTAGTGCAATTTTATAGCCGAGACTAATGCCTTTGAAGACTGTTGCAAATCAGTTAAATTAATTCTTATAGAGTTGTGGCGATGTTCTTTAGAGATCGGTCTCTCAAAATCGTCGGTTAACTATTTCTAATGTTTTTGTCTTAGGTTGAAATCTATACTGCTTAAATGGTTATTTAAGTACCCATACAAATTCGATGTCACTTGTTGGAAGCAGGTTGAAATTGACGGAGGATGTGGAAGAAGGCCAAAGAACATTGGATATTAAAATAAGGAAAAGAGCATAGGAGAGTCTAAAATGGGGCAAAGTAGTTTTTAAGGAGGTCCAGGTCGTGAATGGAACATAGCGTCAACAGAGGAAGAAGAAACAGAAGGAAGTCTCAACGGGCAGTTGATTTATTAATAAATAGATTTTTAGAAGAAAAACAATTCACAGCGTTTAAAATCGCAGAGGATTTAAAGCGGTGACTATTTACTTGAAAAAAAAAAATCAGAAACTGTAAACTGTTAAGGAATTTCTCTAGTACAGAAATAGCAAAACACAACTGAGGTGGTTTAACTGCGGGAGTGCGGGGAAGCTGTCGGAATCCAAATAGTTGAGTCAGAGGCCTTCGGACCCGTTCAAATATATCTCCGTCTTATATTAAAATAAACAAACCTTCTGATAGGCCCTCTTCAATGCGAACGGTTTTTTTTTCTTTTTCCGTTTCTTCTTTCTACAGCTTCTTCTGATTCAACGGTTGGGAATCCAGTGTACGAAAACGTAAATCTAGATTTCATGTTAGCACTCATGAATTATTTTGGAGACCCTGTAATGCTAAGACTGAGATGTTTTCGAAGATTTGCAAATGGTGTAAGTTTCAAATCAAAATGGAAATTCTCTACACTAGGAGAATCTATTAGGAAAGAATAATATTATATATTATAGCTATAAAAAAAGTAAATAAATGTTGGGATTATTGTTGTATTTTTTTAATCATTATAGATTATTTATTATAAACAAAGATGCTCATTTTTTTGTTTGTTTTTTACAGTTAGAGTTGCGATAGCCTTCTTCCTTCTATTTCTGTTTGATATATATGCTCTGCCTCTGGATCCTCTGGCATATGTGAAACGTGGCGGAACCATCTGAGCAATTGCAGCATTTCTCCCCCGATCACTTCTCGGTTTCCCTTCCGATTTCCTTGGACAGCGCATTTCAATTGAATTTTGAATTTTGAATTGGATGACTTGTAAAGAAATATGAATGAAAATAAATTGTTAAAGAAAAAGAAAAAAGAAAAGCTCCATCACTAATGTCGTATTTTTACTAAAATAAAATATATTGAAATGACGAAGGAGGGAGGATAAAGTTCATACCCTACTGAATTTCAGCTTATTTGATCAATAGGGGACTGAGGTGCTTAATTGTAGCAGGAATTAATATATATATATATATATATATATATATATATATATATATATATATATATATATATATATATATATATATATCAGCCATCTCCAAAACTTCCATAATCGTATGATGAAATGTATAGAAAATGCACTCCCGCTCCTCACCGCTGACCTTTGAACCAGTGCAGTAGTCTATTTTATTCGAGGAAAATAGGACTAAAAAGGTATAGAAATAGTTGAAACAGCCGTATACTTACTAATACTGGTCCGATTTCGATGAAACTTCTTTTGTTTTACAGGTAATTTAACTTCCTTTCAAATGCAATTCGCCTTTAGTTCCCCAACTCAATTTGGAGGGATTTTAGAGGTGCCCAAATACTTGAAAAAATCGAATAACCGAACAAGATTGGGGGAAACAAGTTGGGACCCCCAAAAGGCACTTCCCTAATACCTAATCAATTTACGTACAAATTGTGAGCACAATATTTTAATAATAATAATAATATTATATTTAAAATAAAAACTTAATTTGGTGGAGTTGTGGAGATGCTCAAATCTTTATAATCTACGAAATTTCAAGTAAACATACCGAAATTTGGACTGAAATTGAACCATACTTTTATGGTATTTTTCTGCCAAAAAGAAAACCGTACATACCGAATTTTCGCTCATTTGACCAAGAGAGAGCCGCTGGAGGTGCTCAAATTCAGCGAGTGAGAATATATATATATATATATATATATATATATATATATATATATATATATATATATATATATATATATATATATATATATATATATATATATATATGCATCTCTAAACTTCCATAATCGTGTTTAGGTGTTACGAAACGGATAGAAAATGCACTCCCGCACTTGATTATGACTGCTGACCTGCGACAAGTGGAATAGTCTATTTTATTCGGGGAAAATACGACTAAAAAAAGGAGGCTTTGGGAGAAGGGGGAGACTGATACGACTTGAAAAATGTAAACATATATTAAATAGAAAATCTGAATGATTATATTATTTTTATACGCTTTAAAAGAGAGCCAGCACGGAAACAATTCCTCAATTTGATAACATTAATATGATACATATGATGCTTTATATATTTATTTTTATAAACTTTAAACTATTTAAAAAAATTTTATAAATCTGATTTAGAAAAGAGAATAAGGAAGCAATAAAACAACTTTTGTTGAGAGTTCTAACAGTTCACTAAAACTAAACCATAACTCATGTTAGCCCCAGCTCACTTGAAAGTTTCATATTTATACTTGGCACTTTGGCAAACTACAATTATTTTACGATGCACCTCTACGGCATGCTCTATTCTTCGAAATCTAGAACACTAATAATAGAAATCGTAAACCTTTGCACTGTATCGAAGGGAGGGTGGGCGTGCATTCTGCATCCGTTTCATGACCACGATTTCTTCAGTTCGAATCCGGCCTGAGTAGGTTGATATTTATTTCGTGCCGGGCCGGTGGGCTCACTCAGGCTAGAATAGCTTGGTAATCTGAAGGATAATCCGCCCTTTCTCCCCGAATTGGTGTACATAAGGGCGTTGTAAATAAACAAACAAATATCTACCAATTATCAAAAGGGGAAGAAGCAAATAAAACAATAGAAAAAAATCTATGAAAATGTATCCAAATTTATCTATAAAGGTGGAATGGGCCTATTTACGATCGTCTATGGTTTAGATCAATAGGAACTGGTTATTGAGGCCAGATCAAAAATTGGAAAAAATATAATTTTGATGGATGAAAGAAGGAATTCCACAGGAACAAATATCGGATAAGGGTTGATCTTACAAATATCTGATTGCTGTGAACAGAGCCGGAGACTGTAGAGCATGTGCTCCTGGCCTGCACTACTTATGAGGCACTGAGAACAGATATGTTCTGACCGAAAATGAAATTTTAAAATTGGCGAAATGCAGGAGATGAGAGCGAGAATGCAGTAAATAGTAAAAACAATAAAATAAAGACCTATGTCTTAACAAAGAATAAAAACCCACATCTTGGATTAGAAGAGAAGAAGAAAATTGTGGTTTATGAATTGTTGAGGTTCAATCAATATAAAATAATCAGTCAACCTCTAAAAAATATGTAGACAGATGTATTTCTGTCGAGGTTCAGCTTCAAGACCTCGACTAAACTTTATTAGTTTCGGTCTCGTGCGGAAAAGTTGGAACACAAGATACGGTTGTTAGTCGGAATATATTAAACATCATATTTTACATTTTAATTCTCTCGACCGACGCATCTGCATACTTCTAAAAAAGTACCACAAAGCTTTAAATGTCTGCGGAGGTAATAGGAGATAAATACTATTTTAAACTGCACCGAGAAACGCAAATAGATGTCAGTTTCACCTGAGTTTAGGCAACCGGCCACCAGATGTAACTTGCAATATGTCGAAATCGAGGTGCACTTGGATATTCCTTTTCCGGCAACTGGCATTTCCCTAGACACCGACATGTCATACTAGGAAACTTGTAAGTTACAACTCCTCTCTCTTCGTGATATGGAACGCAATTAGTTTTATGATTAAATTTAATAAGGTCCGACAATTAAAACAAATGAAATGAAACGTTTTTCAGCAAATCTTAAAAGAGACAAGAACTACTGAATCGATTTCTGCCTTTTGATAGCCGGGGTGCAGAAGTGCATGGTCGTCCATTATAGGTACGAGTACGTAGGGATGCTCCCATATTTCTAATACCAGCAATATCGAACCGAAGAATTCGACTTTTGTTTCTAGTTCTATGTAGAATCGAGTTTGCTAGTTTACCCATGTTATCATCAGTCTTACGTTTAAAAATCTGTACCACTATAACCTTTGAAGGGTCTTTAAGTCAGTACTAACTAAAGACGTAATTAACCATTAATTATTTTTAAAAAATATACGTTTTGAATAACTCTCTCACACAGCTTTCGTAAGACTAAATCAATATCTGTGATTTATACCAACAAGATATTGTTATAATTATAACTCTTCCATAATAAGAACGTGTATGGAGCAAATAATTCAGAGTCATGAAGGACATAACTTTAAGTGTTTTAAGGAAAAAATCTTTCATTAGATTTTATGTTCGCCCAGGACCCCGCGATCCATAAGGCCTTCCAACTCCTCATTAATGGACCCTCTAACTTCAATGGCTTTAACGCAGAAGAACCAGAGTCTATGTTTAATCGATTGTTTGAGAACTTGGTAAGTGAGATAGTGAAGAAAATGTAAGTATTTGAGAACTATGTATATTTACTTGTAACATCAGACAGAATCGAAACCACGTTTCCAAATGTAGAAATTGGTATGAGAATATTTTTATGTAAATTAGAGTGGTAAACGTTCTTCCTCAAAATTGAAGCGAATTAGGAATGAACTGAAAAGTATGATGCTTTAAGATAGATTGCCTCTGATTTTGATGGAATGTATTTAAGAATTGGACTTTGAAGAAGTAATTCATGAGTTTTCTATTAAAAAATCAAGATAAGTACCTGGTAAATGTAAATATTTTTTTAATGTTTGTTACTTATCAAATATTAAATAAAATAATTATTTTAACTAATATGTAGTTTATTTCTGTATCCATAATTGTCCAGAAAATGTAGTTAGTTGATAATCCAAACTATTTCAGAAAATAAATTCTTTTATCTGAATTTATCTTCTTTTATGTTAAATTTTAAATGGTAATGTATAATGCATTTTCAAGAATTTTATTTATTATGAATATACTTTGGTTTTAGTGTTATTATTGTAGTTAAATTTTCATAATTAGATATACTTTAGTTTATATTAATTAATAATGGCATCTTATTGTAATTCATGAAGAGGTCTATAGAGTTTAATAAAGAGTATCTACTAAAAAAAAGGAAAATAAAATAAAATAAAAACCGTTAATATATATAAAGTGGAAAAAAACAACATATATATATATATATATATATATATATATATATATATATATATATATATATATATATATATATATTTCTAATATGTACTTTACATATATTTAAATTATACAAAAAGTATGCAGTGTAAGTATAGCAACCCAATATAATCAGACAGCACCTCTTTCATAATAAGGTGGTAATAACTATATAATAACTATATAACCACTAAACAGTGGTTTATGTTTGATTATTTACTTTTTTCTGTAAGTTAAGTTATAGCACTTCTGTCGCTGAAGTTTCGGCTCGAAGAATTTGTTTAGTTAATATTCATAAGAAAAAAAAAAACTGAAAATGCTTGGAAAATAAGTTTTTTTTTTTTTTTAAATGGAAATAGTTTTGTGGAAAAAATAAAAGAAATAAATATAGCCCTGATCCTCCTAGTATTTTCGATGAGGAATCAATTCTTTTTTCAACAAATTTGAAGTCAAATCTTGTTGCAAAACTTGGATGATGACTGTAGACTAACTGACAAAGGTTAAAAATAAAAATAGCCTGGAGCAGGTAGATAAAACTTGTAAGGTTGAACGAGACAGAGATGTAAGGCACATTCTTCGAGTGGCAAGCGCAGGACTGCATTAGTTAAAATTTATTAGACCTGCACGGGAGACCTATGCAATTTAAGAGGATATTTATCCTCTCTAATTGCTGCACTCTATATCGGGGCCTTATAAATTTATATAAATTCATAACCACATTAAAGAGGCTGCATAGCTGGGTTTTTATTGCATGCTTACTATAAATAGTCTTAAATTAATAGCAATTCACTGAATACCTGGTCTTCCTATCTTAAATAGCTACTCTTTTACTAAATGCTTATTATTCCATTCGGCCAGAGTGGACCTATTAAGGATTTGTTCACGAAATATCTTCTCATCATTTAATCATTTCTATAAATAATTTTAAGCACCTATTCTTTTGGAGCCTAGGCTAGTGATTTTCAGTGGCGGATCCACAGAGAGAGGGAGGGGAAAATTTCGACTCCAAATCCCAAAATAACAACTAAGAAAAAAAATCGGCCTATTAAAATCTATCTATTATCTATTGACTGCGATAAATTATCATTCATTAGATAGGGCGAAATAAAACGGCTCACCATGTGAAAAATCGATCGTCGAAATTTTCGAATGGAATTATATAATTGTGGATTGAAGACATGAATGGATGAAGGGGTAATGCTACGGTGCAGGCTCTGTACGATACGATACTACGGAGCTCTGGATGATATGATATTGCGCCCCCCCTTGGATAGGGAGGTCTGGAGGGTACTGGTGCAGGTAATGGTGGAGTAAAGAGTCCGAAAAGTGGAAGTCCGGACCTCACAAGTGGAGAGGAGTCTATCCTCGGAATAATTTGAAAATTTTAAGACAATTATACATTTATGCCATTTAAGGTTTTATGTGTTAGGCTCACATTCGTCTGTAATTTATAATTATATGGCGCGGGGCTTCGTGGAAAATCTTCAATATGAACTATAAATTCGTCTTTAATGTATAAGTCATTTATTTAAATTTTCTATGGCGCGAGGCCCTGGACGGTCGCCCTCCCCCCCTACCTCCTCTCTCTCCCTGGATCCGCTACTGCCTATATTTTCAAAGGGTTTTCATTTGGGTGCGAACAACATTATATATTGACTTTTACAGCTTTGAAACCATATCGCAACTCGATTCCATTTTTTGGATGCCTGGATGGCTAACGCAGATGACTCACGTATAATGATAGAAAAAAAATTAAAATATCAATTTTATCGATACATCGATGGTTTTAGGGATCCAAACTAATGTCTAAGTTACTACTCTTTTATATTTAATTATGTCATATAGTTTATTATAATAATAGTTTTTAATTTCTCTTATTCTGCACTTATTCATTTTTTAACATATTATACTATTGATGAATTTATGAGAAATTTTACGTTCATCTATTTATAATGTGTAAAATTGTAATGAGTGCATGTGTAATGAGTCTAAGGGCATGGAAAATATAATTGTTTAAATAAACACTCTTTTCACAGTGTTGGTATGACAAGATAAGAAAAAAAACTGTGGCGTTTCTATTTTTTCCAGATTACTTTTTTTTTTCATTCTCTCAAGGAATTAGATATTAAAGAAATATTTACAAATTTTATATTTTCCCAAAATATTGTTATTTAAGATTTCAGAGGCTAGAATTTAAAAATACATCGATACCCATTCATCCGTCAGAAAATGGGTAAATTTTTCCATTCGTTAGTTCACAATCTGACTATAGTTTATTGTACAAAATATTATTTTATCCCGAGGGTTCCAAACATGGCAAATGTCGGAAAACTATTACCATTATTAATAGCGATGATTTTTAAGATTCCAACCTTTAAGAGTGGTATATAATTGGAAAGGAGTTACCTGGCGAAACTGGCTGCCAAAGAAGTGACAGGCGGGCTTCTGTCATGTGTGGTGTTTAACTCATTTGGCGGATTGGAGAACTGCCTGGGACGGAAATAATGCTCAAGACCTCGCATACATCATCATCAACCTGGAGCCCCATTAGATTTGCCTCAGCTCATACCATCTCTAGCACTACGACATACATAAAGGATGTTAAAGATACTTCCATCGGCTAAGATTTTTCGATAGCTTTTAAACGGATCTAAAAAACACAAACTACTTTTCAGTATAGATGTCAATAGTATCAAATAGATCTGAATAGAGTTAGCTCTTTCATACATATACACATTGTATTCATATTTACGTTTTAACAGTTTTTTTCAGGGGTCCATAAAATCCTCTTGGGTTCCGAGAATAGAGTAAGTAGTCCGAGACGCTGTCAATAACGCCGTGGAGACGATTTTTGACTTAATTCCCTAATTACATTTTATAAATAAACAGATGCTGCTTTTCAGGAAAAAAAAAAATTAAAGTTAAACTAATTTCGAAAAAAACATTTTTAAATATTTATAAAGAGCCTTAAAAAGGTTTAAAGCTACCACATAAAACGAAATGGTATAGGATCAAAAACTCAGATATTTTGTCCCCTTTGTATGGAAAAATGGCTAAACATTGACTTCATGAAAAAAGTCCAAACTTCAAATTGTTATTTAGAACCTAAAAAAAGTTTAGGAAACATTACTATTATTCTCAATCTTGACTCAAAATGGTGAGTGTACTAAAATTTTATTTGAGCGATGTATTAGTGGAATAATTTCTTCTATATATCTCAATTAGATCCTATATAGAAGAAATTATTCCACTAATACATCACTAGAATTTTCTCTTTTCCCATCATTATTAGTATTCAATACTAACAATTTTATTTTATATATCAAAAAATCAGATCAATATGCCCTAGATTAATCAACTAATAAGATTGTCGTTCGGTTCTCACCTTTATAACTTGCCACAGCGAAACATCGGATGAACACGGAATACCTCAGGAGACTACGTGAACTTGTAGATTTTGTTGGATTAAAATCGAATAATTTTACTTTTTCTGCAGAACTCAAAATGCTCCTGATGTATGTGTGACTAGTAACCAGCTGATAAAAGACATAGTATTACGTTCCCTATACATATTTAGGCACTCATTAAATTATACCAAACATCCTAATATAGAACTTTTCGATGCCGGTTTTTTCGGTTTGCCTAAAGAATTTCATTTAGGTGAAACGTAACAAGGAATGTATAGTGAGACAAATATACCGCTCCCGTGCCAAGAGTCTCAGCCAGGTGGAGAACCACTTCCCAACAGATCTGAGGAGCCAAGGATGATGGGGTCTGTTTGAGGAGGAGGCCTGTCCGTTCTTATTTCTGAAAACGTTCCTTTTTTTAAAATTTAGGAATGTAGATGCCTTATAATAAAGCTATAACACAACAGCACCCTTTGAAACATGAGCGACTAAACACCACAATCCAACTCTCTATTCACGGTATAATTTTGGAATATGTTTGGACGGACTCTCAGACAAGGCGAGCCTTTGTAGTCACAGTTTCAAAATAATCTGAACTAAACCAAAGTTTAACAAATAATATTGGATGAAATAAGTAAAACGAAATTATAATGTATATAATTAATGTGAATGTAATTTAATATTTATTTCGTATAATGTAACGAAATAATTAATGTGTATTAATACAGGAAAAACGAAACAAGTTTCATTTTTTTTTTTATAATTATCTTCTTTTCCATTCTTTCGAAGATTGCTTGGCAACAGAAATAATCAGGAGATCGGAAGAGTAAGGAATAGTTGAATATCTGTGAATCGCATTGACACAATATTTAACAATTACACCGCTTTCCAATGCCTAAATGGAGCATTGTTTAACTGTAAAATTAAATTGTAATGTCTTTCTTTTCCCTAACAAGCATATTTAAAAAATAAATCGGATCAAAAAAGGATTGTAATAAATAAATATGACGATTAAATTAAAATAAAATATATACATATGCATTTCTTTTCAGGTGACCACCAAATTATTTTGACCTAGTACGATTTCAGCCAACCACGACGAGTTTAAGAATTGTTTTCTTTGGCCGATAGCAGCGCATCATTTGTATTAAAGAAGGAGATTTAATGGTCTGTAGCTTTTGGAAAACATCGAAAGTTGTTTCAGGTTTTATTTTGATTTGAGCATTCTAAATTTGAATTGTGTCTTCAGCAACCAGTCGTATCATTTTTTTGTATTCTCCGACAATTAGTTTCTTTTTTTTTAACTTTTAGAAATAGTCTTCATTTACTTTATCTTTAAATTATTCTGTAGATCATTAATTATGGAGGGGAGAGTAAAAAATAATTCAGACAATTATAATTTACAGACTGACAGTGATTTTAAAACTTCAAAGAGCAATAAAATGTATAATAATAGGGAATATAAAATAAAAACAAATTAGAAAAATGATATTTTTTTATTATAATTTAAACAAGGTAAATTAAATAAGGTAAATAGAGTACAAAGTAACCATGCTTGTATAACTTTTTCTTCAATACCAAAAAATATTATTTGTAATTTATAGTTTCATTTCATTATTTTACATATTGTACCTTATAATAATATTATACAATAGTTTTTCTATTGGAAATTCTTCTAGAATAAATTTATGTTCGTGTTTTATACCCATAAAAGTAATTAGAATATTTTAAAATATAACAAAGTATAAAAGTGATGTTATCGAAAATGATCTGTAAAGTATTTTTTATAGGAACAAGATTTTTGAACTGAATGTATAAAGTAGTAGTAATTTTATTTTATTTATTTGATTTGTAGAGCGAAAAACTGCTGATTGGTTATCATCACCCATTTTTCTGTATTTATATTAAGCTGTAGATTCTTATTTCTTTAACGGAATTGGCGTAGTAATTTTGAAGATCATATAGTTCCTCAGCAAGAGACGGAGGAATTCCGAAGTCGGCCATTTTCCTCATGCATTTAGAAAAGTCATCGGATATTTGTTTAGTTGTTAAAACAGTATGGTAATGTTGACACTTTGGTGCAGATTCCATTGCCAATAGATAGCCCTGGGTAAGGTGGCAGTGTAATAGTCGGAGTCGAGCAATAACTACTTCCTCTATCCTTGATCGTCTAGAGCATCAAGTCCAATTCAGCACAGTTGTCTCGACCACTCGTAGTTAAGACAACTCTCTCACTAACATTGCCATTTTGCCCATATGATTTCTTCGAGAGAGCGAACAATTTCAGCGCCAGAAAAGTACGAACTTTCTACATTGTCTAGGGAGTGAGCTTCTGTTGCTGCTATATCTGCTATCTAATTACCAGTTATGCCAATGTGGCTTGGTATTTATAAAAAGACAACTGTTCTGCTTGAAGTTTTTAGAGAGTGCAGAAGTTGATATATTTCTCTGATGATTATTTTTTCTGAGCATGGATTATTGATGCATCGGGGGTGATTAGAGAATCTGAGCAAATTACTAGAATGACACAAAAGTTTTGTCGGTTCTTGAATGGAACTGTTTGTTTGTCTCTCCTGATCTGTATCAGGCTTTAATTCTTAACTAGCCATGTTTATCAGAAAGAGAGCATTTCAAACAACAAATGCTCACTCAGTTATCGTATCTCTTTCAAACCAATACCTTATAAGTCAGGTTATAATAGTATTCCTTATAATTCTTGTATTACGACGAAAAGCATTGATATTTTAAAAGCCTAAAGTCTGTCAAGTGTTTAATTAAAAGAATAAACTATAAAAATAATACTGGTTATACTATTAAATAGTAATAAATAGCCTGTCCTAGAGACCAATATGCCAAAGGCAATTATGAAGAACATCGTCGTATCAGGTTAACATAAATGTCAATAGCCGATATGAATTCCTAGGTAATGGATTTATAGTACAAACATGGCTTCAATAAAATATGCATCAAAAGAAGCAACATATTTAGAAATTTTATAAGCAACTAGTATGTGTGTGTGTATCTATATTTATATATGTATACATGCATGCACGCACACACATACAAAAATATTTTCCTTATAATACAAATATTTTTACAATTTACAACTATTTTATATTTTGATTTTAACATAAAAAATTTCTAAGATTGTATCTTTTTCGAATTTTCACAAATATAGACGCCTTCAATAAATCAAAAGTTGATGGCTCTTAAATCAAAAGGTTTATTTGAGACAGAATGGCCTAGACCTGGAATGTGTCATTGGACCGAAACTAGCTCTGGATCAAAGCTTGGACCCCTTTCCATTGTAAATAGTAGTAATAATAGATATTTCTTGTTATGAATCCTATAAGTCATGACGAATTTATTCTTAAAAATCAAACCTAATTTTAACATGTTTTTTTGCCTAGAGTAAAACTTCCAGATGTGCCCATCAAAACAGTCTAAAAAATATCTCTTCCTTACCGCTTTAGAAGTCCAATACAAAAATTGTTATTTTTATTGAAATGCGATTTAATCGCCCATAATAAAAATTCAATCAACGCTCTGAAATGCAAAAATTCATCTAAACACAGTGTCAAAACTTACTGATAACTAAGTCCAGTGGCAGTTCCAGGATAGTGACAATGGAGGTTCGCTTAAATAAAATTATGGTAGTAAAGATTTTACAAATAATTACTTCAATAAATCTTCATAACAAATCAAAAATTCCCGTCATGAGTAGAGACGCCTTCGGATTTTGTGGATGTTCAACTCCGACTGTCAGTGTAAAGCAGGGAGTTTCAAAACAATATAAAGGCGTTAAAAGGGTCAAATTATGTACAGTGTCATATGTAGAAAATAAAGAGTAATTCATTTCTTTTTAGCAAGTTTATTGATACAGTGAAGATAAATAATCTATACATGATTCGGAAATAAAATTAACTTTTGCACACTAAATTAACTATTGTAAAAAATCCTCGCGCCCGAACACGGTTTTTTTACAATAAAGCGGCAAACTGATTACAGCGAGGTGATTATAGCAGGCAGTAACCCCTCCAAGGTGCACCCAGCTCCTTCTCCACCTCTCGGCCCATTCTAGGGGGCTCACTGCTCCAGCTGTGCAGGTAGCGTCCGTCAAAATGAAGATGTTCCATTTCTGTTGATTTAATCCATCTCAAATCAATATTTTATTTTTATTTTTAAAGCAAAAAAGTAATTTTATTTTTCGTTTTAAAGGCAAGAAGGGAGATTACCGAAATTGAATTTCCGACACTGAATTAGCTCTTACCTCCATATACTTTTCTCCTAAAATATAAACGCATTCATTAGTAATTCAAAGAGCTGTCAACTGAGCGGAAAAATAAATATTATGGTATAAAATGAATAATTTTAACATCAGTCCCAAGAAGAGGTATTAGTTTTCGATCGCAGCGTTGTCAGTAAGATGTCGGAGCTATTCTAGAAATCCAATAAAGCTGGAAGAACCATTATTTACAGTCAACACCAACTGGCTGCAATATTAATAGATCCATTAAATAATACTTGTGAGGCAATTAAAATTATGGTACCACTAAGTGGCGTAAATATTATTATTTTTAGAGGGAGGGATTTAATATTTTTTGTATTAAATTTATGTACAAGACCAGTTTTGCACGATGTCGCTAATGTTATATCGTAACATAAATTTACAAATGGTAAATTATATCGTCGACCATTCAAGTAAATATTCACTGTATATGATGCTGGATGATCTATCAAATGCTTTACTAAGTATTTTCCGAAAATAAGGGACGGTACCACAGACATTGCAGCAATTGAATAAGGCAGTTTAGGGTCAAAGACACAGA
Source organism: Rhaphigaster nebulosa (assembly GCA_948150685.1). Taxonomy (NCBI): domain Eukaryota; kingdom Metazoa; phylum Arthropoda; class Insecta; order Hemiptera; family Pentatomidae; genus Rhaphigaster; species Rhaphigaster nebulosa. The sequence continues at coordinate 79,416,431 of OX411310.1, forward strand.
AAACACTTAAATGGATAAAATATCCGTTTAAAGTGTTTTTTCAAAGGCGAAGAACTAATACCTCGGCAGGTTTCCAAAACTGCAATTGATGAACCGTCTTAACCTAAGGTGGCCTACAAGATCGTCCAAAATACACTGCCTTTACACCTGCTACGAGGAAATCTGTCTCGATTAGGTACATTCCATCCAGTTCTATATTCGGCCCTTCGGCGGAACTAGGTGAGGATTTGGATTCTCCAATCGACAATTTGAAGTCATTATTCGAATTCCCCTTCGGGCAATACATAATCAACAAATTAAATTCACATTCATTTTTATTCCTACTAACTTAAAATAGATGTGATACTCCCTCTTAATATGATATCCCCATTATAGAAACGTATAATCATTCCATAAACACCATACCTTTTATGGGTATACTACATGACTCTCAATTACTATTTACATCTCTGATTCGAAGATACGTAGAGGTTTGGTAAGGGTCATTTTTAATTTATTTACTTAATTCACAACTTAAAACAAAAATGTATAACAATCCGCGAATCAGATAAAAATAAAAATTAACTCAATGAGGCATGAATGTAAAGGTCATCCAGCGATACCTCACCATAAAAATTTAAATTTGAAAGTTAGTCTTGAAGATTCCTTTTTCAGCCCCTTTCCAAACGTCTTATTGATAGTCCTTAAATAATTGGATTGAAGTGTGCGTAAATGTGATTTGCACATTGCCGATGCCAATTGCTGTTTTCCATTTGGTGCACTATTCTTGAAGCAGATCAAGATGTTTTTGTAAATTTTTATTTTTGCTCCTCAGACCTACCCACGATGGAACATATTCTCACGGCAACATATGATGATTATAAGAATGGTGCCAGTATGGAGCCCAGGGGACCACCAGATTTTGCTGAGAAGTGTGAGGAAAACCCTGTCGAATCCCTGAAGTATCTCTTTTCTAAATGAGATTTTATTATTAGCGAATAAATATTCTAAAAAATAAGAACTCTTCTTTGTAGAGGAATCCTGTATTCCAAACTCTATCAAACGCTCGCAGCACATCAAGAGTTTAATGAATGAAACATAAAGTTTCTTCTCAAAGGTGGTAGTGATGAAATCTATGACAATGAAGTTGGTGGGTCGTGTAATGGCGAAAGCCGAATTGATGATTAGGTAAAAGTTTCTGTAAGAATGTGATATAATAATTCCTCTTAAAGTTTAGAAAATGTCGGAAGGAGGCTGATAGGTCTATAAGAAGGTAAATGAGATGGCTTGTTCGGTTTTAAAATCATTATGGTGATGATGAATTTCCACTGGGTTGGGAAGTGTGTTGGACGTATGAACGAGTTGTAAAGTGCCGTAAACAATACTATGGCCTTCCGAGGAAAATGCTGAATGATTTTAGAGGTTATTAAGTCACAACCCGAGAACTTATAACTTATACTTTAGTAATTTATTGATTTCGTTTTCTACCTCTTTGGGTTTAAATGATTTTGGAGACATGAAAAGAGGTAAAGTTGTGTCAAGGGATATTAGATTGCTATATACATATTGTGAACTACTGAATGTGGGTGAGATCACAGGCAACAGACGGGGTCACTTTCAGTGGCAGTGTGACTTTCTCGGAAAAATTTCCTTGTCGATCTCCACAAACTGCCATCGCCAGTATTTAAAGAAGAAATGTGATAGTCAAATTGGTGAGCTTTAAATAAAAATAATTCGGTTTTCAGTCTGTTGCCATATTTTCAATTTAATAAGAAACATTTGCCTATGAAGAAGTCAAAAAGGTCAGATAACTTAATCTGAAACATGGGCCAATACGCATGGAATTTAGGAGCAAGGATGTATAGGGTTGAGGTGGCAAACGGCAGATAAGCTATTTCCTCTTGGAGTATAGAGTCTGGAACCTCATTGGGTATGTTTCGCGTTGAAATCGCCACCAGCTAAAAAAAAAGGATTCTAAAATGGAAAAGTAGTCTTGGAAAATTTCAGGCGTAATGATGGAAAATCGCGAAGGACAGTATACTGCAGAAATAGTTATGTTTTTTGGTTGGCATTGAAGAAGGATATTATCTGCTTGTACATGGGGTGTAGAGTATGATGGTAGGGAACAATACTTAAGCCTGGAGCGTACTATAGCTACAAGTTATAGTAGCCACCGAGATTCCTGTTCTCAGGATGGTCTGTTGGATATATCGTATAGTCTTCGATAAAAGCGGATATAGATGATAAAGCGGATATAGATATAGAAGAGTATATAGATGATTATTGAGGTAAGTGGCTCATGCAAATGTACGTCTTATTCATTCTTGTGTTGTTATAGTCCATTTGCGTTCCAAGGAAATACTGAGATATCTGTCGTAAAATTAAAATTTATACCAATTTATTATTTATCTCAATTTAACCATATTTAGAGCATAGAGAATATGTTGGTTGTTGAATATTGCTTATCATGTATATGGAATTGGGTCTTTCACTCTGAAACAAAATTTTAGAAATGAAGAGAAATATCTGAACTATATGGTACCTGGAATAGACGGTCCTGTAACCTCATTCCTGAATATGTTTCTTATGGTGATCTGGTCTGTGAAGTCTGTGTAGTCCAGCCGGGTCGAGGAGCCTGTTGAGAAAATGTTTATTTAGGTCCCACCTGGCGCGGTGGAAGTGATGGAAAGGCTCGTTGTTCGTCTGGTATTGAAACTGGCGGAGTGATTGATCCGAGGTTCGCCAGGTGATAGACCAGAGGTTGACGGGACTGAGCTCTGATATTTCTCAGCTCTTGATAGAATCTGCAGCCTTTGTAGTTGGTTGGGGAAGGGCCATGACCGTTGGCGCATGTTGCTGGAGTATCACGTGTTTTTCCACTCATATGAAACGTGGTTCTCTACACACCAGATATACCGATAAGGATGGCAATAGTTCTTGGTGTGGTCAAGGGTTTGGAATCGATTGCTGTCGACAACAGCTCGTTTCTTACGAGGTTCTTCAACTTCCATCCGGCAATGAAATATCTTTTTGGCATCAAAAATAGCTTCGAAGTATATTTCCACGTCAATATCAACTCAGAACATCGGAAGTGGTGAATTTTTGTATGATAAAACGTCGGCTATATTCCTTCCTAACCTTATAGCCTTTGTCTTCCAAATCAGTCTTCAATTATTCATATTTTGGCGTTGAATGATGGAGATGTTTAATCACCGCACGCCGAGCCCTTTTGTCTAGTAACTGGTATTTGGATGTTGGCATTTTGACTTTTTAGAAAATTGACTATATTTCTGTAAGTAGCTGCTATTAATGGGTATATAATTAAACCCTTTAATGTAGACTTAAATTCATGTGAGTTGGGTTCGCTGACGGCGTTTAGCTGCCTAACCATCTCACCAAAATTGGCTATCACTTACCATTATTGGTGTTGGTTTTATAATTTTTTTAACGGTGTAAGAACAGTTTGTTTCGTTATTACTTGGCGATATTGAATTGAAGCTGTTTTCTAGGGTCCTTATTAACAGTTGTTGAACTTTTAAGTCCATTCATTAATTGCCATCTACACTCAGCATTACTCACCTCAATAGTTGATTGGCAATGATTGCATCTCTTACCTCAGCAGAGGTGCTTCGCAGTGTCTCCATTGGAAACCCTTCCAACTTCGTTCACCCTTGTTTTTCTTCCAGTTTGGAATAAAAACCACTAGTGATTTAATTTAAATCATAGAACACTGTATAAAGTACAATTAATATCCAAAAACACTAAAAAAACTGAGGCACACAATTTTTTAGTAACCTCACTTTAATAGCCGATCAGCTATTTAAATTAACTCAGAATCCATTTAAAAAAAACAAATAAAAAAAATAGCCGAATAAATTCAAAAGGAAAAATAAATATGTGTACAATATACATTTCAATAAATAAATTAAGCTCAATAAATAAATAAAACTGTAATACTGATATGTCCATATGAGATGTGGAATTCCAAAACCAGCCAAGTCCATTCTAAAATTTTTTTTTTTTTTTTTTAATTCATACAGTTATTTTTTGAAAAAGGCTGCGCCGAAACTTCGGAACTTAGGTTTCAATTTATTAAGAGTTCATTATTTATTAAGGGTTTATTGATTAAGTTGTTTTAATATCCTTCAATTTTTCAAGTATGATTTTAATGACTTTTATCAGCAATAAATTTCAGTGACTTTATCAGATATATTATTATAAGCCATCTCAACCGATTCTCGCTCACGATATAGCGAAAAAGATGGTAATTTTCCAAAAATCGTCTATTGATGACGTAAGGACCAAATACTGACGATTCTCAGTCGTCACTTGGTCTTGACCAGTGCTACAAGCCTTCAAAATATAATATAATTATGGAAGTTTTGCCACCTTAATAAACTCCTACTAATAAAGAATACAATTTTGAAAAAATATATAGTTGCTTAGAGAAAAAAGTTTCATGACTTTCCTGTGAAGTTTGCTAAATGATGCTTACGCCACTTTCAAAATGACGTCGACACGAACACGCAACATATATTGTTATAAATGAATTAATTTTAATCAGTATCAAATAACTGTGTAAAATAAAAACATATTTAAAATGAAAGATTTTTAACTTGGCAAATTATCAAATATGTGTTTGAAAAAATGAGTTATAAAAAGAGATATCGTTTAATTACCTTGAATCAGATTTGGGCACCAGCGAAGCCATAAATAATATTTAAGGCGACGACAGTTAGAAAAAAGGCTTGTTTTCATCTATTTTGTAAATAGTTCCCGTCCAGATGGTCCAATTTTAATTCTGGATATGCCAATCTATAACGTACTCAGATTCTTTGGATTTTACACCCACAAAGACACTAAATGCCTAACTTTTCTTTTCAGATTTATACTACTCATTATTACTGATCCTATGAATTTATTTTATTATCTATATTCAGACAACTGGATCTGGACCAGCCTTTAGGATTATTGGGAAGCAAGGATACAAACTAATACGTTTGTAGTATAAAATGGAAGGGTGTGTATTGGTTTCGGACCTAAGCTGAAACCAATGGGATATTAAGATGTTTAGACATAATTTATTCTGTAAAATAATGGTAGTTATAAGTAGCAATAAAGATTTGAGTCAATCGGTCGTAAAAAATGGTAACTAAAAAAATTAAAACTTTTAAGTTAAAATGTTTGTAAGTTAAAATGTTTTACTTTCAACCAATATTCACTTACCGTAACTTAGTAAAAAAATTATTCCTTAAAAAAAATTCCTATAGATTCTTTCAGCAGACTATGAAATCAGCTATTATCAATCTGTTGTTATCAAAGACTTAAATTAACAAAAAAATGTCAGATACCATGTTTTACGACCGAATGCCTCATTTTATGAAGGGATGATAAAATAGAAAAGAAATTAGAAATTAATGCAATAGAAAAGAAAATTTAGTCTTGGTTCTAGAACCCTTAAGAATAACAAGCATCTATTAAAAAAAAGATTCTTCTGGTAATAAAATATAATTGTACTGAACAAAAAACAAAACATAGAAAATAAAAATAATAAAACAACCCCAGAGTTAGAACATTAAAAACAATTACTCATTTCTTGTTAAAAATCTATTTCTTCGATTAATATTTCATGATTGGAGAGCGTCTGTTTGTAAAGTAAGGTAACGAAAAGGGAAGATTATGACCGAGAGTGGGGAACTGATCGAAAGAGCTCTATTTACTGATCGTATCATGAATGATTCGTATAAAATGAAAGGTAGCTTTTTTACAATGAATTTAGATCTCGATCCCCAGGGTCCTATTTTTTTTACTAGTCTTACTTACTACTTAATTAGTGAGTCATCAAAACTTTGCAGGTAGTGGATCATTACGAGGTGATCCCTAGAGAGACCATCACTAATTGTAAAGATTGTTTTTGGAAGAAATTTGAAACTCCAAAGCTCAACATGCGTCTCTCCAAATAAGCCTGTAAATTATCTCGTTATGTAAATGATCTGTTTAGGCGGAAATCGAAAGTTTAGAAGGTTTATCAAATTAGAGTTGAAACAGTAGCAATCGATCGGCATTTTTTTGTAATTTCAATCTGATGTGAGGATTCCATGTTAGTCTCTTCTCTAGAAATATAATCCAAGGTAGCGAATAAGTTCTACAGCGGAACAATTTTAAAGAAAAGCGTAAGACAAACAGGGCCGACGTCAGCTGAGCCAGGACCGGTGGCAAAATATCACTGCGGCCTCCCCCACTCAATATTTCACATTTTTGTAAATAATATTAATATAATCTATACATATTATGTAATGAGATTTTATGAAAACGAAACTTACTACTACATTATTAATTAAGTATTTTTTTACATTAAATACAACACAATTTTTATTATTTATTAGCAAAGCCTTATTTAAATTGGTCCCAGTAATGCATATATCAAAACTACACTTTGAGTTTTCTTAAAGAAGTAAGAAACGGACATTTGCTCTCTAAGGCACCGATATACAATCATCTTGTTTCATGAGTTAAACAATCATTATCAAACCACAGTAATGAGATTAAATGGACTGATTGTAAGACCGTTACTACAAGATTGATGTAGCACTTGGCAGGCCTAAACGCCTCCACCTAAACATGCAATTGGGCCTATAGCAATTGATAGTGGAGTAATGTTGACACAGATGAAAGGGAAAAAGCGGGCATAAACAGGGAGACGAGAGCCGAGGATGATGGCGCAGTTCCAAAGGAGGGAGACAGGAATGCGAGGAATTCGGTGGCCGAGAACAACCTTTACTGACACCGATATTTTTAATAGAACACCCCGCATACCTCAAGCTCTTCACCCATCTCATTCATATAACAACCTTAATGGATCATCTCTGTACACTCTGGTTTGTATATTGTAGTGCCAGTATCGGATCCGGCATCATTGTTCACCCATAGCCAAAATAATTACAGAAAATCAGGAGCTTAAACAGAATTTTTCTTTCGAACAGATATAATTTTTTTTTCGGGGAGGGGGAAATTTGGCGCCAAAAATCGCCAAATTGGGCGTAAGTTTTAAGGATGACCAAGAAAATTGGATAAAAAATTATTGTTAAATATTATCAAAAATAATACTAACAATATGGAGGCTACGGTCGTGGCATCACCGATTTCAATGAAACTTTTTTTAGTGGTACAAGGTCGAAAAATATTACACACGTGTACGAGGGTTCTTGCCAATGCGCCATAGGAGCCAAGAAAAAAAACATTTCATGTAATTTCAACGATTCTTTTTATTATTGTTTCCTGCCTTTGATATGAATTTCAAGGTTCTCATATACCAATCGATTTGTGTTTTTGTGTAAAATAAGAAAAAAATATTTCCATTTGTATTAAATGAGCTTAGTTGTACAAAAAATAACAAAAACCAAAAGACGCTTCCAGTAAAGTAGGCAACAAATGTTTTTTTAGGAAAAATAAATTCGCTTTTAACGTCCTTTAAAACTCGTAAATACGAATTTTCATAGAAATAAAAAAATAGGCATCATTGACTTGATTTTTCTGCCAATATCCGGCGTTCACTTCAACATAACTCCTCAGGATTTTGTCAACGTTTCAACAGCCATTGGAAAGCTGAATCTGTGATCTCTAATCCATACCAATAACTTTTAGATTTTATGCCTTTAGAAGGGAGAAAAAGTAGTGTGAACTAAATAAAAAAATCTTCAAAGGTTTTATTGCATATCTCCGCTTTTGATTTGCTCACGGAGGTCGGGTTTGTTCCATTTTGTATGTTCAAAAATTTTTTTCATTGAAATCGGTGATTTGAGAACATAGGTTTCGAATGAGACTTTCTTTCAGCCTTGATTGGTTCATTCAGACTTGAGATTAACTGAGTAACTAAGTAAATAAACAAATAGTTATCCATAACATAGAAAAATTGAATTAACAATTAATGAAGGTATTTATGCTCTTCATTACGACAGTTATTCAGGTTAAACCTATTCAATAAATTTCGAGCCATTGATTTCATCATATCAATTTCAGATTCTTATTGGATGTTTTTTTTCTTATTTCATAAATTTTATAAAAGTTTTCATTTTGTTAGTTACCATGTTACCGAATGCCTCAATGTATCCATATCCACCACAGTGCAAGATAAGTTTATAAGACTATTGCCTTCGCAAGCCTGTTTTGCTGTGAAAGTTGATTTCTAGCATCCAAAAAAAATTATGATTGATTATAAAAAGTTTTGATCTCACTTGTTCTTTAAAGCGACACTATGAAACAAAGAAAAGTGAAATTATTTTTGACGAGTATGAAATGGAACAAACCATAAGAAGGAACAACAGTGCCAAATCAGCACTAGAAGAGTAATAGAAGAAGAAAGCGTAAGTTTTGTCATCCCACGATAATAAACCAGGTAAGAACTTCCAGAAAAAGTTATAAAGGTCGTAGAAAACAGTAAAGATGAAAATCAAGAAATAAGAACATGGAGGAAAAAATTTGGAAGTGACCAATTATTTAAGAAAGTTGCGCATTTCCTTTTTATGCCTGTTAAAAGTGTTAATATAACATATTGTGAATATTTTAGTCTAATTAGGGATTGATAAATTATTCGGCTCTTCTATAATCTTAACTGTACAAAATTACAGAAATGGCAAATAATTTATCAAGCCCTAATTAGATTGATCCTTCTATACCATCATGCGGACGTCAACTGAATATTTTAGTCATTTTTGTGTAACTCTGAGTTAGCTTCAATCCATAGTGGGGCCTCTTGGCCATTTTTGTCTACCCCCATGGCTACCTACAGGATGCCGCTCAGCCAAATTGTCCCCAACCGGACGTTCTGAGACTCGGCATTCACGCCCTCCTCCTGAATCTAGAAAGGAATATTGCCTTACATTTTAAATCTAAAATTACCTGACAAAAATAAAATACCTTTCCATTAGGACAAACATCTAGTAAAGACAGGATGTTGGCTGAAAATTAGAGCGTATTGTTGGCAGAAACTGTCCTTGGTGAAGTTATGTTCGGTAGCCAAACACGTAGGGTGGGTAGATATATCAACATTTTTCGGTATGTAGACTTTATTTGGCATTCGCTTTGGTTTCTTTCCCAAATCCTTTTTTTTTTTTATTGTTTTTTGTGTTTCTTTTTTTTTTTTTTGTCATTGACAATCTAATTTTATTCACAAATGACTAGAACACCTTAAATCATCTTGTGCTTGGATACTTAGGCAGATTCGAAGAAATTTACTGCCTGCGTAAATATTCATGGATCCACCCGATATGCTGGCATCCTAATTTTCCCTAAGGCAATAAGGCAGCTATGATTCTGGATCCTATCGTAGGATACGAAAGTAATGGCCTCGACCGGGCAAGTAAAGTGGAAAGAGAAAAGAAGGAAATATATGATCAGTGTATCCCTTTCCTTAAGATGTTCTGCGAGAGTTTTAGCGAAAGAGATCTCAAAGTCCTTTGGTTCGAAGCTCTATACCACAACCACAACCAGGAGCTTGATGGAGAATAAATCTATCAATATTGGCTGACAAAATTATTCTCGACTCCCTTCGAATCAATTACAACCATATGTATGGTAAATCATGAAAAGAAAAGGGATTAAATGAGAAAGTATGTATATATTTATATTTATTTAAAGCATTATTTATTTATTTTGTGTCTTTAAATATATGTATATGTCTATTCAATTTTAAATACAATTTACTACAAATTATATGAGCAATTAGATTGGTTTAAGTTTATATTAATATCAGAGTGAAATTTGTAAAATTTTATGGGAGGTAATAGCGAGAATAGAGGGTAAAAAGTAATCAGTAAAAAGAAAAGAAAAAGCAAACATTACAAAAAAAAATCTTTCTACTATATTTTATTAATATATTGAAACTGTACTATATATTTATAATGTGTTTTAACAAACGTTTAAAAAGATTTGCAGTATACTGTGTATGTAGCAACCCAATATAGTTGGACAGCACCTCTTTAAAAATAAAGTGTTTCTCTCTTAGTTTCCTGGATGGAAGAGCCATTTTGAGGTGGCATTAACCTTGTGAGAAAAACTAACAGTTCGTCGAACTTCAGTCAAACACTCTATGGGCGCAAGTTGAACGACCCTATTGGCAGAAAAAGGTGAGTGAATGATTGAAGTACGGTTTCTATTTGCTTTGTACTTCATGCTGATGATATGATATATTCATTCCTGAATCAGTAAAACGTTGACTGGTAACTTATTTACCATTATTTGAGTGACTCAAGACTTCGTTTTGAAATCTTTCAATAATAGCGTATCAGTATAGGTTTCTTTTATAACTTTCATTACTTTTTTATTTTTTTTTTTTTTTTAGTGTTATATAAGATGCGACTGTTCTTGTGGTGAACTTCTTAGCTTTTCTGACAACGAACTGAGGAGGAATGGGCTGTATTTAAGGGACCTAGTTAGGTTTGTAGTTACTTAAATTAAAAAAATACGATCCGATCGTAACTCAACATACAAAACGAGACCAAAAGAATTAAACAGTTGGCGAAATGTTATTCAGTAAAAGCGCCTCAATATAAGAAGTACTCAGTAATCCTTTGAGACAGAGCAGAACCTACTCCACAACATCACGTACTTGACGATCTTTAAGACCTAAATAACACATCAAAATTCAGGGCAATACTCAATTTTGTCGAGGAAACTAGGATATGGAGTGATATACAGTTGTGTTAATATCCTTAAATTTTTCAAGTATCAAATGTCTTCAAATCAGAGTCCCTGATTTTATCAGCAATAAATTTCAGTGACTTTATCAGATATATTATTATAAAAATTTATTGTGCAATATTTATTTAAAATTTTATTGCTTAGTATTTCTATAAAACTTTATTAAATAATATTTGTATAAAATTATATAGTATAACATGGGTATAAAACTCTATAGCATAATATTTGTAAAAAAAGAAAGGTATTGTATGTTTGTATAACACCTCGTTGTATAATAATTGTATAAAACCTTATTGTATAATATTTGTATAAAACTTTACTATATAATATTATTATAAAACTTTATTGTACAATATTTGTATAAAACTTTGTTGTATAATATTTAGGCGTCGCTAATAACAAATTTAAATGTTGATGCAACGTTAATTATATATCATTTTAAAAATAAATAAATAAATAGATCCTACTCCAGACCTAAACTTACAAGGTCCAAATGTCCGGCAACTTTCGGGAGGCCCGGAAGTCAAGAGGCCGAACCTTAGCGAAACCCGAGGGAGGGTTCATCACATTATTTTTTAATGTCTTTATTTTATTAAAAGGACCTGGCCCGACTGATAAAACGTGGCAAGAAGTAAGACGGATTGCAACAATAAGAGCGGAATGGAATTTACTTGTAGATATCCTATGCACCACTAGGAGTAAACGGAGATAAATCAATCAATCATGGAAACCTACGGTTACATCAAACTACTTCTTACTATCTTAGACATCTGCCTCACTACTAAGATACTGAAATACTAGCTTAGAAACATTCAACTCGACTCCTTCTTAACTCTGCAGAAACAGGCCCTAATATAAAGAATAAGATGTGGGAATTGAGAAGGAAGCGTTTGAAAGGAAGGATACTAACAAACATAATAATAAAACGGGCCCTTGTTAAAAGCAGAAGATGTGGCCCTAAAAAGGTTGCCATGGGAAGCAAACCAGGAATGTGTTGGATGCTAAGTTTCTTGGGGAAGCTATTGACTCGGATTCCTATCCAATCGGCTGGACATGGTCTTGCCACCTGTTTTCACATCTTTTTTTAGAAGTTAAACATTTTAATTATTTATAAATACGTACATAATTATAATAAGGTAATATATAAAATCACATACGCAATTCCTTAATTTAGTGAGTAAGAATACAGCCACTACTCTAATATGTACAACGGACAGTAGTTGCGTTATATTAGCAACATTATAGAAGATAATTATGTTTATAATTATGTAAAGATCCATGATTATATATAGATAGGATATTCATTAGAACCTTGGCGAAAATAATTAGTATTTAACGTTATAAATAATATGGAGAAGTCGTGAACATCCGAAAATACTGCCGCTTTGACGGGCGTCTGTGAAAAGGTTTGTTTATCTGGTGACTGTTTCGTAACCAGCGTGGCCTGGTATTTGCCAAGCAGCCAAAGGCATTTGAAAATCGTCTATGTTTAGACACTTTAAAGATAATGGTCTCTGGGACCTTGGCCTGCCCCTACATGGGTCAGCCTCATGCATTCCAACAATGTAGCCTCTAGGAATTTCTTTAATAAAAGTAATAATGTTATTAGATGCATTAACATAAAGTAAGTGCATATATGAGTAGCACTTCCATTTATTGTCGTCCTACACACAATATATGAATCGGCTATCCACAGAGTCTACTACATCATTTTTTATGACAGAAAATGAGAAAAATATATGGTCAAAAAGTTTGGCTGGTATCATAGATCGGCTCTTATTTCCAACCATGCTTTCAACTGTAATGTTACTAGCTTTACCCGATAAATTTTTCTTTATATCAGAATACTCTTTTTATTTGAAGAAAGTATGATTAATTTTTAATGTAAATAAACTTAATGAGGTTGATTTTCAAAACAGACAACTTTTACATTTATGATATTTAAATTTATTCCATTATTTTTCATATTCATTCCTTGTCCCATTGATCATTTTGAGAAAATACACAATTTACCTCAAATACCTACGAAACCTCTCCGCTAAGATATCATCTCAATAAAACAAAACACGTCGAGAACTCAATCCAGCTTCAGCGTCTAGATCAAGATATCGCCGTAGGCATCTGTGAATGATTACGTGAAGTATTCGCCTTGAAGACCTGCAAATCCCAGTCATCTCATGAGCTTCATTGCAACCAAGATCTGAAATCAGGATAATTTAATTTTCAAAATAAAAATTTACTTTAAAATTTAAAGAAGGTGGTAACTGATATCACTTATAGATTATATTACTCTACTTTTCTCACTTTCGAGCTGTGCAGAAGGCTTGGGAGATGATCACAATACACACAACTCAGAAAGAATATTTTGCGACTTACCAACTTATTCTGCATGATCATAGAATTGCTGTTTCAAAGTGAAATTTAATTCTTATGGGTAAATTCCACCTATTACATATTAATTACAGACAAATCTGCAAAATGAAAAAATGTCATTTTTATCGAATAACAGTAACTTATATTTTTAACCGTAACTTTTAATTGGTATTAATAACCAACAATATTTTTTTAGTCATATTTTCCCGAAAAAAATAACTACTGCAGTGGGTCGAAGGTCGGCGGTGAACGGAGGGACTGCATTTCTATCCGTTTCATAACCCCTAGAGCACGATCAAGGAAGTTTTGGAGATATATATATGTATTTTTTTTCCCGCTACCTTTAACGGCCCCCTTTGGGTCAAAAGAGCTGAAATTCGGTATGGAGGGCTTTCCTCCAGGCAGAACGATACCATTAAATCGCAGTCAAAATTTCGAAATGTTTACTTGAAATTTCGGCGTTTTGTGCATCTCTACAGCTCCACCATATTAGATTATAGGGCTGAAAATATGTATGTGAATTGAGTTGGTGTTAAGGAAGTATCTTTTGGGGGTCTCAACTTGGTTCCCCTCCTCCGGGTTTTTCGATTTTTTAAAATATTTGCGCGGCTTTTAAACCACCCAAATTGATCCAGGGAACTTAAAACCTGTTGCATTTGAAAGAAAATTAAATTACCTATAAAACAAAAGAAGTTTTATCGAAATCGGACCAGTATTTCTAAAGATATGGCTATTTCAACTCCAGCGGCGCCCGTTGGACCAAATGAGCTGAAATTCGGTATGATGGGTTTGCTGTATCGTTGGTTAGCGGAGAGGCAGAACAATATAATAAAAGTATAGGTAAATTTCGGTATGTTTGGTACAGCTGAAGTACAACCTTCAACCAATTCTACAACTAAGATAGATATTAGTGAAGATATGCCCATTAATATATGGCAGCATCTGTTATTATATTAATTGATGGCTTCATCAATTTTTATATTTTAATGAGCCTACTAGTATTATCCTATAACGATCTGTACTACTACAGAACTTTGTTTTGATATTATTACTGTATTTTTTTCTTATATTAATTATCCGATTAATTAATTAATTATTACTCGGAATTAGATTCTTAATTAATGCTAAAGATCAAGCAGCTGTAGAGAATTTTTGAAATTGGTTCCATTCCTCTACACCGAACATATGTATATTTTTAGTCATTCTTAAGCTTCGAAGAAACGGTGTTAATATGGTATTTAATACAGAAATAACCTAATAAGCTAGTAGAGGGGTGAAAAAGACCAGATGCTACGAAGGTATGTGGATTAAAAATGACGTAAATTAGTTACTGACAGAAGACAAGCAAGCCACCATGAATGTTCTGAATGGGAGGATCCTATAATTAGACTTCGGGCTGATGGTCTGTTTATCCACTCTTTGGCAGAGCACCATCCAACAGGAGTACAAGAATAATTCCACAAATAGGAGTCGCTTATTATCTAACAGGGGATCAATATTGAGATTCAAGTGTAATGCATTCCAAAGGGAGATGGAATAATGGATATTATTCTAAATTATTTCAATCATACTACAACCAGAGAGCCGATATAACTTTTCCAGAATAAGAAATACAGACACAAATAGAAACAAGATGAGGTATTCGTCCACTTCATTGCAAAATCAATTTTTTTTTCCACAATATTAAATTTAAAAATTAGGACTAACTTTAAGTTTTTAAAGTATTATAAATTACAACGAATAAAGATGTGGGAAAAAGATTGTATTGACCATCAGCATAGGCATAAAGTACACCAAGGCAACCGAGGCAATCTTTGGAGCGGCGGACGTCGGTGTGCGTCGCACAGTGGTCAAAAACCGGCCTATTTGCGAAAACAACTAGCCACTCATGTTGTCTCTATCTGAATAACACTACAAGAGGTTCGTTTTAATGTATATTTTAACGTTGAATCGAATGCAGCAAACCCCGATTCGATAGAAGTTAAACATTTCAAGATATAACTAAAAAAATATGTACAAAATTGGGCAAATTAAAGAGACAGTAAAAAAAAATATATTAACATTAATAAAATATAATTTTACTAAAAAATAATAATTTAATTTTTTTTAGCATATTATTAATATATTTTTTTATATTTTATATAGATTAAATACAAGACAAAGTGCAATAAAAACATATAAATTAAAAAAAAAAAATAATAATTTTGCTCAACTATATAAATTACATCTCGGAGATCGAGAATTCGCGTTTTTTTGTAAGTCTTTAATTTATTATAAAAAGCATCGGATGTTACTTGAAGCATGTGGATGACATTCTCATTGGTAGCGGCCCTGCTGAAATTTCGGAAATGCTCTACAATGAGACTTTCGATATTTTTTTCCTAGCTTCCTGGATTTTTGGAGTCAGCATCCCAATAGGTTAAAAAGTAGCTTAAATCATAGCGTTACCAAGCAGAAGAATCTTGTGGATGTTATTAGGCATATTATACCATCTATGTAGTTGTACATACAGTTTAATAGTTTCAAGACAATAAAATTGTGAGGCAGAACGTATAAATTTATTTTTTGATTTTTTTTATAATTATTTTTTTAATGATTTTCATATTAATTTTTTATAATAATTTTTTTTGTTTCTGGGAAAAATTTGAGGTGGTAAAGTTGAAATTCACAATCAGCACTCCAAAAAGCATAAATGATTAGATTTTCAGAACTTGTTCAAAACTTTGCATCCCATTCTGGTTCCATTTGACTGGACTACATTGCGTCTCCTACGTTCGACTCATTTTCGTATCAGAACGGAGTGGTAAAACAAAAAGTCTTTAGAATCGAAATTGCAGGTAATTTAAACTTGTTTAACTTAATATAAAATAAATAATAGACAATGTCCATATTAATGGTTTGAAGTAATGAGCAAAAAAGAAAAAAAAAAACACTTTTTGTATTTTTTTGATACTTCTAGCAAAAATTTGAGGTAAACAAGTTGAAATTCATAATCAGCAATCCAACAAACATAAATAAGCAAGTTTTCAGAACTTCTCCAAAACTTTCCATCGAGATCACTTTCTGGACACGTTCTGTCAGAACAATGCTTTTACGAATTAAAATCAAAATATCAACAAATTCGCAGCTTAACGCATCTGGATACTACTTCATCACGTAAATAGAAGCCAAATAGGTTAAGAGAAACAAGTTAGAACACTGCGCTCAAAAGATGCATACTTAAAAAAAAATTATTTAAACAATTGAAAAAAAAGTACAAAAATATATATATAAAAAAGTCCTTCAACCACCCACAAGTTTCATGTACCAAATGTGAAGATGTACCAACAGTATCATTCGGTATTCATAGATAAATTAGTAGAAATGAAGTGACTCAGAATTCTGGCATCAAATTCCATACTTCTGATTATGATTTATGATTCCTGGGAGTTTGAGCTAAGAAAATACAACAATAAAATTGCCATTTTTCCTCGTGACTCTGGAAATGGGCAAGTTAAACTATTCTAAAACAATAGTGGGATATATTTGAATCGGCGTTTTGAGAGAGTTGAGATTTAGGTTTTTTTCACGCACATTGTGCGTCGCAAGACCTAAATTGAAAACAAAAATTAAAAATTATTTAACCTATTGAAAAATTCCAAAAAATAAATAAACTTGATATTAAGGGTAATTTTGTGAAGAAATTTCTTCCAGTATTTCTATTCCTTTTTTAGAATTTCTCTTAGTTTTCTTTGCAGGACAAACTCCTTAAATCCATATCTTCTAGGACAATTTTACGGTATTCACTCTCATTGTCATGATAATATGCATGAACTCTATTATTTCGTCTTAATTTCTATACTATTAAAACCTTATTTTTTCATTAATTACTAATAATCAGAGTGTCACATTCTTATATCAATTTCATTGTCACAGTGTATCTACTTCCAAGGATTTAGACTCTCTTTTTTATCAGTGCATTTTTAGTGTTTTTAACACTACCTGTTGCTGTAGCTAGAAAAGAAAGATCACTCTCAAAACTTAATAAGCAAATAGTTGAGAATTACTATGTGTTCAACTAAGCAATCTAAGCGTTTTAAGAATAGAAAATGAAAGAGCCCGAACGTTTTATTTAGAAAAATTTGTGGGAAAATTTTTCTAACCGAAGAGAGCGGATAATTTCACACAATAATTTATTGAATAATATAGTATTCGATTTTAATCTATTTTAATACAGATTTTTTCTTAGTAAAAATTGTATTATATTTTTTTTGTGTGTGTGTTTTCCTACCTTTATAATTAACATTAATATCATTTAACAAATATTTAGTAATTTACTCACTTACTGTTGGGCGCCACAGTCCTTGCAGGACCTGGGCCTCTGCCACCATTCTTCCCCATTCCTCGCGGTCATCAATCCACCGACTCCTGGGTCTGTCCCTTTTCCTTTTTCCTACGGGTGCACCATTTAGCATCATTTTAGGCAGACTAAAAGGCTCCATTCTTTCTACATGCCCCAACCATCTTAGTCTGCTCTTCTTAATAGCCCAGAGGATATCAGGCTCCCCATATAATTCCACTAGTTCAGCATAGCTTCTGATTCTCCACCTGTTCTTTGACGGGCCCAAAGATCTTTCTCAGGACTCTTCTCTCCCAAACCAGAAGAGTTCTTCTGTTTTCCTTGGTCAGAGTCCAAATCTCACTGCCATACATTACTACCGGTCTGATTATCGTTTGATATAACAAAAGCTTTGCTTTTCAGGAAAGAATTTTGTATCGGAGAGCTTCTTCGAAAAGATGTTGGAGTCTCTCTTTGTATTTTTGTCTTCTAGTTTCCTCCATCAGCCCCTCCATCTCAAACCTACATGTTGGTTATACTTCGCCAGAACCAGGAAGTGGTCTGAGCCGCAGTCAGCTCCTCTGTAGCTTCATGCGTCCTTTATGTGCGAGAAGTGTCCACTAGTATGTGGCCCAACCGCCTTCTAGTCCTATCGCCTGGGCTCATCCATATTTCTTTGTGAATGTTTTTGTGGGGGAACGCAGTGGTCGTAACTTTCATATCTTTCGAGGGAGCGAACTCAATAATTCGGAAGCCGTTGTCATTCATGGTCTCGTGCCTGCTATGCTGCCCGGTAGTGGGTCTATATATTTCTTCCTTGCCTATCTGGGCATTGAAATCGTTAAGTATAATCTTGGCGTCGTACTGCGGCATCTCATCGTACATCTTGGTCAGTCGGGCATAGAACGCTTCCTAGTATATTTCCTCTGCATCTTCACATGGGGTATGAGTGCTAATAAATGATATATTGCAGAATCTACCTTTCAATCTGATTCTGCAGATCCTGTCATCGACGCAGTTGTATCCTAGCAGTGTATGACGGATACTTTTCTTTATCATAAACCCGGTGCCTCTCCGATTCTTCTTAGAACCACTGTTTATCAATAAATACTTTTCAAGCGATACCATTTCAGTATCAACCCATCGGAGTTCTTGTAGCGCCACCAAATCTACTTTATATTTTTTATGGGTATGTTTTCCTACATTTATAATTAACATTAATATAATAAAACAAATATTTAGTGATTAATATTTCAAATGTAAAATGTATGGAATATGGGTGAAAAGGGCATATGAATTGAGTAAGGGCGTACTCTGGATGTTCGAATTTGGGTGTAATCAACCGTTCGGCGGACC
Source organism: Rhaphigaster nebulosa (assembly GCA_948150685.1). Classification (NCBI taxonomy): domain Eukaryota; kingdom Metazoa; phylum Arthropoda; class Insecta; order Hemiptera; family Pentatomidae; genus Rhaphigaster; species Rhaphigaster nebulosa. The sequence goes on from OX411310.1 coordinate 79,435,155, forward strand.
AATACTTTTTATGTAGAGAGGCACGCGACCGAGCCCTGCCCGTCCAACCGTTGTTGGCGAGCCGTTGTTCTCGGGCTTTTGGTACGTTACTGATCATCAGTGATTGAATGACATCTATAGTCAATCTATCAACATCTAATAACGGATAAAACAGTAGTTCTTTGCTGTTTACTACCAAGATTGTTCAATAAAGTCTTTTAATCAAAGACTTATTAAAGAAAGTATGTGCGGTGAGTTACGAAAATCTAAGAGGCGTAGGTCAATATCGGCTTGAGTAACAGAAAGTAGCAAATTTTGACAAAGTTATTGGTTACTGGTTCGAGTAGTGTTGGCTTTTGCTGGATACATCAGTTTAATACATGGACACAATAGACCGTACTACTTTCAAACAGGAATCAAAAGATTTATGTATGGAAGCAAGGCAGAACAAGATCTCTTACTAGTCTACTATTGTCCCACCTGCTTACTAATGGACAGATTGAATTGTCAGTTGCAAATTCCTATATCTAAACTCACATAACTTATTGAAAAGATGAATGATAGCAAGCGATGTGTGTACGAGATTTATAATTGCCAATGTGTAAAATGTAAAATGATATTTATAATTCTACAGAAATGATTCGGTTTCATTATGTGCGTTGAGGGAATCCCTAGAGGAGATTCCAGCATGTATTTGATAGAAGCTAACTAGTACCAAACCCAGAATAAAACTCAGAATTGGACTTTCACACAACCACTTTCCTACTACTTAAACCTCAAGCAGTGATGTTCCATATTTCCACTTTTGTTCAAAGTATGAGTTGAAGAAGTTTTAAAAATTTAGAAGAAAAAAAATTGTCTTAAAGTGGCTATATTGATAGACAATAAATCCAGCATGTTCCAAACAGTAGAATAAGACAGAACATAACAAAAGCTAAAATATCTTTTCTAATCTCTAGATACACGAGGATTAAGATTCTATGAACAATGGATGACAGAGGAGCAATGGACAAAATAAAGCTTTTTTTACCATCCCCCTGCAGAGAGGTTCAAAAGATGGCGACGACCAACGAGAAGAGATGGTTGCAAGACGTTCGCAAAGGAATTGCCGCTAGAGGGCTCCAAGAGAAGAACTGGAAGATCTTTAGGGTGGTGGAACTGTTAATGAAAAAAAATATTGCCTTAAAATAAAATATTGAAAACATTGTTAGCTTAGTCACGTCCTCTATTTATTAGTTTTTAAGTAACAATCAATAGATTCTAAACATTTAAATTAAAATTTCATTCCTTGACCGTAGATTTAATAAAGCAAAAGACGGTATATTCTATAGTAGATGGTATATCGCACAGTAAGATTTAATATTGTTTTAATGTATGTAGACGTTTCGGCCTAAGTTGTAGGCTTTTATCGGGATGACTTGTCTATAGATCTGAATCAATTATGGCGATATCGTTGGCCATATAATGTAAACAAGGAGAAGATATTGGAAGGGAGGGGGAAGGGAGAGTAACAAAAAAAGCACAGGCCTAAAACATATAAATATAAAAGTCTAAAACAAGGCACAATTTTTTTTAGATCCCTTGACAAGTTACTTCTGCTAAAGGGTCAGCTGCTTGCTGGCCATAATAGCTTGTAAACGTTATTATTTCTATAAATAGTTATTTTACTTTTTTTTTCATACAAATACAGAGGAGCTGTTTGTCCGGTAATATTAACGTGGCAGGATATAAGAAAGATGTCATTTGTCTGGACAGGTTGGCGCTATGCAAACAGTGCGGTATGCACCTGTGATTCATTGCACCACGAGGGGCTGACAAAATAAACACTGAGAATAAGTATTCGAATTACGTATTTGGCAGAGGTAAACTGTTCCGATTCCAACTAAGACAGGACAGTCCAAGTATTATTTAAGTAAATATTTTAATAAACGGAATATTTAGACAATAAGTAACTAAACCTGTTGCCAACAATGTTTGCTTATTATATTTTTGAATTTAAATCTTAATTCGAAACTGTCATAATGGAATAGCGACAGTAAAAAAATTGATGATAAGATGATTACAGCATGTGACGGATAGGGGAAGACAGCACCTAGTTGCCTCTACCTGCACTTGCTTCAAGTATCGTCATTCACGGAAGCAGGGCCGCATATAGCACTAGGCAGCATTATATCTGTGAGGCATTATATATTTTATTATTATACATAACATAGTCACGTCTTCAAATTTTGCAAAAGAAGCTTAGGGAAAATTCAAATTTGGTTGTCCCGCCAAATTTATACTTACGATACTGAGTATTTCATTACCAAGTACTGAACCCAAGAACCTTGATGGTTTGTAGTGGCACAGGTTATATTTCACATAACGTTAGTACATGTTCTGCATACTTCTAAAAGAATAAATTTTATTTATTTATTTTATTTTTTGACCAATTTATTTAAACTTTTAAAAACATCAGAATGGATTATGATCAAGAAGTATTATTCTCTCGCGTAAATCTGATTCCAATCACTAGTAATTCAAGGAATGAAAGAGCCTAATGTTGATTGGCCAGAAATAGCCATCGATGACGTGTACAAAACCAATAGTAGTATTACTCACATTCCTGAGCTATTTCAGAGCTTCCCATTCGCAAGACTGATGTAACGAACTATATATTTTCGACGGTAGATTTGGCAGATACGACATACCACATAATTAACTAATGTGTTAAAGATACTAGAATAATTAATTTTGAATAGTGAGCGCAACTCCATTAAATAGTCGCAAATCATTTTATGCACCGTTATGTGTAAGACATAAAAATAGATTTATTTACACCCAACTATGTCTATAATTACTTGTCTTTTGGCATTGGGCCGTCCCTTGTCTAAATTCAACCGGCTAAATGATTGAACTCTAGGAGGAGGCATTTTAATATAACATTTCTTTTTGCTACACAGTTGACGCGTTTTTTAGTCTGAGGCCTGGTTTAGAACTGGCGGGTCGATATCCTCTTCTATTGCTAGCGAGAACTTCTTATATGGGGGTTACCAAGCACAATTCTCTCGTCAATCATATCCAATATCAACGCGTGACAAAAACTACCAAATGTCGAATAATATTATTTATTACCTTATTTTAAAACCGAATAATAATAATTATATTTTTGAGGTTCTTGATTTATTGATTATTAAATATATATGTAATTCTATTAAAAAAAGTTACAATAAACCGTACCTCTAAAGCCCTTGAAGGGTCTTGGGTTCAGTAGTTGGTAAGGACCGTACTGTTTCTAAGCCAACGGTTTTACAAGGAGGTGATTCGATCGAGATCACGCTCAACCGCCAGGTTTCCCTCCCAATTAAGGATACCCACTTTATAGAGGCTGGATGAGCACCACGAGAGTCTCCCGGTCCCTCAGTGCCAATCCACGACTCAGTTGATCCATGTTATTCAATAAGTAATAAAATTTAGTGCCAAGTACTTGATAAATCAAATGATGATTCAATATGTTTTATTTTTAATTTATTTATTTTTCAATTAATATTATTTTTAATGCACATATTTAAATTCAAATTACAATTAAATTCAAAGAATAATTAAATTCAAAAATGCCAATTCTGATCAAAATATCTCAAAATTAATATCATTCAATTTTTTTATTATAAATTATAATTTTAATATGTTTTATAACAATAATTTGTCACGGATAATTCAGGTGAAAATGTAATAAAAAAATAACAAAACAAACAAGTTGTTTTTGTTTTGTTATCAAATCAGCCAACGTTTCCGCAAAACATAGTATGTAATTTTCATGGCTACAACATAAATAAGAAAAAAAAATATAAAAATAATAATAATGGTACAAACGATAGTTGTTATACATTTAAACGTGGAAAATGTTAACGATGATGTTGCTGCTCCAACCAAAGAAAATATCCATGATGTTTAAAAAATCAGGAAATACCAAGAATTTTGAAATGGGGTTCGTCAACTTCATAGAATGGAGTATATAAAGTTATGCCCGTGATTAATATCCAGGAACAGCGACAACCCTGATAATACCAACCGCTCATTTGAGGACTTAAAACTGCCTGAAAGAAGTATCGGAAAGGGCAAAAAACAGTTCTCGGTACAGCGAGTACCTTTCGCAAATTTACAAATATCGTTTATCATTTAAGCCTAACCCTTGGCTTTGGTCCGAGAAGGCGGATATTTCTCGCGATAGCTAAGAAAGTGTGACATTCTAAAATGGTAATAATAAAATAACAACAATTTTTTTTTTAAATAATAATATGATGGGCGGATGAAAATGATAAAAAAACAAATATAGACGAAAATGAACAATTATAAGTATGTTAAAAAGAAAAAATATGCATTAAACAATTATTGTATAAATAAATTTTGGATGCTCAATAAAACAATATTATTTTTAAAAAATATAAATAAATAAATATTTTTAATATAAAAAATAAAACTAAATAAACAGAAATAATAGGCGATGTTATCAGAGAAGTTGACGAAAACTTGGAGCAGTTAGAGTAGGCAACTATGATTTTACCCGACAAACCATCACTTCTATAATATTTCTACAAACTTTTTTTGTTGTAACTTTACTTTCTATTAAAAATTACCTCACGAATTAGCATGAAATGCAATGCACTAGTTGTGGAAAAATAGCCAGCAAATATTATGAGTCTCCTTTCAGAGAATATACTTCCGGAAATTTGTAAATAATTACGAGCATATTTATTAAATAGATTTTCTCACATCGAATCTTGAACTGATGGGTGATTTTAGCTCAGAGTTTAAGAACGATTCACTAAAAAAAAAAAAAAAAAAAAAAATTAAGGAGGAAAAATTGCTTATAATATTAATTATACGAGCATATAATATTATAATAATAGTATATTATAATATAATTATACCTCAGCGAAGAATAAATGAAAAATTATATATAATGTAATATAACTACAGAGAGCTCACTCCTTCTTTTTCTTCTGGCACTACAAACCGAAGTGCTCCTTGGCCTGCTTCAGCATTTGCTGCCAAAGGCCTCTATCCTCCACCATACGGATGTCCGCCCGCCGCATACCCTCCAACACTTTGTCTTTCCATCGCGCTTATAGAATGCATTTGGGAAGAAGAACTTATACCGGAAAAATGTAATTGTGCTATTATCAATGTGATTCACAATAAATATGACGGAATTTAGCAATAGAAGAGGAATCACTTTGCTTAATGTGGGGTATAAAATTATCGCCGTGTCACTGTACAATCGACTCGCACCCTATTATTTAAAAATAGGGTGCAGGAAAATTTAATTAAGGGATTTTGAAAAATAACAAAAAACGTTTTAGTTCCATAATTTTTTTTTTTTATTGAACACAATAGTTTTTAAAAATAATCAATACCTTGTATAATGTCCTCTGCTAGCCAGAACTTGTGTGTACCTATTAGGCATACTGTTAATAATCTTGTCACTAATTTCTTGGAATGTCACTCCATAGATGTTCCAATGCTGCACTCAGTTGTTGAAGGTCAACTGGCTGCGGATGGTGATTGAAGAGCCTTCTCTGCAATGCATCCCACATGTGCTCAATGGGATTGAGGTCTGGAGACAATGGGGGAAGGGGCAGATGGGAAATTCTCAGGTTTTTTAAACTTTGATGAACAACTCTTCCTCTATAATAATATGGAGTGTGGTTCGTTCAGCCATGTAAATGCTCAAAACGCCCAGATCTTTACACCACCTCCTCCAAACTGCACTGAAGAGAGCATGAACCCCAGCATTGTACGCATCCCCTGTTCTCTGTAGACTCTTCGGCGTCTGCTACTATAGAAACGCGACTCATTAGTAAACATGACATCAGTCACATTCCAGTTGGTGTCCTCTTCTAGGCGCTCGCTGCACCATATTCTTCTGAGTTGCTGGTGGCGGGCTGTTGCTACAGGTCGTCTCAAAGGGGCATAAGATGTAAAGCCAACTTCCCATAAGCGATAACAAATCGTTTGTATGGATAAAGGCCTTATCAAAACTCCTTGTATTTAATTGATGATCCGGCGGGCATTGTGGAAAGGGTCCCGTCTGGCAGCGATTACAATATTTCTGTCCTCCCTTTGCGTTCTAATGCGCTGCGGTCCACTACCCGGTCTCCTATTGGCACTCCCAGTCTCTTGTAATCGGGCTAAAGCCCGGGACACGACACTGAGAAACGCCAACTACCACTGCGATATCAATTTGCCGGTGACTTTGGTTGCTCAATTTCACAATAATATTGCGAACTTCTGGTTCAAAATGATGTCTTTCCATGGTTAATGAAAATACAACTGGATTAAAATGGAGAAAAGACGAGGAAAGTTTTTTGTTTACAAAATGAGTAATCTTTATGTTTACTATTCTTAAGTAAATTCGTTATTAAAAATAAGGGATTAACAATTGTTTTTAATATTTTAAAATTATCAGATAAAGAATAAATTACTAATATTCTTATTCATTTTTGAGTAATTTAGATCGATAATAGATCAGATTTTTGCTCTTCGGCAGATAGATGAAAAGATGTTGGAATACAACACGGTGACATAACGCGTGTTTATTGATTTTAGAGATGTATATGATAGGACCTACAGATCCATGGTATATGAAGCAATGGCAGATCGCTCCTAAACTTTAATCAACTTTAATTAACTTTAATCCTAAACATATTTAACCAAGATGACAATGAGGCAATCTATCAGATAAGAGCAAACGGAAAGCTATACAAATAGAGAGCTCACTAATAAACTTTAAAAAAAAGATGCGACCATACAATGGACTTTGAAAAACTATATCTCCACACCGGAATATATTTCCTCGAAATCCTTTGCGTTCCTGACGACTCTCAGCTAACTATTACGTAACCTAAACTTTCATGAAACGTTTAGTTCAGTATTTTAGGAAACCGAGAGATCGGTAACGACAAAGAAAATACGACATTGTTTTAAAATACACTTCATTGGATTCAGGTGACCCTAATTAAGTGAGATAACGCGAAAAAAAAATGTTTGATCAATTATATAAGTTTATCTTCCTCAGGTAGTAGAGACAAAATAATTGTTTGTATTGTGGAGGAAATGTAATATAGTCATAGTTTATAATTTATTTCAAGCAGTTTGTAACATTCAAAAGTGTAAGTAATGCTGTTTTTTGTTTTGTTTTTTCATTGCCTCATCCCATCGAGATGTGTCTCCGGAAGAAGGGCCCATAGCAAAAATCATAATTTTGAGAAAAACTGAATTGAAAATTTTATTGGGTTTACTGTTAAAAACGGTTTCTCTTAATAAATATTTGAATGTTTTGAGTCTCAAAGTAAAAGGGATGTATAAATTTGTTGATAAATGTTATACGTATATTTAATTTAAATTGTTTTAAATATTTGTCTGTGGGCTCTTCAACAGAAAAACGCCTCAATTATTATTTAGTATAACCTTGTTTATTTCAAACATTCAATCTTCTAAAGCTAAGAACGGCTTTGGAAATATATTAATATCAATTTTAGGATAGCGATGAAAAAAAGTGATAAATCACGTAATACTGTAAATATGATTGTAAAAATACCCCTACTGTATTGCGACAAAAACAAACTTGGTTGAAACAGGCGCGTTAGGTATACCATCCCGTATTACAAATCAAACGAGACTCTACACAAAACTGACAATAAGCCAGAAATGGACGACTATCAAATGTAATCTAACTATACTGCGAAGATCGAGGGCCATATCGTAAATGCAATACGAAATAAAAATCAATTACCAGATGTCTAATCGAATCGGCATCCGCTTAATAGTTCAAGACCGAGGAGAGTTGGATTTACTGATAAATAAAATTGTAGTAATTGTAAATTTTCCGTTCAGAGTAAAAATAATCCCAAATTGTCAATCGAACCATTTTTTTTTTTTTTTTTTAAATCAGCTTTTTTAGTTAAACCAATAAGGATACATTATTTCCTTTGCGATGAGCTAACTATAGGTGGGATGAGTGTAGCAGAGGATGGAATGCGCTGGCAGGAGGCCCGTGGATGTTTACCCCGCCACAGTCACTAGTGGCCTAGCCCTCCGACCGAGCGCGTCCCATGTCGCCCAACAGCAGCCTAGCCTGTCCCGACGAGCGTCCTGCCTCCAAATTGTAAGTCGTTAATAACATAATATTAATAAAATTAGTTAGCCAACGCATTATCTCGATGAAAATATAAAATTTATAAAAAAGTAATTTGCCGCCTGCAAAGTATTTTTGGAATAAGTAAATCAGAGCTCATATCCGGAAAGCGGTTAACTTTGCATGTCTCTTGGCCACCGGAAGTCGTCGGGATGGGATATATGGATTCTTGGGGGATCTCAGTGTTTGTGCTAAAAGATTCATGTTGTACTTTTCGTAGTATTCTGTGGCAGTATCTGAAACGGTTAGGATGTCCAAGTCCTTGTGTAGCAAGTCATTTGTCACATGAAATAGGGCGTTCACTATTTCTCGCAATGCTTTTGACTGGAACAACTGAATTCTCTGGTTGTTTAATGTTTTGACAGATCCCAATAGTTATATCTTGTATGTCCATAAAGGTTTTATTATTATTTCGTAGATGGTGTCTGTTAGTTATTGATAATTTGGAGTTTCTGTCAAGTAAGCTCGATAATAGTCAGAATCGTTTGTTCAGTTGTTTAATTTTCATTCTAATGTTCGAATGACGTACCAAATATCGCACTTACTGAGATTTAGGAATTTATGCATCACTAAAACACATATGAGGCCATGATCCATGATTTATTACTCTTCTTTTCGTTTATTTTTACTTTCCACCTGTTTTTCCAACCAAGGTGTTTTTGTAGGATAAAAGTCGCTAGTGTAGAATTTTTGTGGTATGTGCCGAATGCTGAGTCAAATGCAGCCAATAAACTCTGATCAGGCTCGGGTAAGTCTGACGTAAAAATATTGAAAAGTAATGGTTTCAGTACACAGTCCTGTGGAACTCCTAGGATAACACGTTTTATATTAGATAATTCATAACCTACTTTTACAGTAAAGTATCAGTCAGTCAAGTAAGAAAGTAATATTATCTAGCAAGTTGGAGAAGCCAAATTTTGGAGTCGAAAAGCAATCCTTCATATCAACGAGTGAATAATGCCAAGAAAACTGCAAGAAATAATTATTTGACCCTAGAGCACTGAAAATGTAATCTACCAATCGATGGCATTATTGTAAGGTTGAATGATATTCTCTGAACCCGGACTAATGATTTGGATCAGCTTTCAACATTTCTAGAGAACTGAGACGACGAAGAAGATTTTTTTCAAATAATTTGGAAAAGGAAGGAAGAAGGTTATATTAATACTAATAGTATGACAGGAATTTAGAAAGTCTGAAGGTTCATTGGCTTTTAATATAATAACAATTCAGAATATTTTCACACAGATAGAAACTTTGTTTTCCTAAAAATAGAGCTGCAGATATTAATTAAAAAGAGAATCGCTTTCCAATGTAAGTTCTTCAGGATAAAACTTGAAAGTAAGTTATAATTTTATTATAACTTTAAGTTTTGGGGCTTTTATTATTTAGTAAATTCTAAAAATAACGAACTTCGTATGGCTGAACTGATTGTGTCATTGGCAAGGGTATGTTAATTTGGTGTAAAACAAGTTAATTGCCGAGTTGGTCGTTGATATCATAGAGCGGTCGAAGTGTATCTTCTAAATGGCAAGCAAAGATTTTAGCTTTTTGAGAATCTTATTTTGCCCAAGAACCATCCTAAATACGAACCATAAATAATAACCATTATAAATAAGAAAATTTTATTTTGTAACTTAAATTTATAACGGTGAACTAAACGGTGTACAATGGCCTGAATATAACTTAAGGGAAAATAGCTCATTGATAGTAATCCAGTTAAAAAAAGTTCTCTATAAGACGCTAACAATTTTCTTAGCGTATGAATTATGAAAGATTTTCAAGAAATTTTTTCAACTTTTAGTGGATTTAAAGAGTTTATTGTAAAAATATTTTTATAATTTTTGCAGCGTTTTCGAATTGTGCGGAAGAATTCCATAGCTCAACAAAGCATAATTCAGAAGGCCATTCATAATACTCATGTAGAAAAGTTTGTTAATAGTGAAGCTTCGGTTCGTTCTTCTGGCAAACTTCAGACAAAATATTCGAGCAGTTTGTTGTCACTTTTTCCTCGATCAGATCATGCAGCTGTATTATTCTTACTACTTCTATGTTTCCAGTAATTCATTTTCTTTCCTAGTTTCCGCACATTAGCAAATTCAAACCAGATTAAATTTTATTTTCTTAGGCAGATTCTTTATAGGGTAAAAACATTAGTTTTGTCAAGAGCTATCCTTTCGCTCGTCCAGGTCAGCTCATTCCTAATAGCATTCTTATCTAGAATGATACCCATAAACATGTTAATAAAAGGAACAGGAAAAATGTAGCCCTTATAAACTACGCCATACTCCACAATTAGTCTATGGGACGTTCTATCCTAGATCCCACGATAGGGTCCTTTTTTTAATTGAATGATAACTTTATTACAAAAAATTACATACATTTTTATTACGATCTGATTAAGGCAAAGAAAGGCGTATACCATTAGAAAAAGTTAAAAATTACAATTTTTTTTTTTTTTTAAATAATCATTTTTTTTTTTTCGAGTGAACCTCGAAAATAAATCCGCACCAGGCCCAAAATTATCTAGGTACGCCATTGGGTCAATGCCCATAGTGAACAACTGGATTTATTTTGTCATTAAATTAAGTATTTAAAAACAATAACAATCCCAGTGGAATCGTCTGTCTAGGTTTAAGGAAACTTGTCTACGAATTTACTTTACAAAACCAAAAAAATCATGGATTTCAAAAAATAAATTTCGCCAAAATTCTTCATTTGAAATTCATTATTTAGTATTCCTTAAAGTACTATCAACGCCATTTTGATAAATTATTTCATAACGTGAATTTAAAATTAAAATCAAAATCACTGGCCGTACTTACTTATAGATTTTAGTAAATTGACAAAGTACCAACGTTAAAAGATCGTCTAAAAATTAAACAACTCAATTTGAAATGATTGAGAATACGAGTTTCATTCCAGTGAATTGTGGACAATACCAAGGAACTATTGAAAGGCGCTACCAGTTCGTAAATCAACAGGACTTATTGGTGATCAGTTCCATTTAGCTAGTTCTGCAGTTTCTAACCGCTGATAAATAATTTGTTTTCACGTATGCAATCTCTCATATTTATGCTTTGTATTTCAAACCCCAATGAGGAATAGGCCGGCCGATGGAAATAGAATAGAATAGAAACAAATTCAATATTGGATTCATTCAGATTTTTTGCCTCTCAATAATCAGAGGTGCTCATTCTAAAAAGATATTTGAGAAAATTCTTCAATATTCAGTTGTTTGCATTAAATAATTAACGAAAAAAATTGGTGCTTATAAGTTACTTGTATGTTAAGCTAATTCACTAATTAAATTATCAGTCGAGTCATAAATCAGTTTCCATGCAGTGTGGTTTAGCCAGATTAAATTTTATTTGAATAAAAAATATGAGATAAAATTAATTTTTATATATATATATATATATATATATATATATATATATATATATATATATATATATATATATATATAAATAATATATAAATAATCAAGCAAAGGAAGGGACTAAACTCTGAACCGAGTAATAAATTTTAAATAATTATAGAGCAAGAAATAAGAATCCATCTTAAAAAGCCTAATCATACACATAAATATTACTAGTATGGAGTAAACTATATTTCACCGGGAGACAGGTCGTCGCGACTGCTTAAACTGAGGCCAACATTTTTCACTTGGTTGGCACTGATAATAAACCTATCTTAATCAACACCTCATTACTTCAACCAGTTTGAGGTGAAATACTACTCATTTCTTCAAATATATTAATACAGTTTTTACTATTTTCTTTTCCTTAGAAGATCGAACTAATTAATAATCAATAACAGCAATTTGTTACCAGGGCCGCCGCCGTAAGTAAAATAATAAATCAGGCCCTCTTTCACTCAATATTTAATTTGCTATATTTTGTAAAATATTAATTAACATAAATATTAACAAATTTATTTTTAAAGGCCCCAGTGCTTGAAAATGTCTGTAAGATATGAGATTGAACAACATAAATAAAAATTGGTTCTCTAATTATGGTGTGCGATCTTCAACAACCCAACCTGGTAATGGTATCAGGTTAAAAATTAGAACTAATGTAAGCGTAAGAATATCACTGAAGCTATAATTCTCAATGTTTATTTATAAGCTACAGCACATGTTTTGTTTTTAAGTCACATTGACTAAAATCCTGATAGATAAATAATAGTCATATATCAATACAGTCGCCTGCCCATCACTTCCAAATATAAAATAATTGCAAGCGTATGCGTTAAATATTGCGATCAAAATATTATCCCAACAGACCCGAAACGGATAGGCTGGATTCCGTGGACACAATATCAAAGTCACAGCAGCTCCATTCTCAAAGTATCTCTTGGAAAAGAATTTTTACTAAAAAGAAATTTGGAGTAATAATTATTAATAAAAGAAATTTGTGAAATCAAATGATTAACGAATTTCGAAATGGGCTCATCACCGAAAATTAAAATGTTTTCAAGATACACAAAAACCTGGATTTCTTTTGAACCTTAGTGTGTTTCATAATTATAACAATGATGAAATATCAGCCTGCTGAATCAAAATTTCAGGTGTACAACCTCGCCAGCCACCGGCTTCAGAACAAAAAAAATCCAAAATATTGGATATTGTTTTCAATTTTTCGTTAATAACTAGAAAACTAAGAATTTTTTGGAGATAAATATTTGAAACGAAATTTTATACAAAATACGTAAATTTATTATTTAAATTAATATGATAAATATATATTAACCTGAACAGATTTTCGGTGGCGGAGATAGAGCCTTCCTGCTTGTACCTTTGCGGTGCCTCTGTCATCAGAGAGAGAATGCTGACGGAACTGGGTATCACATGCCTCATCTCCGCTTGTCCGGAACTTCCAGAGCTGCCTCTACCGAACACCGTGAATCAATGTTACAGGTTGGATATCCGGGATGTACCCACTGCCAACATCGCAATTCATCTCTCTCCAGTAGCTGACCTCATCACTAAGGTCTGTAAATCATTAATTTAAAAATTAGAATAGATTTTAATAATTTGATTTCCCCCTCCCCCTCGTTCTTCTAATTTCATAAACCATATTTCATAAATGATTTTTCAATTTAGCTGTAATGCATTGTGGCAAATAAATGTGCCTCAAAGCCTGGCAATTCACCAACATACTTCAGAATGAACGAGTCTCTCATTTTCTGAATGGAATGTTCGAAATTATATAAAAGGGTAAACCAAATAAATTACCTATACGGATTATTAAATATGTGGGATAAAATAAATTGAACAATACCTCGAAAATTCAAAAATAAGTTTTGTTGCTTTTATTGATTAATCACATTGAGGAGTCCGTATTAGCGGTACATTTCAGATAAAATCTCTGGTGTCAACAGAAAATGTATTGTTGCCAAACCTGCCATCAGCGCCCATTGGTGAGTGAGTACCAAAATGTATTTGATTTCTTGTCTTAATTAAATTCAAAATTCATAAATGTTTTATAATACTGATTTATATTAATCTAATTTAATATGTATAATAATACCAAACTATATTTTGAATTGCTTATTTTTTAATTTTTTGAGTGTTTTTAGAACTGAGGATGAATGTATAACATTCGAAACTAGTTTTCAATAAAACAAATTTATAGAAGTGGCAAATAATTTATCAATCCCTAATTGAAAAGATATTGTATAAAAGCGACAGCTTTGACAGATACCTTTATCCAACTTGCATGAACAGAGATACATATAATTGGCATTTTTAGCCTATATAGCTAAGAATTTCAGAATAATATTCAATCATGATTCACTACTACTAAAAGTTATTATTATAAGCTCAGACAATTATCTATTTTTGAAGGTCAAAAGCATACCATACATTGCTCAAAGCATGAGTGAGAAAAAGCTTAGAATTATAAATGTATCTACTGAACAACTATCAGAACTTGCTTAGCTAACTAAATCTTTAAAATAAAAAAAAATATATATATTTTATATTTTATTATATAATATATAAATATAAAACTGGTTTTGTAAAGAGTATAAATCTAAAAATTACATTGATTTCAACAAAAATAATGCTTGGAATATGATATTCTGTCATGTTCACATGAGTTAGGTACAGTTAATTATGTGCTATATGGGTTATCTAAAAGTTTATATTTGTTGCTATGGAAGGAGGAAAGTGCGCAAATAATTTTATAAGGATTTATAATATAGGTATAAAAGGATGAAAATTGTAATAAAGGTAAAATTCTTAAATTAATATGAATTGTGGAGGTCAATTTCAATAAGGTACTATATCCAAAATAGTGGTTTTCAGAAAATCATCTCATAACTTTCCCAAACTAAAACTGATATATCTTTTAAAATGTATTTTTTTGTTAGACCTTTTTGGTTACAAATAACAACAGAAAAAAATTGGCCTCAAAACCCATAAGAAATCTAAATATCTAAAATGGCATATAGAACCTTCAGGAACTGACATCCTTATATTAAATTATCACTTTCAAATAATCATTAAAATATTTTATGTTAAAATAGGTAAATGAAGAAGGAGGCCGAACATTGGTGCACTGTGTGGCAGGAGTCAGTAGATCTGCATCCCTTTGTATAGGATATCTCATGAAATCAAAAGGAATGTCTCTAGAAGAAGCTTATAACTATGTCCTCTCGTGCAGGCCGTGTATTAGACCAAACAATGGTTTCTTTGAACAACTTATACAGTTTGAAAAACAATTAAAAGGTTCGAATAGTGTAACAATGGTTTATAACGAAGCTGCAAAAGCTATCATCCCCAATGTTTATGAATCAGACTATGAAAATACAATAAGGTACATTAATCGTTCGATCGGTATAAAATAAGGAAATCCATATTATGATGTGATGGTTTTTGGACAATAAAATGTTAAATTGAATAAAATATTAGGGAAGCTAAAAAAATAATTTGAAATAGATGTGAAAAGTATTATTCTCACAATCCGCAGGAACGTAGGTAAGGTGGTTCAATCCTCATTTATCAGATGCAGTGCTCAATACATAAATAAAATAACCACATCTACCACTTGCACTACAATCCTTGATACACCCACTCAAATAATTTCTTGGAGCAGTTTTAATACGTTTATTAATACTAAACATCAATATGGTTCTTTGATACATCTCTGGGAGGAATACAATGATTAAAATAACTGAACTATCCAATCCATTAAAAATCTATACCTAGGCCTGATGGATGTGTTAACTAAGCATTGAACTTTAGCTATACAAACTAATAAAATATTTATCGAAAAAATTTAAATGTAAATATTTTGTTTTAAGTTGCAGGTGTGGAACTAGTAGAAACAATATTAACTTATTTTTATTTCTAACAATTGCATAGAACCTAATTTTATTCTAAATAAATAGCTATTAAAGAAAAAAAAATAATGATAATAGTTCCGTCCTGAAAATAATTAAATTCCAGAAGTTAACATATTGGAAATATGAAATTGTCTAAAAGTAATGCAACTTTAAAATGTAAAACAAATAAGACTGATAGTTTATCAAATAACTAATTTCACAAATGATAGTTTAAAAAAAATAAAATAATATATATTAAATTGCTTTTTTGTTACTGCTAACAGCTCAATGAAGGCGGCCAGAAACAGGGAAAATGTTAGTAGTATCTCCTAAACAACACAATTATGTAGGGTCCTGGGAATAAAGAATAACCACTGCATTACTTAGTCTTTCTTAACCATGATTAGTAATAGTTACTTTCAAATAATTATTAAATAAGAAATAATGTAATATAACCAAAAATTTAAGGAAATAATAACCCCTGATTGAAATCGGATTTATAATCACAAATTTTATTTGATCCTTTTAGGAATCAAAATAAAGGATTTGAATCTTAAAAAAATATGTTACCAGTGTAGTAAGTAAAAAAACATTCCACTGTCCTTTGCATCAATGACTCATAAACTTAAACAACTCTTAATTAAATATTATAATCTGGCAAGCTACAAAACAACCAGCGCAGAAGAAACCTCAGTCGGCTGCCCATGGTGGGGAAAACACGACCCTTCCTTCCCCTACTACTTTATCCTCTCCTCTCTTGGCATGGATCCTCATTGTGGCTATTGCTTTTGTTGTGATATCAATGCTTTCTGTTAGAGTTGCAATTGCTATTTTGTTGCTATCCTTGGATTTCATTTTTGATTTTCTGTTGCAATTGATTTAATATTTTTGTTCCCAAGCAAATGCGTGACTCATGGGCCAGTCTCAGATAGTGAGATGGGAGAGCTCCCTTCCTTTGCACCCCTCAGCCCTGTCTCCGATTTCGCAAAAGGTTGTTTTGTAACTTGCCAGACTGAACGATGATTCTGTGCGACCTTACACTTTCTTAACTGGACCACTACTCCTCATGAAACTGGATGGATCCCTTATTTCCAGAACTAAGTATTTAAGGAAAACCACCACCCTTACATTTCTTACCCTTACAAATAAAAATAAGGTACTTATGTGTCCTTATTTTTTAATATAAGATAAGAATAGTTTACTGATGATTGAACATGATCAGTCATGGGAAAATTAGTTAACTAGTAGTTTAATAGTTAATATATAACTAGTAGTTATATATTTTTAACATATATATATATATATATATATATATATATATATATATATATATATATATATATATATATATATATATATATATATATATATATATATATATATATATATATATATCACTGGCTTGGAAGAAGTGCCACAATAAGAACATTTTTGTATTTGCTTATTTTTTTGTTTGGAGAACTTCTGATCAGGTAGTAAAAAATATCAGATCTTTAGTTTGAATATTTAACCTAATAATAATTTATTTTATTTTTTTATGAAAAGCTGCGACAATTTAATTCATGATTCATGTTTAAATGATCAAAAAATGAAGATTAACCTTTCATTTTAATAAATATGATAAATATTTATTGGCTAAGACAATTTCTGACTTGATTTTTTATGAGTGAATTAAGGACAGCAATAAACCTAAATAGGCAAACTTCAAATGCTTCTCTTGTAAAATTCCACTTTTTGGTAATGCGACTCTTCTTCCAAGCCAACTATAAATATATATATATATATATATATATATATATATATATTTCTAATTTTTATTATTTTGTAAACTAATTGTAATTCTAAGGCCTTACCAAGAACAGGGCTAGATGAAATATTTCTTGTCATAATTTTATTTTTTAATTAATTTCTAGATTACTAAAAAAGCTGAAGAAGATACATAATTATAAGTGTCAATTATGGATTAATTTAAATTATTTTAAGCTATTCTGTTCCTTTCGAGTAATACATTAACTATAAACAAAAAAAGAAAAATTCAAATAAGCACCAACATAAAAATATTTAATACTCTATAATTCATGAAGTTATGTTAAAATGATAGGAATATATAATATTAAGAAACAATGTAATCATAAGATTCTAAAATGTAATGATTCAAAATTAAGCCAATTTTTAGCATGACAAGAATCAATAAAGGTTTGTGATACTAAGATTAATTTATATTAGAATTAAAACTGTATTATAATTGCATTCCATGTTTCATTTTTAAGTTATATAATATCACTAAGATCAAAAGAAAAATTAACTAATATTTTTGTATGTTGTGTGCAGCAGTAGTTTTTTGAAATATTATGTTTATATTGTAGTTATTTTAAACAAAATTAAAATTCATTATCAAATGATTTGTGCGACTTATTAATAACACCCTAATAAGACCCTAATAAGCCTGCCATTCTACCTTATCTAATTCATTGAAACACTAACTCCAGGATTTGTGCTGATAAAGTATTAAATAAGAACTTCATATTGGGGGGGGGAGGGGGGGCCTCACCGCAGACTTTGAATACAGTCAATTTTATTCGGGGGAAATATGACTAAAAAACCTGATAAAATGGTTTTAACTTTTATATAGACAAAGAATTTGTTTCTAAAAATAAGAATACCTTACTTGAAATTATAAAACATTCCATCAAGCCCCAGTCCCAATAATAAGATAATGATGATTTTTAAAAATGTGGTAGTAAAAACCCGACCTAGGATAGGAACTCAATTCTTTCATAAATAAGGAGAAAGATTGCAATAAAAAATTTAACTTTTTGGATATTTTTTTATTACAATTTTTCTGATAACATAAATAAATAAATGTCTTTGCCAAACGCAATAATTTTTAAATATAATATAACTCTAAAAATATAATTAGTCAGTCATGTATAATTTTGGACTCATTGGAGAAGAGAATGGACGTCTTTTATCGAAACTAGTTGGACTCATTCCATCATGTCGGTGAAAACGCATTTCAATCACTTTATCAAAAAACCTACTCAATTTAACAGATGCACTGCTACCAGGTGATAATGATCTACCATCTCTGCAGTCCTAGAAAAAAAAAATTGAAAGCTTTATATTAATTAATAGTAAACAATAGTAAAACTCTTTATACTATATATTTTAAATGATATAGCACCGAGAAATCAATATGAAAAATAGAACCAACATTCAGAACCACTAGTAAATTAAATATCATAGCAAAGTATCAATATCAAACAATCATACAAAGCAGACCATGATTCATGCCAATAATAACTCAAAATGACTTATAAAATGTATTGAGAGGCATCAAATATTAAATGATTCCTCACCAACATATTTCGATTTTTTTTTTTTCAGAACCAATTCATTTAAAAGTTCTAAATCTTTTAAATTTAATTTTACTAATAGCTTTAAAGCATTAAATATGATCCTGTTAGATGTAAGCTCAAGTAAAAAAGTTGATAAGATTCACACACTGATATATAGGTATCAGATTTATATGTATTTACAATTTTTTTTTTAAGTCTTGCTATTTTTCTACATTTTATTTTACGTTTCAAACAATTTAAAAAAAAAATAAAACATTTTTTATTTTACCTTTTTGATCATATGTGGAGGATATTACATATTTTTACACTTTTGGAGTAATACTACATATTTCTGTCCATATTTAGTCAACAAAGAAAATTCCCATTGGCAATTAAATTAAGAAAAAAATTAAGGAAAACAGTTGGGAAATTTTTTTTTCATATTGCAAGCATTTTAGCATCTAAACAACAAATTCTGAGAATTTCAGAGAAAGAAAATGCCCACATGCTTGAGCTGAAAATTCTATTTATATTTTCTGCGAATGTCTAAAGTTGTTTCCTCTACTAATTTTCTTAAAACATACTATTCAGAATTTGTCACACTAGTATTTTGTTTAATCTGTCAAAATGCCAAAAATCAAATCATCCTCAAAAGAGCTAGTGCTGAAATACATTCGCGAATTTCTCAATAAAAAGTTTTCACTCAGGCAATGATGTTTCGTTTTGTATAGCTGTGAAAAAAAGGTGGAAAGTCACGATTTCAACAACCCTACACAAGTTAAATAAGGAAAAGAGGAAGAATCTGAACCACAGCTTTATTTCTTCTTCATCATTATAAAGCAGGAAGTCTACTTTTAATATAGATTCGTGCCGTACTTTTGTAAGTTAGTGCAAAAAAATACTTATCTTCATTAGATAATAACAATTTTATTAAATTTATTTTTTAATTTACTGGTTTTTATTATAACTATTTTAAATTTTATCTCGTTTCAACATTTCATAATGTAAGTCATAAGCATAATAAATCATAGGTCTACTTTTAGAGAAAGGTATGCGCCCCAGGGACACTGTTTAGATGAGGATTTTTTTTTTTATATGTGTTCATTTGAAAAATTTTCATTAATCTTTAAGTATCAATCAACTAGTTCCAGACCATAGTGTAGCTATATTTAGGTTTGGGTAAAAACAAATAAAAAAATAAAAAATTGTCCCTGAGTGCAGCATGTTTATGTACCAAGGGACAAGTGGTTTACATGGATATCCAAAAAAGTCAGAAAAAAAACTTTTTTTAAAGCTTTTGAAAGAAAAACAATTGTTTACTACAATTTTTATTTAATTAAAATAACATTATTAAAAAAAAACAAACAGATAAATATTTTTTTATTATTATTATTTTTATTAGTCATTCATAATAGCAAATATCTTCGGGCATCCATAGTATCTTACCCGAAGTTCTTTAATGGCTAACATGGCTACTATAGTAAAATATAATACCCACTTAGAGCATATGATATCGCATGTCAGTTAATTATATAACAGGTAAAATATTTTAAAGAAAATTTAACAGTCTCCTGCCTCCTGTTTCATAATTAAGTGCAAGTACTAGTTAGCGTATGACTTTCTACCACTATGACTAACACTGTAAAATACGATAACATTTAAAATAGTTATATTAAAAATAGTAAATAAAAAAAAAAAAAAACATTGTATAAAACTATTATCTAAAAACGATAAGTAACATGTAGCCTCAAAAAACAAATCTATCCTCTAGTATTTTTACCACTTATTCTTGTACTTTTTTATGAAATAGGGCTCTGGTTTCCTAATAACCACATAACAGGTAAATCAAGAATCTATGATCATAAAAATCAAGAACAAATTTCCTTCATAAGCTGAAGCATAATTACAAATGCAATATGAATAGTTGATAACAATTCTTACTAGATAAAGTTTATCTGCTCCCCAATCCTGAGCAATATCACCACCACCTTTGTCGATACCATTTACCCTCTTCTCTCCAGCCAAGTCAAGCTTTGTACCAATAAATATCATTGGAATCTATACAAAAAAAATATGGTTTTAAAGAATCGGTACATAATAATTCAAAGAAATCTAAATAAAAAAAGTTTTAAATAATATCAAAAGGTGTAAGGTTTAAAAACCTGATAACAAAACCAAAAGAATGTTCAAAATAACTTCAGTTTGTGACATAATTATTACAACAAATTGAATCAAGTGTGGTATATCGTATGATCATATTATGCATTTTGGTTAATATTTTCAATAATGAACATTTGAAATTAACCGAGAAAAAAAATATTTTGACCCTCCTTCCCCCTCAAAATTTGAAGTATTATGTTTCAAGATAGTGTACAATTCAAAAACTGAATAAACAAATAAAAAATAACCTTCTAGTATTAGGTGTCATAATTTATAATTAAGTTAGAAATTAAAAGGCCAATGAGAAACCAATATATATTTTATTCCAAATTATATACAACGTTTCAGCCATCTTGAGCAATTTTCAAATCCTATGACGTATAATATACATTTTTTTAAAAATGAAAACATGTTACCCCATTTTCTTCATTTTTTTATTACTTTTTTTCTCCTTTGAATTATTTATTTTCTAAACACTAATTATGAGACGGTCCATCCTATAAGGCTATTGAAGTGACTGATTCAATTAAAATATAAAGTGTTTTGGAATCATTATACCAAAGCCTTTTAACAAAAAATCTAATCCCAATAAATTTGTTTTCATTATTTTTTGTATACACATATAGCTACTATTTGGAAATAATCAACAGCGATTTAGCATGAAAAAATTCAAGGATTTCAAGGCTTTGAACTGTAAAATTCAAGGCATTTTCCGTCAATTTATTGAATTAAATTTAAAACAAAATATGAATCATAAAATGTTATATTTGGTCGGCTTATGATAAAATGTACAATTCAGACTTGAGAATGAATTTGAATAATTATGAAAGTTTTATTCCTGTTTAATAATGAAAAACTGTTACTCAACTTCTTACACTGAGGGCTCAACGCATTTCAAGTTTAATTAAATTGAATTCATAAAATGGAATAAATTTTACCACAATTTTATTCATAAACTAATTTTATATAACAAATAAAAATTAAATAAACCCTGGCAACCCCTTATCCTAGTCACTCACCCTCGGTCTCAAGGGCAACTGATTATAAGAAGACAATTGTAAATCGAAGGTTCAAACTTGAAGCTATTTGGCTTAACTAGCTTCAATATTAGTGTATTCATACATCATTTTACCGTTCCACCCTAGTTTACTTAGCGATAGCTAAAACGGCCTGGTAAGGTAAGAAAGAACAAAGTTAGGGAAAGGAGACTTTTTCTTTCATGGAATTAGAAATGGTCAAGAGAACAACTACGTCAGCTTTCAACTCAATATTTTATACACTTGTTGCTTAGTACTAATAGAAAAATGGAATTATCAGATTAAAAATTAAAAATTCTCAATGACTGGCTGTTTTTCAAGCATAATTTCTGATTTTTTCCCAGCATCAAAAATTCAAGCAGAATTCCCGATCTTCAAGGAATTCAAGACTGCTGGACACTCTGAATAAATCGTAGTGTAATAATGTGTAGTGTTTTTTTAAGTATCTATACAATAGACTCTCACAAAAATAAATATATCATTAATAAAGTAGCACAAATTAATAAAAAATCAAGATTGTTTAGCAATTATAGCTGCTGATGCTCTCCTAATATTGTAGTTTTCAACATTCCAGCAGTGTGGATATTCTCCATCGATAGAAAACATCTATATAACCTGCTGAGCCTGTAGCATTAATGATTTTAATAAATATATTAGGTAAACCAATACCTGTTACAGGGTACATTATGAGTTAATTCTGGTATAAGCTGCTACAGAATCCACTGTAATTAGCGGTTCAGCACTAAACAATCCATTTTAGGGTAATCAGAACTTCATTATTTTAATGATAAAATCTTTCTCAAATGATTGCATTAATTAAATAAAAATTATGGCACTTATTTAACAAAATAAAGAACCTTCCCTAGTGTTCCAACAATACCTGTAAACAATTGATTCTAGCAATAGCAAGAATAATGATCACAAATAAAATTACCATTGTGGAACCAGCAAACTGTTCATTATCATATTCATCATATACTTGTTTATTTTTCCCTCCTTCTTTGTTCAAAACTTCAGCCAACCAATGCTTTAAATTTTGCTGTGATTTTCTATTTGTCAAATCATGAACAAATATAATACCTGGAAAAAATTAAATTAACTACATACAGAACAGGGATGGCTGGTAATGTAATAATGCTCACAAATATTTGTTTAACTTATAAACTCCTTGGCTATCTACCTTTTAGGATCTCTATTACAGATTAAATTAAGAAATAAAATTTATAGCCTAAACCATCTTTGAAATGACTGTCTGCAAATAGATATCTCTTCTTCAAAATAGTGTCAAAAGTTTCATGATATTAATAATTTATAAAAATTGAGGTTTATATTTATTTTAATCTAACCTCAACAGAAATTTCAAGACATAAAAAGGAAAAAAGTCCACATTAGATAGTATCAATATTCAAGAATCGCAATTAACCTAATTCATCTTTAATTATGGGGGTACCTTCAGTAAGATAAAATAAATATCCTAGAAGTTTTTCAATTAGTATAAAGGAATTAGGAATGGTGCTATAGAACAATTAGAACCATTATTTCTATAATAAGCACATATAAAGATAGAAAACCTAGTATGCCTACTTACCACATAGTTCCTAAAGAGAAAATCGGGCAACGGTTTTGTAAGAGCATAGAATCATTTCTGAGACAAGCTAAAAAGGTCAGAGAAGCTGTTGGGAGGGCGAAGTTAGAAAGGATACCAAAGTGCTTGGAGTTAGAAATTGGAAAGAGGCTGCCAAGGATAGAGGAAGATAGGCTAATCTTGTTCTGTAAGCCAAAGGTCACTTCGACCAGTAGTGCCGTCGAGTAAGTAAGTAATATTGAAAAATCATAGTGTGCAAAAACAGCTCTATAAATATGAAGTTTATAATTCTATGGAATAAGGAAAAAACTTAGGACTAACTTACAAATGATTAATTCAATAATCTCTTAAAACTCCTCTTTAGATGGATACGATTTGGTGAAACTACCTCCGGACAGTTGCATATTTTTCAAAAATCAAAGATGAAATAAAAAAATTAATCAGAAAAGAACGCATTAATCGATTTAAGAATGAAGTGTACTGCTTGAAAGATAGAAGTCTACTGAAGCCATCGATCGCTACCTGGAATAGAAAAACCATCCCCACTAGGGACAGTGGAATAAAACTGAAGAGGAGACAAAGGAGCATGGGCTTCACCTGAAGAAAAACAGAGGAGTCCCAGCCTTCCCCAACGAATTTGCTCGGTATCAGTTAAAGTCAATGAAGTACAAATTATTTAACTTAGGATTGTAAAATTAGTGTAAATGGTCAACACTTATGTGAACTCAAAATATATTTTCTAATATAAACAATATTAGTACTATGTAACATCTTAATGAATTATTGGAAATAATTACCACCACTGAATAAACCTTATGAAATAAATCTATCCCATATTATGGGCTCAGAGACAGGCACTGTTAAAGATGCCTTTTTCAGCATTTTGCTCCAACCATCTGATTTATTCTCTGGCTACTATCAGGCACTAATTTATTTAGAGTTGACCCATTAAGTGGCTCTTGAACCGCAGTTCTCATCCAGACAAAGCATACTAGTTCTCATTATTGAGTGCCAAGCCAGAATTTGAACTGGGTTAGTACTAAACCAGTACTCTACCTACTAAGCTACCTTATTAATATGTCGCTACCTTATAACAGTAAAACAAATAAAATTTTCAATGCTATGGCATTACCATGAACTGAATTATAGAAAACACTCCTTGTACTCCTGTGGTTACTACTACCACCTATATCCCATAGTTCTATAAAATAACTTTTTTGATGCTGAGTGCCTTCTCTGAATTCATGTAATTTAACTTCAACAGAACATCCAACTGTCCATGTTGGGCTGTGTATAGGCTCATTGTGTGCAATCAAGTGGGTTAAGCAAGATTTTCCTACACCTGAAATTAATAATAATTGATGGGGTTCACACATCAAATAAGCCAATGTCAAAGTTTACTGGGGTATCACTAATTGAAAGATTCCTTAAAGGGAAATTAAAAAAAGTATATTTCAAAATAGCTAGATTCCAAATCTGAGCATGGCTTGTAGAAAACAAATATTGGATCAGAAATCAATAAACAAATATTATATTGAATTGAATATTTATTTTAAAATTTGGAACATGGTGCTAAGGACAGAATTGGTGTGATACAAAATTTAAGAAAGCAACATTTCATTTGTAAAAATCCATTCAGTCCGACCGATTTATCAAAAAATAAAAGTTATTAAAAATAAACTGTTAGAAATAAGAGTTAAATCATTTCCTGACAAGCGTTTTTTTCAATGAAACATACCCGAATCGCCAACTATCAAAACTTTTACTTTATCTATAGCTGCCATTATATTCTTTTAAATTTACATACTATCAAACTAAAAGATGTAAAGATAATCTTTAGTCAATACCCTATCACTATACTTTATCAAACTCCTTTAACGAGGAACGCGTTATTTTATTATGAAACCTATACTGACGTGCAACATAACCTACCAGGATTTTAATTGAGTAAAACATTGGTTCTACATATAATCAAAACTTTTGTTTTGTCACTCTATAAATTGTGCTATGATTATAAAAATATTAACCATTTCAACAAGAACGTAAACATAGTTTTAATCGCAATAAACCGGTAATATATAAGCTAAACAACGACATCGTTAATAGAAATATATCTCTTCAATCAACCTCGGGTTTTTAAGACGCGTTAATTTACAATTGTAATTTAAAATTTCAATCGGGTAAAATTTAATGGGTCTACAATAATCCTTTTAGGGTAGTTGTAGTGACAGGAATTTCGCAACCTGAAACCTATTATAACTTAAATTTCTAAAATCAAGAGACTGTTATTTCACGAGAAATTTGGAAGTGTTGAAATTATACAGTAATGAATATGTAAGGTGGAACAATGGGTACAAATATTGACGATTAATAATCCTAAATTTTCGGAGTAATTTTATAATATTTTCCAAACGTTGTTTAGTTTAGATATTTATTTATGTATTAGTGACAAAGATTTGTTCCACAGTCAAATAAATCTTAAATTGTTATTTTTTTAAATAAAAAAAGAGTGGAATGGGTAGAGGAGTCATTGAAGACACCATGACCACTTAAATCTTTATCAAGCGTTACTTAAGTAATAAAGGTATTGGTGTTTTATCTGTCCAACTCAAAACACAATTCTATGAATCAGTTCATGTTTTGATTGATAAGATGCATCAGCTGTTCCAAACTGTGTTGATCAGATGTTTGCTATTAAAACATGGCCGATAGGTAGAAAGTCTCTGGGTAGACCGCGGTATCTGAGGAGTTATGAAATGCTTGAAGGAGCTGGAGTGCAGCAGGGGCCACCCCGATGGAAAAAGAGTTCCATAATTTCTTTTCGTTCATGAATTTAATTTAACTATGAAATGCTCCCATTATGGCTAATCCCGATTCCACTATTAATTGTGGTAAAGATGTAAGAGATTCGACCTTGGTGAGAAATTCCTTGTCGTCTTGTCTTCGTGACAGTAATAAATCACCTAAGAGACAACTGACCAACAGGAGTGTCTCTTTTCCAGAAAATGACAATCAAATAGTCACAGGCTATTTGGAGCCTGTCAACCCTTGGGAATATGGTATGTGTTACTGAAATTGATTGAACTAACTAACCCCTTGGTTTGCTTGTTTTATTCACCATAAATTAGGTCAAGTCTTATAATAACTTTTGGTTTGTACTAAATATCTGAAATTATAAACAAAGATCTCTTAATAATTAAAATTTATCATCGCCAATCCTACCAATTAAATGTTCAAGTAATTTGTTATTAATATTAAGAATTAATCAGTCAGTTAAAGAAATTAATTGAATACTTTAAAGTATATTTGAAGTAAACCTTCAGTTCTTGGCTTCCTATCTACTGGTTGTTAAATGTTCAATTTATCAGTTAATTCACTTCAAATAAAAATTAATATATCTTAAGCATCATGGCAAATAAATAATTCTAAGCAATATTGCATGGTGTGTTTATAGTCTTCAAAAAGATAGCAATA
This sequence comes from Rhaphigaster nebulosa, assembly GCA_948150685.1. Classification (NCBI taxonomy): domain Eukaryota; kingdom Metazoa; phylum Arthropoda; class Insecta; order Hemiptera; family Pentatomidae; genus Rhaphigaster; species Rhaphigaster nebulosa. The sequence continues at coordinate 79,462,236 of OX411310.1, forward strand.
GTAATTGTATACCCACCAGTTCAATTTTTCAAATTAAACCTAAAAACATCCTTTGTTTACCCCACAAGGTAATTCTTAACTTCTGTTTTGGTTGATATTATCATTAATTATGTTTTACCTTATACTTGGATCCCCATTGATAAAAAAATACATGTATATATATTTCAGTTGTACATAAATTCATTGCCTTTTATCAATAATTTATTGCTTTTGAATTTATAATTTCATGATACATGCTTTCTATTAATAATATATCATTAAGGAAGGTTAATGCCCTTGGTATATAAATAGTTTTTGAACATCATTACTGTTTGTTTTCTGCGGTCATTAAAGGTTCAGGAAGTTCTTTAAAATCTCCATTCTAGAAAATGATTCTCCTTCTTATGAATGTGTATTTGGAAATCTGTGCATTTATATACATGCTCAAAAAAATTAGAGACTGAACTTTCTTATTTTAATTTTCATTTCCTTATCTATTAATTCGTGTGTTATATCAGGATTGCCAAGTTTGGAATCGGAGCCCAAGAATGGTTTTTACCATTAGATATATCATGATGGATGCCTATAGGTAATCATGCTTTATAACTTTTTTAAGATACTTACTTGACAGGTAAACAGGTTTATTGAGACCTTTGAATGTTAGTGGACAGAAGAGCCAAGAGTGACAGAGCTCGTTCTGGCTCTATAGATAGATGGTTTCATGTAGAATTTGTTCATATTCTCCTGCTGTCTGTTTGAAATGTAGTTTTCAGATTCACTGAATAGGTGCTCCTTTTTCTTCTTTTTTTTTAGCTGAAAGTACAAATAAAGAGACTGTATTAGTTAATTATCTGAGATCGTGTGAGAAACATGGAACAAAGCCGATTCAGATTGTCATAGATCAGCTTGAGGTAAGATAATTCAAATTATTTTTATATTATATTTGAATATTAATAGACCGTGTATTTCGCCTGATAATTTTTGTTGGATTTTTTGTTCCATGAAAGAAAAAACTAGGAATTATTAAAAAAATTAAATGAAAGATCTATTGAGTGAAAAAATGGATCATTCTCACAGAAGTTGGCACTTTTAAACTGGATTTAAACAAAATATTATAGCTACAAAATTTTTTCTTTTATATAGTCGAATACAGATATCAAATGTGTCCAAAAAGCAGCAGGTTCATGATCAAGATATTCAGATAAAGTGCTGAGACACTGCTAATTGAGAGTTATGTTTTTCCTGTGATTCACTACAGTTGTATGAAGAATGTATTGTTGCCGACCACCACTAAATCATAATGAATCAATGCTTCATCGTGAGCTAAATTTCGTCAAAAGTGTCATTCTCTTACCATTTTTGGTATACATCAACAAAGGAAAATGAATTTTAAAGCTTTTTTGAAATATTGTTAAAACAAAAATATTATCAAGGGTTTGCTAATTAGTGCCATACAAGCAATCATAATCGAATAGATATGTTAAGAAAACACTGCATAAAACCTGACTGTAAGGAACAGAGGAATGAACATCAATAAACATAACCATTAAACATCTTGGGATTACCCTCTTCCTGAAGATTAGGTTTTATACTGAGTGAATCAACAAGTTTGGATGATAAGAGAGGGATCAAACTTTCTAACCAAGGGTTTTTCCTTGTTTTCCCTTCCAAGCAGATTGGAGGAAATCTAGATTCGAAAATTACCCGTGGGAATGAAGTACAACCTGTGAAGCAGTTTAGAAACTAGTTTTTAAGTTCTAGGATCATTTTTTGCCAAGAATTAGACAATTCTTTTGAAAATGTGTCATTTAAAATACAGTTAACAAACAAAAAGTTAAATTGATATTGTTGGCAGGCACAAAATCTGTATGGTTAACTGACTCATAGCTTAGGGTATCATCAAAGGGAACTGAATCTGGATCACTTTATGAGTATGTTTTGGTACACGTGCCCATGATTTTTAAAAATTTGAAATATGGACTATTTTTTTGCAATAAACCTGCTTAAGTAACATTTATCTCTCAGATTCCTAAGATATTCCAAATTGAAATAAACACCATGGGACAAAAAAGTGTCCTCTTTTGTGAGAATGACTCATATAAGTATTACACGTTCAGTGAAAGATGGAATCAATTGATCCTGTGTCTAACTTTGCATAAGTGCTGAGGGTATGAGAGGTATAATTACTGGGCCCGTTTTAGATCTTTTTAAAAGGTTGAAAGCAGTTTGGCTATATGTTATAAACTTCAATAATCACTCAAAATACAATTAAAAATAACACATTAATTTTCCTAAATTAATCTATTTTCAGAATACTGAATACATTTAACTAAGGATAGAGTAAATGGTCGATTGACCTCACGATGCACTTGTGGATAGTTACTGCACTTGTAAATAGTTTCCATTGGCACTGAATGTTCTAATCAGGTTAGAAGGTCATTAAAAAATAACATTTCTTTTTTTTCAATTTTGAAATATATTTTCCAAAAAATAAGCAATGAATGAATGAGAGGTATTTCAAAAAACAGTTATTAGTCCATGATCAATATTATTGTTGTTTAAATATAATTAAAAGTTAAACTGAAACTTAACCTTCACATTTACTTTAAAATATGAAATTTTATACTGGAAATTTTTTAAAGCTTACAGGCATTAAAGTCTTTCTTAGAAGTTAATGGAATCAAAAACATATTTGCACATGTTTTAAAACATTGGCATGACTTATTTTTATTTTCATTTATATAAGCATATTTACTTTATTTTTTTCTTCATATTTACATTTAATTGAATATCAGCAGATACTTTTCAGTAGCATTACTCTAATAATGATATGTCAGGCGGTACCTCCTCTCTGGCTTAGTTACTTTATTTGTATCGTCATCCCGCATCATTTTTCTTTTTAGTCTTCTCCTTGTGTTCTCTGTCATGAAATTTGCATCCATTTAATTAATATGTTTTGTTCTCCTAGTTACTTGTTGTAAAAACGTTTGTATGTGTTCATCAAACATCAGAATATGTTAGTAAGTATGCAAAGTATTGTTATTAATGTCCCATATTACTTGAGTGATAAGTCTTAATGTCTTTGAATTCAAAGTTTATAGTTGTTTTATGCGGGTCCTTTGTCCAAACTGGTTTTTATACATATGTGTAAGTTCTTAATTTTTGCCTTGTTTTTAACTTGGAGTTTCTTATGAACAGTGAATACATTTTATTGAGTTTCATATTAAATGATTTGCAGTTTTCCTTTATTCAGATATTATTATGATATATAGCCAGTATGTCAGAACTAGAACTAGAACTGATAAACTGTCAATGTGCACCACCTTTTTTCTGATGAGAACTACATTCTTAATAATTACTTATAAGACAGTACTGTCTAGGTGGGATATTAGGAGAAGGGTGATATACATATTGCTATGTTTTACCTCGATTGAGTTTGATATATATTTTATCTGATAATATATTAGTCTGTATATAGGGATGCCATTGGACAATTGTAGAGGATGATTATCCCAATAATCATGTTATAAGTCAATACGAATTACTTGTATTGTCCTTTCCAAGAGCCTGATTTGTGATTATCATTATTTAGTAATTAACCAAGATAATGTTCCTATTTTTAAGTTTAATAATAATGCTAATCAAGTTTATTGCTATCATACTTAATAAAAAATATTCAAATTAATAATGGGCGTGGTTACTAAAGAACAACCTCCTTCCTAACATTTATCTTTATTCATCAAAATTAAAGTAATAAACTGTTACAAGAGTTTAACCATGGAATGATTCAGACTAGACCTAGCCATTAACTGTTCTAACATAAATCTCTTATCTGTAATAATTGGTGTTGATGGTCCTTCAGCATCTCTCCATCGGGTTCCCCTGCATATCCTAAGTTATGGAATATGAAGAAGTATCTTCAGAAGAGAAGACCTAGTAGTTGCCCTCCAAGTTCGGCCCTCAAGCGAAATCCTAGAAGTGTCCTTTCGTTGCTTCCTCGGCTTCGGTCCCCCTTTCCTTCCTTGTTCTTCCTAAGAGGGGGTTGAAGACGTTGTTGGTTAGTTAGATCTCTGGCACTGGGCGGTACCGTTATTTGTGATTGGCCAACTAGTTTTATAGAGTGAGGAAATTCTGGGATTTCAACACATAGTTCCACACCTTGTCCGGGGTGGGACAATCTCTTCGAATCCACTAGTATCCTCTAATTGAATGATTATAGATTTTTAGATGAACAAAGTTATAATAAGTGAGGATGGAAGAGAATATGAGCGATGTAAGACTAATGTGCTATGGAGATTTCTGTCCAAAGTAGAAAGCTGCATCTAGATAGGTAGGATTGTTAAGGAATCTTGAAAAATAGACAAAGAACTTAGTACTTTTTTGAACTGACATGATCTTCTATTAAAATTTCTTGCATCTGAATGTTTTGTTATTGATGAAAGGTATTTCTAATTAGCAAAATCAATTATATAATTGGGTCCATGTATAAGTTAATTTTTTAAAAAGCTCTGAGACAGTAAAAAAAATTACACAATTTTTTAATTCATTTATCTAATAGTTGTGTTTTTATTTATTAATAAGGTAAGTTTAAATATTATTTCTATTAGTTGATAAAGGAAAAAAATGTACCAGAATTACCTCGATTAAGGGCCTTTGAAAATATTTCACTTTTTGAAACCCATAGTTGCTTTTTAAGGAGAGTGTATTCAGAAATAAATTTTTAGCAGTGATTATTGCTTTAAAAATCATAGAATTAAGTTAGAAATTTTTTATTTTGTGCAATATAATTGTTCTTATTTTGCAGTATTTTGATTATGATGAAATAGGAAGTGAGAGGTTTGATTGCTTGAATTTGAAAAGTGAGCAGCTTATTTTAGGAAGTTGTGAGGCATTAGAAGAGGTTTTAAAAAGACTTCAATTTCAAAAAATAAACCTTGAGGATACTGGTCTTGATGATGAGGTTAGTATAATGTTTTCTTTGTTATTAAATAATGGGGTGAAGGAAATAATTAAATAAAAAAATGCAAAAGCTTTTGTCACAGATACAAACTTTTACTTTTTTCAATACACTGAATAATAAAAAAACAGAGAGGTCACCTGACATCAAAACAATATTACCAAAAAATAATCTATATACATCGAAAATACATCACATACTCCCACCTTGAGAAAGATGTGGAGAGTATTTCTCAAAAACATGATACAAAAACCACCTGCACGTTCTTTTATTTCACTGAAAACGAATGGGTAAACGCACTTTCCTTCCACAACGCGTTCGCATATCAAAATATTTCTTCTCTGGTTGGTGAATGATGTCTGGTTCTGGCAGAAGACCATCTTGTGTTGTGTCATGTGATAATCGTGTCAGGTTTTGGCTCTTCGCCAAGATTGCCGAAGACTTCTAATGGGTAAATGCGCTATAGAGGCCTGGTTAGTCTTCCTTCAGCTGTGCGCAGCTGAATCAGTCTGCATCTTCCATCCTTCCCTGAGATTAATCCTTCCACCACTGCTAAAGGCCAGTCCAGTCGCTTCCGACTATCACTGCCGATCAGCACAACTTCTCCAACGACAAGATCTCTAGTGTTTCTAGAATTCCAAGCGAAACACACAAGCTGGCCAAGGTATTCCGCTCTAAATCTCTTACGAAGCTCTTCCTTGATCCTGCTTCGGTACTTCAAGCACCGATCAAAAGCCGCAGCTTCCAGATCTTCCAAATCAGGAACTCCGGCTTCAATTATCTCCCCAAGAAACATTCTTGGAGTTATAGCCACCAAATCAGTATCTCCTTCTGCTACGTAGGTTATAGGGCGAGCATTCATCATAACCTCACACTCGGAAATAATGGTTTATAATTCTTTCTTCAAACAGGCTCTGCCTAAATTCTTCTTCAAGAGCACCTTCATCATTCCTATCAATCGTTTGAAGAAACCACCCCACCATGGGCCAGAAGGTGGGTTGAAACGCCATTCTATTTGTGTAACAGTTCCACAGGCTGTAATCTTTTGCTAATCAATACCCTTTAAGGCATTACTGCTATTCTTAAAGTTGGTTCCATTGTCCGTGTAATTGTCAACGTAGAATGATCTTCTTAATTGACTGACGATGTTCTCATGATAACAGGCAATTCCATTTCTTACTCACACTGCTCCAGATGAAAATCCATGAGAAATGGGCTACTTGCAACACAAATACACTAGTGTGTGCCGATATTTTTGTGTTTTTCCATCAGAAGCAATATTTAGAAACCGTAAAAAATCCCTATGTTCTTTACGAATGCATATCTGCAGGAACACCTTCTTGATGTCTGTTATTACTCCTATTCTTTTTAGTCTAAAATGAAGTAGAATGGATGGTATTAATTCAATTAAGTTTTGACCCTTTTCTACACATTGGTTTAATGAAGGGTAATCCTTTTGAGCCGAAGCGTCAAATACTGGACGGATTTTGGTTGTGCTATTTTCTTTAAACACTGGACGATGCGGCAAATAATGTCCAACATCCCAGTTTTCAGTGGGTACTTCTTCGATAATATTATCTTGTAACCACTCAGCAAATACTTCTGAATAAGCACTAAATTTGCCCATAGTTTCAAGCTTATTGACGGTTTTAACTAATCTTTTATGGGCTAATTAATAATTTGTTGGCAACAGTGGATGTCCCTCTATCCATGGCAAGCTAACTTCATATTGACCATCAGGTAGAATATGGGTAGTTTCTAAAAAACGTTTTCTAGCGGATGATGATAACTCTTCCTTAGTTTTTATTTGTGCTGGATCACCTATACTAATTGTATCTAACCTCCATAATTGAAAGACTGACTCATCAGTGAAAAATAAATTCATAGTCATATTGAAAACGCTATTATTAATTAATTCATGGTCATTTTCTGAGGTTTTACCCATGATAGTCCAGTCTAGTTTTGTCTCAAGAGGAACTAAACCAGATTTTAATTCTACTTTCCATCCTGTCATAAGTTTACCTGTTACATCGACTCCGATTAACTGATCTATTGGCCCTATCAGATGGACATATTGGACATATCAGATAATATAATTCCCCTATCTTTTAATTGTTGAACCCAGGGACCACTATGTATTACAGGAACGGAATGACAAATCACTTCTGAATCTAAAACCTCAAAATTACACCCATAATTTTTATCAGTACTCCAAACTCTAACTTTATAACATGAGTACTTTTTATTTTCAGAATTAACGCCACCAAATAAAGCATGCACAAGAGTTTCTTGTCGAATTTCTGGGTATCCTAATTTATAAGCCATATTTTTTGTAATATAAGACCAGTGTGATCCGGTATCTATTAGGACTCTAACATTTTCTTCAACATTGCCTTTCAAAGTTACATGAAGGGTTTGCATTAAAACACTATTAAAGTTAGTGTTAGCTAAATTTTGTTCAGCCTATGTTCAGCATTTGTTCCATGCCTTCATTAATGGACAAGTTATTTACAGGTTTTTTACGATTCGGACATAATATTGGCAAATGTTTACTTCCACAAATAATACATTTTAGCATAGTTTTGCATTGTGTGGCTGAATGTCTTTCTCTTAGGCATTTGAAACAGTGACACTTTGCTTTAATGATCTCTAGTAATTCTGACAAACTAAGTGCATGTGCCTTAAAACAATTCTCACTCTGATGTCTGCCTTCGCAGAATATACAAAACTTTTTTGTCTGAGACATTACGTTTATTAAATCAGTCGCAGTCGCTATATTAGATTTGTTTTCTTTAATCGAATTTTTCTTATTTTCTTTAGAGGTAGGTTTACTTTCATTAGTTAAACTAGTTTTTGCCAGAGTTATTCTTTCTTCACTTTCTACCTCTTTTCGTAAAAATTCCAGCTCATTCATAGGCTCGTCAGCTTAATCCCTCACTCTCTTTCTTTCCCACTCTCTCAAAACATCTTCTGGAAGTGAGGATTCAACCAGAGGGAGTAACATGCATACGCACTTTTCGGTTGTCACACCTATGGTAGCCAGAGCTCTCAATTGTGTTTGCAATCGGTCTTAAAGTGAACTGAACGAATTAATCTTACTGGAAGCGTTTTGCAAGACTAAAGATAACTACTCCCTGACGTACATCTCGATTAACAGATCGTTCCTGCCAAATCTCTGTTCAATGGCGTTATCATAATTCTCTCCACATGGTGGAAAACTATAAATTAACATAATTAACGCCCTGGCTGGTGAGCCTTCGACCGTTGCTTGTACTAAATAATGAAATTTTAAATCTAAATCCCTCTTGGGATTTTCATGAATTTTTTTAAATTGTGACCAGAAATTAAGCCATTGCTTTATGTCGCCGTCATAAGAAGCAAACTTTAATGTTGGATACTTATAATTTTTATAACCTACAGTATAACCAGATTCTGAACTTAATGAATTATTAGTTTTCTAATCTTCTTCTTCTGTTTTTATTTTATCATTTTTTTTATTTACAAGCATAATCCATCTATCTCTATATGTTTCTACTTGGTCAAACTCTTGTGTAATTTCTGCTTCACTTAGCTCAATAGAAAAAACAAGTTCTCTTACCTGTTTATCCAATTTGAATAAGTGTTGTTTGTGATTTATCAGCTATCTTAGAAAATTCTTCAAATTTGCATGCCTGGGTTGTGAAGAGTCTTCTTATCTGCGTTCTCTTCCTTTTATATTTATTTAATTCCTTTTCCGATATTTTTCCTTTGTATATTATCCCCACAAAGGATGCCAAATTTGTTATTAAATAATAGGATGAAGCAAATAATTAAATAAAGAAATGCAAAGGCTTTTGTCTCAAATACAAACTTTTACTTTTTTCAATACACTGAATAATAAAAAAACAGAGAGGTTATATCACCTGACATCAAAACAATATTACCAAAAAATAATCGATATACATCGAAAATACATCAAATTTTCTTTTTCTGGATACTAGAACTTAGCATATTTTTTCTATCAATTACTATAATTACTTTTCGTTTCATTTGCTGGCTTATAATTATTAGATTTGCTCTAGGGGTTGAAATTATTGTGGTTTTAAATTTTAATTTGTTTCTTGCCATTGTATTCTATTATTCTATTATAATTTTAGTTGAACCTTTTCAGAAGTATTAGTTTCTATAAATATAATATAATTTAGCATAAACATTGCTTTAACAATTAATAAATGTTGGAGTTATCGACACATTTTATGTTTTATTTATTTGTAATAAGAACAGTTATTTGTGTGGAAATGTGGGACCCTCGCCCCAACCCATCACGGCCTCTCAGCCAGGAGGGAATATAAAAGTATAATGGATTTATTGAAGCCTATCAAGTTTATTTTGATATATTGTATTCATTTTTAATGTTGTTTATGAAATGGTTAAGAATAGTTGAAGGTTCCTTAGTTTTATCAGATTTTCTTACTTTTTAAATTTTGTCAATATTGGAGGACTAAATGTTGTACTTAGCTCAAATAATAGTTAATAAGTGTTTTAGAAGTCATAACTTAAATTTTCCGTTAATTACGCTATATTTTTTTTAAAATCCTTGTTTAAAAAACCCACTTGTAATACAGTAAAAATAATATTTTAATCCATCATAATTATTACATGTAAATTATCGTAATATTAGATTATAATATTAATACTATTCTGATTTTCTTACAGGCTGCAGTCGCTCTTTTTGATATGATAGAATATTATGAAGCCGCAACACAACTTAATATCTCAAATAACAATAGCATTGGTGTACGTGGATGGCAGGCTGCCTCCCGCATGCTGAAACGGGTGAGGTTATCCATAACATCTTTTAGTTTTAACATTATAGTAAGAATTATAAATAAACCATTATGGTTGTGTGTTTCATCATTGATTTATGACATATAATAGGACATTCTTTAATATTGTGTTCTTAATAATAAACACAATAAGCCCTGTTTTACATTAGTAGGAAATTTAACGAAAAATTATGGAATTTTATCATAATAAAGTGTAACAATTGAATTTGCATGTGTAGACAGGTCTGGTCCTATGAAAATTTTCATACATTTTTTCACCGAAATAACTCTGACAAATATTATGAAACTTGATATAGATGTTTCTTATGTATCTAGTAAAGATTCCTTAGGGGTATTCCCAAAAAATTATAATTTTTTTTGTAATATTCTCAAAAAGTTTATTGGCTGTTGAGCCATCTTAATAACATTTGCAATACCCTTTCTATAAATATATCAAAGGTCAATTTCACAGATGTTATATACCAATTGGCCATTACAGCACCATGAGTTGGAAACTATTAGAAAATGTCTAATCTGCATTACATCTGCTTGAAACTCATGTTATCAATCAGATCAAAGTAGACAAATATAGAAAAAACCAAAGAGAATATAATAAATAAAGAATTAGAGGATATGTTCAAATCTTAAATATTTTTTTACTCGAAACTATAAATTTTGCACTTATGAAATTTGTGAGGTGTCCACCATCAATATATGAATCAGTATTTTGTATTATAAAATGAATAATGTTACAACTTTTTAATTTATAGACAAAATGTTTAGAAGAGCTTGAGTGTCGAAGTATAGCATTGTCCGAGCAGGTTGTACCTATATTAGGCCGTGCATTAAGACTGGGAACTCAATTACAAGTGCTCAAGTTGGAAGCATGCAGTCTTTCAGGAAGATCACTCGTGGTCTTGGGTATGCTATAAAACTTTACTATTATTTTATTAAAACCAAATTTAATTGTAGCTATATTTTATTATTATATTGCTAATTTTAAGATAAATATAATGAATTTTTTATTACTTATGTAATATAGTAATATTTAGATGAATTTACATAAAATAAATGAAGGGTCCAGGAGTAAAACTACTTTACAGCAGTTTATATGGAAAATGAGCTGCCTTATAGCTTTCAGGATTTCGTTATGTTGAGTCCAAATAACCAAGGCTCGCAAAATGGTCTGTGTATATATGTGAACTGTCTAGCTCAAAAACGAAAAATTGTAAAGTGAAATACATGAAAAATTAAATTATTTATTTAAGATAGGCACATGCATGTGATGTTATTGATGTGATGTCAAAATCGACTAACCTGAAGTGCCACTTCATATAATTGATTTTACAATTTTTATTTTTAACTTTAACTTTTCATGTATGTAGTATATCAACTAACTTTTCATGTATGTAGTATATCAACGAGAAAATGGAGGAAAAAAAGTTATAGCAAAAAGAAAATTGTATTTGCGCATAACTCAAAAAGTGAGCATTCTATGGTAAATTTTGTAAGAAATCATGTGAAAGGTAATTAAATTCTCAAAAAAACAAATATTTAAATCGGGTCTGTAATAGAAAAGATATAGCGTATGTCATAAGGACTACTAGACCTTAGAGAGAAAACCGAGTGCTTCCGGAAGAAGACGAATGCGACTAAACCTCCTCCCACTGAGTCGCCAACCTGTTGTTAATAAAAAGCTGTCTAACAATGTAATGTAACAACATAAAAGTAGAAATTAACTTAATTATTTCTACTTTTATATTATTTAATAGAAACAAAATGATTCCTTAGAATCTAAATTGAATTTTCATGGAAACTAAACCGAAACTTTTAAAAATTATTTCAATACATGGAATCAGTGAGCAGTGCGTAGAATTCTTAGAGGCAGTTGAAGGTGTAGAAACATGTTCTCATACATACATTTCTCAATACATATAGGAAATACAAACCTTCCCTGGAGATAGTGGATAATATGGAAACTTTTCTCCAATCACTCAGAGGATGCAAATTACATTATTTATTGAGTAAGATAGAAAAAAAAATTGATCTGTCTGAAGAACTCAATATCCTAATAACAAGCTTACTTATGAACCTTTTCATGGGATTTTTAAAAATAATTTCAATATATCCTTTAGCTATCTTTGAAAATATACATATAGTAAATGTGTAATGCCGAAAGCCACAATTTCTCATATAACCCAAGACTAATGATGAAATATTGGGAAAGAAATAAATGAAACATTTTTATTTTCTGACGATAAAATACTGTAAGCATTCGAAAAACTACTTTTCTTTACCTTTCCAGCAATTGCAATGGATTTCCAACAAAAAAAAAAAGCCCACTTCCAACTTCACTGCAAATAACCTCATCTCAGTTTTAACAAACACATTCTTTTAAACTCTAGATCTTTTTTTCACATGTAGGTACTAGGAGTCTGTGGCCAAAACAGAAGTAGATGGTTCTCGCTCTATGCTTAATCATTTTGGGTACAATATTTTGCCTTTAGAAATCAAAGAACTTTTATTTTATATGATTCATGTTCACACCAAAATAAGAATTACACTGTCATAAGATTCCTTTACTTTATCATGATGGAAAAGCCAAATTTTGATACCATAAAAATGATTTTTCCAATGAGGAGCATTCATACATCGAGTGTGACCGAAATATGATTATTATAAATCAAAAACCGTACACTAAAACATCAGATGATTGTTGAGGACTTGCTGATCAAAGCCATTCTCGTTTTTCAGTCAGTATGGTTCTTCAAAAACTAAAGTCAAAGAAAAAGAAGGAAATCAACCAAGAAGTCTTACTACCACGGAGTTTGGACCATAACTCCATTCTTATACTGGAAGAGTACTCATCAAGGCTATGAAGGCTAAAGACCTCCAACTTATTACTTTTCTGACACCAGAAGAATCAGGGGATTTCTACATAAAGCTGACATCAGGAGAGGTCGACGAAAAATATGTAGATGACCTCATGGATACCAAGATTCTCTTTTTTTAGTATTTTTAATTTTGAACAAATGTTTTTTACCATACTTTCTTTTAATATAAAGGAATAATCTAATAAACCTTTAATTTATCAAAACACCAAATGGGGGTCAATTATAATTTTATTTAAAGAAAAAAAGGTGTATTAAATGGAAAAATAAACTATCTATTCTAAAATATTTGTTTAATTTCTTCTATTATTAATGATGAAATTTTACTTTATTTAGTTGCAGGTCTGAAATTAAACACCACTTTGAAAGAACTTTATTTGGGTGAAAATTACCTGGGGCCTAATGATGGTCTACAATTGTCAGGTCTTTTGAAATGTAACACTACCCTTCAGGTTCTGGATCTCAGGTTAGTTTATTATTTATTAATATAAATATTTATTTATTAATATTATTAATATTACCTAAATTTGCTACTTTGATCTTTTTAAGTTTTATTTTACTAAATCTATTAGAATTAGTGAAACTGTTGGTACGTTGGACCAGTTTGGAGAGCCTTAATATCAGCATAAATTAATATTGCTTTAGCAAATAAATAGATAAATTGGGCTGATTGATTGGGCAGAATTTTTGTAGTAAAAATAAATATATTTATTATTCTATAGAAAAGGTTGAGTATTTATGATTTTATTACAGTAATAATGGACTGGAGGACAGTGGTGTTGCACATATCTGTGATGCCTTATGTGAACAATCTAAGCCTGCTGGACTAGGAATTTTGGTTCTCTGGAACAACAAGTTAGGCCCTGGTTCAGCATATCATGTTGGAAAAGCATTGGTTAGTAAAGATTTCTACTTAAAAATCTCATTGATTTATAACAATTTCAATTTTCCCTTTAAAATTAAAAAGTGCATTTCAATATTTATTCACCTTTGGTCACAACCCTTTCAGAGATAATCTTATACTAAAATTTCATTTTTATTTTTTGAGTTTATTGTTTATCAATAGGCAAACCCAAACCCTTCAAGACAAAGTTTGATTTATGAAATTAAATATATTTTTTCTTGCTTATGTCATTAATCTGCTTTTAAATTTTTTTAGAGAGGAAATGACACCCTAGAAGTGTTGAATATTGGACAAAATGATATAGGTGATCAGTTCCTGAAAGATATTCAAGATTCATTGATAGAAAACCATAATCTTTTGAGACTGGGCATACAATCGACAAACATCAGTGGAGAAGGGGCTTTGACATTAGCACATGTTCTTACAAAAAATGCAACCCTACAGGTATGATTCAATTTTATTGTTGGTTTACACATTTTAAGTGATTCAGTTCTCTGCTATTCTTTACTAAATATCAGCTTACTTTTCGTGAAGCTTACTTAAATACTTTAAGTGTTTTCATCGCAAAGTAGAATAAAATGCAATCTATTCTTTTATTTAGTAGAGATATTCATACATTCCCAGTTAGCTTGGCTTTATTTCTGTAATAATTTGGAATGTATTTATTGCATTCCAAGTAACCATGGAATTATAAGACGCATTTAGATCTTTCACAAGACATGATATCCCTCTTTGAGAAACAGTTCGCTGTTAGCTTCAAACAAGATATCTTACAACAGGTTTTTCACTCATCATCAAAACCAATGTTTCGAGGCATGTGTTAGACATTCTTTGTTAAACCTTATTAACATTATTACTTACCTTATTACTTTTCATCACATTATAAATGTCCAATGTGTGACTTTATCAGTTTGTAACTTTAGTAAGGCAAATGTTTTAGAGCTCATTAAAACGTTGCAAGGACTATTTCAGACTGTATGGGACACCAAGAAAATCCCGAAAGATTGGGACGTTTTAATGAGCTATGTCCACCATACTTCAGGAACTTGGGGGCAATATCGTTTCTGCCTGCTGCCTTTCCTGTCTTCATCTGTTCAAGAGTCAGTTCTACTTCCTCCTCATTAATGGCTTCTTCACTGACTTCATAAAGCATCTTTTCCCTTTGTTCTCTAGCTGCTTCTTCATTAACAAAGAGATCTTCTCTGGCTGCTTCTTCATTAACAAAGAGATCTTCTCTGGCTGCTTCTTCATTAACAAAGAAATCTTCTCTGGCTGCTTCTTCATTAACTAAGAGGGTAGGGTCTATGCCATCTATTTAGTATTTTAAATGGTTCAGTCAGCAATCCACCATTACTATATTTTACCTTTCTCACTGGCTTTGCTCTTTTGCCCTTCAAAAATTTCACAGTATGCCAAAACTTTTTGATATTTACCATGTGATTCAGAATTCTTCCTCTGATATCCTTTTTTGTGCCATAACTGCTGCTTTGGCCTCATTTCTTGCTCTTTTATACTCGGCAAAGTTATCAGGTGTCTTATTCCATTGGTAGGACTTCCATGCTTGCTTCTTTTTTGCTTATTATCAATTTTACAATATTGTTCCACCATTTACTGCATTTGCCTTTTTTGATGAATTTTCGTAGGCCACAGCTCTCCTTGGCAGTTCCCAAAATGGAAGTTTTGAGAGCGTTCCATTGTTTCTCTGTTTCTCCATCTTTATATTTTATATTCCAGGTTTCAAGTCTTAGATCCTTTTCCGTGCCACATTGTTTCCGTTTAGACAGTCTTATTTGTTCCGAGGCCATGTGTGGTTCTTTGAATCAGTTTTATGGGTGATTGGCCCAGTAAAGAAGGACCCATTACTTCCCATGGGAGGAGATCCTGAGGTGTTTACTGTAAATGTCCTCATGTCAGGGTTAATGTGAGGTGTACTGTTCAGGGGGTGTCAGTGCAGTGTACTGTTCTCGAGGTGTTGAACTCAGAAAACCGGGGGAGCGTTAATCCCGACTAGCTGTACACTTGAACTATCTCCTGCGACCTTCTCTGTTCTGTTAAGATTATAAATTGTACTAATGCACTTATCAGTTATGTTTTAGTTGTGAATGTGGAAAATGATTAAACTTCTTACATATACTTTTTAAATCTGTCATTATTACCTTTTTACTTTCTTTTTTTAGAGGATAGATGTTCGTGACAATAATATTGAAGTAAGTGGTGTTGCAGCATTTGCAGAAGCATTGAAGCAAAATACCTCCATTACTCAAGTTGATCTAGACGACCAACCTAGAGGAAGAATAGTAAGTAAAGAAATTTATTATAATTTAAAATGTTTGATGATTTATTTTATCTTGTTGGATCTTATAATGACAAAAATTGTGAAGGTTTTTTTTTTCTGTTATGATAAAAATTAAAATTCATAAGTGAAAAGTATTCAATTATAAACATTAATGTGTTGGCTTAATTTAGTACGTAGTCAAGTGCGTGAAGGAACACTTAAGAATGACCAAATTCTCCTTGGCTTCAGAAAATATTAAGGCTATGAAGGGGATTGACATTGTTGCTAGCAACAATTCTCATAATTAACAGGTGTCTTCGAAATCGCAACAGGTTGTTAGCATCTTTCTGAAGTAAAAAAAAAAATCCTACTCATGATAAATTTGAAATATGGAGCAATAGTATAGAGACTCTATTACAACAGACTGCACAGAAGGCAGATACTATAAAAACTATTCAATGCTGGAAGAATTCATGGAAATTGGATATGGTCCTACACCATTAAAGATATCTGCTTCTACATAGGTACCCTCGGTTCTTATCTAGAAATAGCCAGCTCTCAGGAATCAGGAATCATGGAGCTAACTTCCACTCATTTTAACTACCCATAGACTGATGTGGTAATAAAAAAATTATTTTCAACTCTTATCAGTTATTGTTGATGCACTAAAAGTTAGTGGTTATGAAGTAGTGCATATCACTAATTTAATATCGAGATTAAAGCAGGCATTGCCAATGTTTTTTTTATAGATATTAATAAACAAGCACAAAATAAAAATATTTTTCAAATAAAATGGAAATATTATATTCGGGTGCTTATTGAACCACAGAAGTAGAAAGTGATAATATCCCAATGTGGTCTTTGCTAACGTTAAGGTCATACTAAGACCTACTGCAGTCATACACCAAGGTGTGTTAGGTGCGGGAAAAATCATGAAAGTTCCTCTAGTCAGAAGATGCAGGATACACCCGCAACGTATGCATGATTTTTTTTAAATACTTTAAATAAATTATTTTCATCTCAGAAGTTATGTCATACATTAAATCATTCATAAAAACATTCTTATTAAATTATTTCCTTTGGGAAAGATAGTTTGGCTATTCAAGCATCTAATTTTTCATGGGGTTTCTGTGATATCACAATCCATGCCAATAATGTTATTTAAACAACTTTGTATTGATTCTGGTGTAAATTACTAAATTTAATCTTATTTTGTGATTAGTAAAACTATGTAACAAGAGGGAAAATGTGCGTAAAAGTATTGTCTTGTGCCTATGTGCAAGAATATAATGAAAAGTGTACCAGATAAAGTATTTTTTTTTCATTCCAAGAGACAACCAACCATTCAAGCAAAGTGGTGTAAAGCCATGAGAAGTAATAAAGTATCTCTTACAATTTGTTTGTATTGTTGTGAATTCCATTTTGAAGCCAGTATAATGAATATGCCATTTCTTTTACAATCGCATTGAATTTTTTTTTTGTTTTATGTTAAAAAAGTATCATTACCTCTATAAAAAGTTTTGATCGAATATTTGATTAACTTTTATCACTTTATATTTTTTATTTGTGGGCTATTTATTTGCATATCAATGTTTTTAAGTGAATATAATTATATATGTATTTTTTCTTTGTTTTAGTTAGAAGAGGATACAGAAAATTATATACTATACAAAATAATGAGTTGCCATGTGATTCCCGTTGAGATCTATAACAAAAATATTGGATGTAATAATTCTAACTGTCTTATATTCTAACTACTGAAACATATGCACCTATTTACTCGATTAAATAACTCGTATTCGTTTGTTGATAAAATTATTTTTTCTGCATTTATAGCTTTTGGTTACTTTTTCAAATTAATTTGAGAAATTATGTATTAAAACAGCTTTGAAACTAAATTCAGTACAAATAAAATCTGAATTCGAACCAAACAAATGTGGTGCAGTGCCCGCATCACACAACTTTCTCTTATCACCTTATAATAATAATTTTTTTAACATAATTTTAAAGAGTTCACAATAACACTACATAAAATAAACTCAGCAGCATTCACTTCTTCTTTCACAACGTTACCATAAATTTTTTTTTTAACAAACTTTAGTGCATTATTTATTTTGGGTTTGTCAAGCTGAAATATATTTCAAAAGTTTAAGTTTTTTTTCCATTAAATTAACCTAATAATTAAAATTTAATAAGTTATTAAATTAAAATAACTTAATAATTTATACTATAAATTATTAAGTTAATTTCTACTTTTATATTACATTATTACAAAACGTATTGTTGACAACAGGTTAGTGCTTTGACAACAGCTTGGTGGGAGGAGGTTCGGTCATGTCCGTCTTATGGATACGCTCGGCTTTCCATCTAGGGTCTAATAATCCTTATAAGATATGCTGTATTTTTGCTAATACTGGTCTGATTTCGATTATTCCTTTTTTTATTTTTAAGATAAATTAATTACCTTTCATATGATTTTTGAGTTATGCACAAATAAAATATTATTTTCGTCATAACTTTTTCCCTGCATTTCCTCAGTGATCTACTATAAAGTTAAAGGGCTTTATGGAGAATAATTTAGGCAAGATTCGTCAAAATCATTAGAGCCTTTTTGAAAAAATTGTAAAAAAGTGTAAAATCGATTATACAAAGTGGCACTTCCCGTTAGTCGATTTTGACAATAAAATTGCTGTAACATCACTGGCATATAGCTAGATTAAATAGGTGATTTTAGTTTCATACAACTTTCCTTTTTGAGCTAGGCTGCTCATATATACACACACAGACCATTTTGCGATATATGCGATATATATATATATATATATATATATATATATATATACATACATACATACATACATACATACATACATACATACATACATACATACATACATACATACATACATACATACATACATACATACATACATACATACATACATACATACATACATACATACATACATACATACATACATACATACATACATACATACATACATACATACATACATACATACATACATACATACATACATACATACATACATACATACATACATACATATATATATATATTATTCGAGTGCTCTTTTAAGAAATCCATATTCAATCATTTCAAGGAATCAGTGTAAATAAAATAAAATGTTATTAGCAAAAATGGTACTAGTTCCACCTAGCTACTTTTGGGCGTGGTTTCTTGACAGGTGGGAGTATAACTTTAGAACTCAGCTACCTACCTTTCTTGCCATTTGTGCTAAATAACTGATTTGTATTCAATCGTAAAATTTATGATTGGAATTATTAATCCTTAAATAGATGTCATCTAAAATTATTAGTGCTGTAGACTTCCCCTCTCTCAAGAGATATAACCCCCTCTACAAATTTTTTTCTATTGAGGTCATGTCTTTACCGTAATTTAAATTATTTCTGATTTATCTGCAACTCCCCCAGAAGTAAGATATTAATACATCAGTATCAAACCATCGCACACAGACTTACCAAGTACATCAATAACAAAACATACAGACTTATCAAGTGCATCAGTAACAAAACATCACACACAGACTTACCAAGTACATCAGTAACAAAACACACTGACTTATTAAGTATATCAGTAACAACACATCACACACAGACTTACACATACATACACACTTCATATAAAATATTTCATGACAAACTTATACCAAGTATGGTCATAATACATAAGAAAATTCCCGAAGAAGACTGAAAAGGAACTGGTTAAGAAATCTCCTGGAATAAAATCTTTTTAAAGTTCAAGTTAGAAATAGATATCAATGATTAGAAATAGATATCAATGATTGCTGATGTCACTCATGCCTGACATGCCAATGATATCATCTAAGATTTCATCTGCTCATGGTCACAAGCAGAGCAACATGTGTGAATATAAAATTAAAGTTGAATAATTTATACATATATCGTTTTAAGCTATGGTAAAGTTTATGGAAGTGTATTCTTGTTATTCAAATTCTCATTATTTTTTTTATAAAAAAAAAAAAATTATGGCTGTAAGTAATCATTTTTAAATTTTTATTTCCAGAGTGAAACATTAGAAAAATATTCTGAAACAGTTGATGAAGTGAGATCTGCATGCTGTAGAAATGAAGCTGGAGGGGATGAAGCACTTCTTCGTGCACAGCTGTCCGTCATGGCTGCTAGAAAGATCTCTCTTACCTGTGATACATTGCGACCAGTTTCAAAGTCCCCATCCCCACAGCCACAATCACCATCATATCCACAACAATCATTCCTTCAGGTTAGTTTGAAATTTTACTATTTATATTGTATTATATTGCAAGACCTTAAATGACTTTAATGTCATGTCTGTTCTTTAAAAAAGTTCTTCTGAATTAGATATTTAAAAAAAAAAGTGAATAAATAAATGAATATTATAGAAGTTAATAAATATTTTTATTCATGCACCTTCATTACTTGTTTTAATTGTAATGGAGTTTTTGCACAAAAAATTCCTAGGAACTATCATCGTAGATTCAGGCGGAACTAATCATCTATTTACTAGAAAATATTCTTCCTCTGAACAGTATTAGAAAAGATGATATAAGTGTCTATGAGACAATTATACCGCAATAACATGTACCAGATAAAATGTGGGAATCTGATCCTTTTCATGGTACCAATGGATTGAAGCAAGGATGTAGCATGCCACACGCTCTCTTCAAGATATACCTGCACAAATCAGTGAAGCCTTGGTACGAGGAATGTGGGGATGTTGGACCGTTCATCGATGACGAACAGTTGCTATCGTTGTTTTTCGCTGGCAGAAGGTCTATCTCGAAATGATGGTGTATAACTTAAAAACTTATATGTTGTATAAACCTGCTATGAAACGGTGGGCTTAAGAATCAACTTCGAGATGACCGAGTACATGGCCATTGGTGCTCTCCTGTTAGGCAGGGAGGTCAGTAAAAAGGTTAACATATTTAAGTACCTGGGTTCTTATTTGGATGCTACTGTGTCGTCTGAGCTTGACCTCAGAAAGAAGGTGGAGCAAGCCCATAAGTCTACCCGAATATTGCATCCAGTCCTCTGGAATATGGAGATTTCCAACATGAGCAAACGCCGAATCTTCACAGCCATAATGGAGTCAATCCTGACATATGCTTCAGAAACGTAGACAATGAATCCCCATTTGTACTCAAAGGTGCAGGCGATTGAGATGGATTTCTGGAGGAGGTGCCTCCGTGTCACCAGGCTGGATAGAATTAGGAATAAAGTAATTGCCATAGGATGGATGTGGGTACAACAGTAAATGAAAGGATCGGGATATGTCGCCTAAGATGGTACGGTCATGTGAAAAGAATGTCGGATGAATGTTGGCCGAACCGAGTCCTGGATTGGGTTCTGCCAGGGAAGAGAGGACGTGGAAGGCCCAGAAACAGGTGGATGGAAGGAATCCAGGAGGAAATGGCTGGTCGGAGTCTGCAGGATTGGCTGGATCGAAGCGCTTGGGGCGCTGCGATGACTAGTTGAGGCAACCCTTGTTGGAACGTCTATAAAAGTTTAAGTAAAAGTAATAAATTGAATTAATTATTACTTTTAATCAAAATATATTCTCTTCCTATATCAGTATCATTATCTTATCAGACTGGACAGCACATGTATGTGTGGTGGCAAAATGTCGTAACTCAACTTAAAACATTTTGCCACCCTGCGATTCTGTGGCTTTTGACTTATTACAATTTGCCACAGCTGTTTTCTCATTAAATAAAAAAGAATTACTTACAAAATTTTGCTACCTTCTAAACATCAATGAATGAGACTCCAGAATGTTTAAAAACGTTTTTTTTTAGGAAAAAGTGGCATAACATTTTGCCATCTGAGCACAGAACTAATAATACATCTGAGGCTTAAATTCATCATCCCTTAATACTCAAATGTGCCAATGATGGGCACACGCATCATCCCCTGAATACTAGCATGAGGCATAGAAGCATTTATCTTTTATACAAAAAAAGTTTTTAATTCTGTATTTCCTGCAAAGCTTTGCCATTAGCTATCACACCATTCAACTGTATTGGTCTAGGTTGGTCCACTCTCCTTGTTCGGTAAAGTTTCTCCTCTATCAAGGAGTTTTCCTAAAGCGGATCTCATTACCGCATAGGGAAGCGTCCCATGGGTGGCGGATGTGGGGATGGTCGGTGGAAGTTCCTCCCGGAAAGTCTGATGGACTTGCTGACCAACAATGAGAGTGCACCTCCAGACTTACTAAAGGGTGTGACGTAGGTTTGAACGCCCTATTCACATATTTTTAGTTCACAAAGTACCACAAAAAAGTCATCGATCTCTATATCTCTATATCATCGATATTCTCCTGTTCGGGTCTCCAGGTGGGGACTACTTCAGGGGATTCATGGCGCAAGTTGAAGTTAAATGCTAATTTTATGATAAACTAGAGTGGGTTTATGATAAACTACCTCGAAACTGTATGAAAATAATATTAGGAGACGTGAATGCAAAGGTGGGAAGGGAAGAAGTATACTATCCGAAGATCGGTAAAGAAAGTTTGCACGAACATGGCAATGATAATGGGATCCGTCCAATAAACTTTGCTATCTCAAAAAACCTAACAATCAAAAGTACTATGTTTAAACTTAAGGATATTTACAAGTATATATGGACATCACCGGATTCACAAACACAAACTCAAATTGATCATGTCTTGATACAACAAAGATGGCAAAATAGTATAATTATTGTGGGGCAGAATTTGGGTCAGATCATGAATTAGTAATCGCGAAACTTCGACAAAAACAATATAAAAAACAGAAAAGGAAGCCGCATTTGTTCCGAAAATTTTGATCATAATTAAAAACCCTTCAATTAGAAATCAATTCACGGTAGATATCAAAAATAGATTTGAAGCCTTGGAATCTTTAGACGAGGATCGCGAAGATATAGACAATCTATAGATCGGAATTAGGGATAATATTAAAGAGTGAAGTAATTTGTGTCTTGGAAAAAGGGACAATAAATAGAACTAACCGTGGTTTGATAATGATTGTCTAAACTTGTGTGAAAAAAGAAAATCCCGCTAAATTAAAAGCTTTAAATAATCCAAGCGATAACAATGTTGCTAACTTCCGAGCCTTGATGAATGAAACGTCTAAATTCCTCAGAAATAAAAAACAACAATATCTTAAAAACAAAATAATAGAGATAGAAACTAATAGAATTGAAAACAACGTAAGAGACATGTGCAAGGGTATAAACAGATCGCGTTAACAGTTTGAACCCGCAATGAATGGAATCATAGATGAAAATAACAATATTTTGGCCGATCCGGAGGACATTGTGAATAAATTTAAAAAACACTTTGAAATTATTTTTAATTCGGGAAATAATAATCAATCTCCTCCTTCTGAATATCAGAGTACTAAACTATTAATTACAGAACCGAGTAAGGATGAAGTTGAAATAGCCATTGGAAAATTAAAATCTCATAAAGCAGCGGGAATCGACAACATTTCCAGTGAACTAATAAAAGCGTGCGGTGAAGCTGGAGTTTCTAAAATACATTTTATGGTTAAAAAGATCTGGGAAAATGAAAAAATGCCCGAGGAATGGAAAGAATCTATACTTATTCCGATTCGCTAAAAGGGATCGAGGACGGTTTGTAATAAAGTATAATAAAGTACTCCTCCCGGTTTGTTATAAAGTATTCTCGTTGATTCTAACTAGTCGAATCACGGAATATGCTGAGGAAATTATCGGAGACTATCAATGTGGTTTTAGACGGCGGAACCTGATGGTTTCCGTATAGTTATACGATAAATATTAGAAAAAAATTAGAATTCAACAGTGTAGTTCATCAGCTTTTTGTTGATTTCAAAAAGGCTTATGATTCCATTGATCGCCAGAGATTGTATCATATTTTAGAGGGAGTTATTGTTGACCGTATATTTATATTTAATTTAATGATTCAGTTGGCGCTTTACCACACGCCTCGCTGCCCTGAAGATGGCCTAAAATTTAGGCCGAAACGTAGGCACAATTATATAAGTTCGCATTATAGTAGTCTATTTCTTTGACTGCACCCCCCGACCAACTTCTCCCTTTAAGTATCATATTTTGATTGAGCAGGGAATACCGAAGAAGTTAGTAAATCTAGTAGGGATGTACATGACCAAATTCAATAAATTTTTCGGAGAAATTTGAAGTTCGCTCGGGTTTAAAACAAGGCGATTCCCTTTCACCTGTCCTATTTAATTTAGCACTAGAGTATGTCATTAGAAAGGTGATGTGTACCGAAAGGGGTTTAGATCTGGATTGTAAAATATCCGTGCTTGGGTTTGCGGATGATTTGGTATTATTAAGTGAGGATGCAGAAACTATAAAACTGAATACAACAACGTTGAACAAAGCTGGCACAGAGGTTGGCCTCAAAATAAATACGGATAAGATGAAATATATGGTCAGCAATAAAAACAGGGACGATTTTGATTATATAGATAGAGGAGAAAATAGGTTTGAACACGTTGAGAAATTTAAGTATTTGGGGTCTATGATTACTAGAAAAACCGAAATTCAAGAGGAAATAAAGGAGGGAAATGCTTTTTATTTTTCGGTATCAACATTACTTAGGTTGTGCATTTTGTCCAGAAACTTAAAACTTAGAATATACAAAACTATTATCTTGCCTACAGTTCTGTATGGGTGTGAAGCGTGGCCGCTAACCTTGAAGGACGAACAATGTTTTAAGGTCTTCGAGAATAACGTATTGCATAAAAATTTGTTCCAACAAAGGATGAGTCAACGGGAGAATTTAGGAGGTTACACAACTCGGAATTGCAGAGCATGCATCCTGTTAATAAAATCGAAGTAATCTCATTGTGACGATTGAAATAGGCTTGTAAAGTTGTTGGGCTCAGTAACAAACGAATTCTTAAAAAGTTAATAAACACTGAGCCGACTGGTGAACCTCCAAGGGGTAGACCAAGAGGTAGGTGGGAGGATTGTGTTTAGGGTGATCTAATGGATTTGGGTTTGGACTGTAGTCGGTTGTAGGCAGCGATTGGTGGTATCGACATCGAACCTTCGGGTTTGCTAAACTTTTTATTAATATTATTATTATTACAAACAAGTAATTGACAGTACTAAGATCAATGGTTGACTAAATGAGGAGAGATATCTGCTTTACGAATACACAAAGTTAGGAGGAGAAAAATCGAGTTCATATAATTTGATGGTCATTTGATTCCTCTTCTACACCTGAGGGGCACCTAACGAAGTTCTTTGAGGGTTAAACAAATATTTGAGAGGTCCACAAAGCATATACATTAAGTGAAATGTATCGACTATACTTCCTCTACCTTAAATAGTTGTGCAAGTAATAACTATTAAGTGAAATTTATCGACTTTACTGTTCTTCCTCTACCTTAAATAGATAGAAATAAGATAAGTAATAGCAACTAAAATTTATCGTTTCTCAAATATAAATTGTGATCATTTCCTAAAGTACTCATTACCAATTTGATGTATAAATATAGGTTTTAAACTCTCCACAAATTTATTTCCTCTACCTCACCAATTTCTCCTTAACATAGTTTAGGCATCCCAGTGCTTTTTGTATCTCTTATTTGTTGTTTTAGAGATAAAAAAAAGCATATCCATCTGAAAGATTACTTTTATCTATTTTTTAATGAACTCCTTAAATTTTGATAGGTTGGTGGCGAGGCAAAAAGAGGAGGTCGTCTAAGAAGTCCAGCACCTTCACCTATTCCATCACCTGTTGCATCTCCGTCCCCTACAAGAACTAGGTAGACCTAAAACTATGGCCGCTCAAAATTTGATAATTATTATGATTTACTATGAACTCAAAACGTGATATTAATACTTCATTTTAATGTTTGACATTTTGCATTTTTTTTATTTATTTTAATGTGCTAGTCTATCTTATTTTTGGACGATTTTCTTTTTAAAATTTATGAAATTTTCAATTTTTATGAAAATTCAATTCATTTTTTAAAATGGATTATTGTTAAACAGAGTGTCCAGCATCCTTGAATTCCTTGAAGATTGGGAATTCTGCTTGAATTTTTCGGATCAGGAAAAAATCGGGCATTATGATTGAAAAAAAGCCAGTCATTGAGAAATTTTAATTTATAGTCTAATAATTCCATTTTTCCATCAGTACTAAGCAACAAGTGAATAAAATATTCAGAAGAAGATTGATGTAGTTGTTCCCTTACCATCTCTAATTCCATGAAAGCTAGAAAACTTCCTTCCACTTACTTTGTTGATCAAACACGTATTCATTCTATGTTCTGTCTCTCCTTACTTGTTTGCTCTATCTGTTGCGAAGTGAACTAGGAATGCTATGTTGGGATGGCCCGTTCCGATTAATACTCAGAACAGAACAGCTCATTTTTTTTCACCACTGCAACTGGTGTTCTCGTTCTCATTCCGTTCCACCATTGTATCAACCTCACGTTTAGAGATGGTCCGTTCCGACTAACATCTGGAACGAAACAGCTTATTCTGTTCCACCACTGGAATGTTTTTTTGTTTTTTTTATTTGTTCTGACCATGCGACATCTTGGTGGTTCATGATTTTCGTTCCGTTCCAACCAATTTAGGGCAGCCTTTAGTTCGACTAACAAATGATTTATTTAGTTTTTTTACTAACAAATAACAAATATTTTGTTTATTTGTTATTCTAAATAATAAATAAGACAATTTTTCCAACTTTTCATTCGTTTTTCCTCTCATATTTCATGAACAGGTGAATGATTTTAGTGGTTTAAACTATTTTCCAAATCTTTAAAGGGATGCTAAAAGGAAAACGAGTGTCAAAGTTTTCCGACTTTTCATTCACTTTTCTTCTTTTATCTCGTGAATGGGTAATGGGTTTTTGTGATTCAAACGATTTTCCATTTAAAATAAAATATAAAGTGGAATCTTGTAGGATTCTAATTCCCAATAATTTTGTCTGTGAATTGTGAAACTTTCAATGATACGAAATCTCATTGTATATTATCAAATTGCATAACCTAATTTTTCATTCAAAGTTATTTGATTTAGTTAATTATGTTTTTTGTCATGTATTCGGATTTTGTCATTTTAATTAGTGTTTTTATGATTTACAAATTGCGATCATACATTTATACTGCAAAAAGTAACTTGATTAGAACAAATGGATGCTAAAAAGAAATTCCAGATTGGAATGAAAACAGAATGGAACAAAACCTAAAAACGTTAGAATGAAACTACATTACAATCTCGTTCCATTCGGATAGTTTCACAAACTGTTACATCTGGAACGGACCATCCCGAATGCTATAGAACAGTAAAATAATGTATTAGCTCCAAAATGCTCCGAGTTTCAATTTTAACCGATTTACATTCATCTTCTTACATTATGTTGACCAGTTTGCCCCTTGCCCTTGAGGCCGAGGGTGGAGTGACAAGGTTTAGGGGTTGCCAGGATTCATGTTATTCCTACTATTTTCTTCTTTTTTTTAATGTAAAATAAGTTTATGAATTAAATCACGGTGAAATTTATTCCATTACATGAATTTTATTTGTTTATGCTTGTTTTTATTTTTGGCAATGCATTAATCCCTCAGTGTAAGAAATAAAGTAACAATTTTTTATCATCAAGCAGGTATTCAACCTATATAATTATTCAAATTCATTCACAAGTCCGTATTGCACATTTTATCAGAAACCAAATACAACATTTTATAGTTCCATTTTTGTTTTAAATTCAATCCAATAAATTGACGAAAAGCGCCTTGAATTTTATAGTTCATAGCCTTAAAATGTATGAATTATGCTTTAATTTTTTCATGCTATATCGCTAGACACTCTGTTAAAATAAAAATATTACAATTAATATAAAGATAAAAATGTGCACAATTAAGTCTCTATAAATGTGTGTCAAGTTTTCTATTTGTCCATTGTTATACTTAAATGATATGTAAATTATTTTTTGTCTTTTTGTTATTTTTTTTTAGATTCCAAGTTTCAAGAGTTAATGAAGACTCTCCCCCAGAAACTCCTCCTGTCTTTAGTTTCAATCCATCTAGGTCTAGATTTAAAGTGACTGTAGTTGAACCAAGCGGAGAACAGCAGCACTCTGCCTTTATACCCCAGCCACTTCAATCTCAGCAACAGCAACAGCAGAATCCAAGTACTCCCCCTAGAACTAGAAAGTTATCATCGTGGGTTCCAATGGTGAGCATTATATTATTTTATTTTTTCATTTAAAAATCTGATGTTTTTAAAACATGCCATTTTTATCATTATTTTTGTTATCCTTCTGTTGGGGTGGAGTTTACTGTAAGAATTGAAGACATGAGTGGATAAAGGTGTTATTAAAGTTTTGAGAAAATTTCAAATAAATTTATTTTATTTTTAGTAATTTTTTAAAGACATGAACTATCCAATCAACTGAGAAATCATGCGATAAAGCAACAATTTTTGGTTATTAATGATACTAGACAAAGATAGTGCATAACTCCTCAGTAAAAAAAATCAATATTCAAAAATTTGTTACATAGCACCGTTCATCCCCACTCATGTCTTCAATTTATTTTTTGTTTTAACTAGCAGCTTGTATTGTTAAACTGGATTATTATTTCTTAAATGTGAAATGTATTCATCTGTTAAATCATGATTAAACATTTTATAGTTGAATATCATTCACAATTTTGTCAGGCTAGGAAATATTTTTGTAATTTCCTGGTTAGTAACTAATTTTGATGGATTTAAGATATGAATTTATTTTAATCAGTCTTACAATAATGCTATCATCCTTATATATATATATATATATATATATATATATATATATATATATATATATATATATATTTTTTTTTTTTTTTTTTTTTTTTTTTTTACTTGGTTTTACTGATCTTATCAATGTTGTCTTATCACAGCCTCCTATTTCAAGCTATCAAGGTTTAATGTATAGGTTTTCTACTTAGCTGCATGTAGCTCTGTAGTTTGGTATATTTTTTTTAAGTTGGTTATAAACTTAATTATTTATTAATATTTAATAACATTTCTTAATTAGAAAGATCATCAGTTGACATCTGCATGATGGTATAGAAGGATCAATCTAATTATGGATTGGTAAATTATTTGCCACTTCTATAATTTTGTTTTATTGAAAACTAGTTTTAAATGTTATACATTCATCTTCAGTTCTAAAAACACAAAAATAATTCAAAAATAAGCAATTCATAATATAATTTGTTATTATTATACATATTAAATTAGATGTCATATAAATCAGTGTTATAAGACATTTATCAATTATGAATTTAATTAAGACAAGAAATCAAATACATGTTGGTACTCACCAAGGTTCAAATGGATTATATCAAACAGAATAGTTTGTACTGGTTTCTTCTCGCATTGTACTAACAATGAACGAGAGGTAGGCAGGATGTTTTTAGGTAAACGGTTTAAGGGTCAGGGTTTTCCCAGTAATGCCGGTGAGTAATTGTCTTTTCTGTTATAGATGGGAATAAATTTAAGATTGGACTATTGGAGATATTTATTTGGTCATTTAAGCAAAAATCTGGATTGGATTTGAAGGATTTTATTATTTCAAGTGCTTCATATATATTTAATTTGAGGCTGTTTTCAACGTGATGTATTAATTTAACTCCTGAGTCTTTGATGAATTTATGATTATTTTTATTTAAATGAATTGCAAAGTTGGAATTATCTGTCTTATTATTATATGCATGTATATGTTCCTTTAATCTCTGATTTAGCGATCTTCCAGTTTTTCCCGTGTATTTGGTTGCACAATCATTACAATTTAGTTTGTATACTCCGCTTTTTTTGGAAAGGGTCTATTTTGTTTTTAGGAGAAGAGAAATATGAGGATAGAGTTTTTCTATTTTAAATGCAGGGTTTAATCCAAGTTTTTTCAATTCATTTCCGACTTTGGTGGATATAGGGCCGTAATATGTAATCAAAATATAATGTTTCGGAATGGGCCTATCTTCGGGGATTGTTGAATAGATATCATTAATTGTCTTTTTTTGTATTTGTTTTTTTAAAATATGATTGATAGTGGTTTTATTATACCCATTATTTGTTGCTATGGAATATATTATTTCAATTTCTTTATTATAGTTCTTTTTATTTAATGGTATGTTCAAAAGACGGTAAATCATGCTATTAAAGGCTGCGAGTTTATGTGCTATCGGTCTCCTAGCACCATTGTTTATAACGACATCCGTGTGGGCGGGTTTCCGGTAAATTCCAAATTCATGATGTTTGTTTTTTACTGAGATTTCTAAATCTAAAAAGTTTATGGTTTTGTTTTTTTCCAGTTCTACTGTGAATTTAGTTGAGGGATGAATTTTCTTTAAAAAATTATTTATTTGTCTTGTCGTACCAGACCATAGGCATATAATGTTTACATATCGATACCAGGTTTGTTTTATTTTAGCTCATTGATGATTGCATTTATACGGTATTTACAGTTTTATTTTACCGCTTCAAAACCTTCATTTTAAGATTGATTTTTAGAAGGTAAATGAGTTTACTATTGAATTTAAGGCTGGAGTAGGTGCCATGCACTTGTTTTATCGCAAAAAAATAGAATGCTTCCAAATTATTCGAATTTTCAATTAACCGAATGACTCTCAGTCCCATCAAGTTCAGATAATCGGAACTTTAGTGTACTTATATTTGCTCAGAAATAGATTGCAATAGCCTAAATATGCCCTATAATATCCACAGTATGAATATGTATGCGCATAATGAGAGAAAAGACTAAAACAACTTACTAGGAATCAAAAATACAAATAGGTATACTTTTTCTTGTTTTAAGGAGGATGCTAGACATTCTGAAACAGTTCAGAAGGTTCTTAAGGCCTCTTGTTCGGCATTGGAAGCAATACCATAAAGCAGGATTTCTCAACCCTTTTTTGATAATGATCCTCTTTTGATCCTATTTCTATCCTGTGGCCCCCCTGTCGGTGAGAAGGTAGCTATCTAAATATAATGTTTATTAATATTATAATAATGCATTTTATTTAGTAAGGAAATACAATTTATTACTTTTAAATACTAATTACATGTAACTGTTGTTTGATATATTTGATACATTGTTTAAAAGCCAAGAAATTCAAATTTGATTTTTATCAGGCAGAATATAAGTGAATATGGACAACTGTTTTGTTTTCATTTTATTATATTTTCCATCCTACCTTGACTTTTAGACAACTTGGGTGATGGTAGCAATAGTTTATTATGCAGTGATATGTCTGCACATAATTAGAATATTTCCTTCCATCTGCACACAAAGGATTTGTAGAGCAGTACTTCCTGGCTGAAACCCCTCATTGTTGACTTCTTGAGCATCGCCTAATTTGTTGATTTGACTTTCAGTAGAAATTAGAGTCGAGAGAACTTTTCTGAAACTTTAAGTCCTCAGTATTGGTTATTCAAATTGCAAAGCAATGTTTTGGTTATTAAAAGGGTCTCCTCCTTTCTTATGGCAATGTGCTAATTGATTGCTAAACAAAGGATTTCACACAGTTTTCATACCTATTGTCATTTATTCCCAATTCAATGGCAATTTTCAACAATGCTGAACACCACATGAGTACATTTTGCGTTATTTATTCTAGATATTTTAATAACCTACTACTCTATTTTATTTCTTCCTCAGTGAAGTTCATTGAAAAAAAGAGGGGCGAGTAATGGACTACAACATTTCATCAATGCCATAGCCAGAAAGTACGGTTATGAAGGAAGGTCGTTGAAGCAACTGAGCAACTGAATTGTTCACTCATCTTATTCTATCTAGGGGTATAAATATGCAAGAAAAGTTGTTTGCACATATCAAATTATTAAATAAATTATCAATAAAAAGTATTGTGTGAGGATTGTTATTATACAATAGTATATTTCTAGGAAAAGGTTCTGTTAAGAAATATTTCAACATTAGTTCAAATTTAAAAGAAGTTAAAAATTCAAATCCCATTTCCTCAGAGTAAAAATCAGTTTTGAGATTTAAACATAGAAAATATGATGCGAAAACATACAATTGAGATTTGAGAAGAAATAGATTTATTTCCTTAATAAATACTTAAATACTAAATAAGATAATTTTCCAATTTGCATAGAAATGTTATTAGCTTTCCATTATATTGATGATACTGGTTAGAAAAAGTTTTCAATAAACATATGTTTGCAATAAACCTCGCTGTATATACACGTAAAATTGGTACCAAGCAGGCATACATTTGTACAGACTCAGAATCTGCTCTTAAGGCTTTGAAAATAATTTTTCATTGAACCCTCTGGTTATCAACACTTTAATTCACTTAAAAACATTGTTGAGTGCTGGATGCAAGGTTCAGTTTTTGTGGTCACCGGGTCACTGTGGCATTAGAGGTAATGAGCTAGCTGATGCTATGGCTAAAAAAGCAATTAACGAAGGAGTCGCAGAACCTTCTGCATTAACAAAAGGAATGACTACCTTGGTAAAAGAAAAGGCACGGCAGAAATGGCAGTACATAAATTACAAATAGTAGAACCATATGTACTACCTAGCTGAGCTGACCTTCAGCTTTCAAGAAGAGAGGAGATAGTGCTTACCTGCATAAGCATAGGACATACAAAAATCATCCACTGGTATCTTATGAAGAGGGTTACACTGCTTCAATGTGTCTCCTGCGGGGTACCATTTACAGTATCGCACATCTCGACAGAGTGCTTGTTTGCATTTTTGCATATGCAGCCAAACGGAATGAAATTGGACTAGAGAAAGATGTAACAAATTTTGAAAAAAAAAATATTAAGACTGCGGCAAAATTGATACTATTTCTCAAACAAGTATATATATATATATATATTCCAAAATTTAAATTACCAAGTTACCAATGTCTGTAAGCTAAGTATAGGGCAGAAATAACCCATGTGGTTGAAGTGTCCACAATTGTTAATAATTAAACAATATTGCACATAAGTCATTTCATACTATAAATGCCTCTTATTGCCTTGATCTATGCATATTGATTCCATCTGTTAATAAATATAAATAATTAAGCAAGAAAAAAATGTATTTTATATACTTTAAAACCATTTCTTGAAGCGTATACTACATCTATTTTCATCATTGTCACACTGTTCTGGTATTACTAATTCATTCCTGCAATTATTTAGCTTTCATGCATCTACCTCTATGCTATTGCCCTGCATTACTTTTTTATATCATATATGTAAGTTCTATTTTCGTATTTATCTTAATAGAAGAATTCACCAGTTTAAATCATGCAACTGAAATTTTTATTAAACAAAAACAACATTAATAATAATAACAACAATAAGTTTAAAAAGATAATGAAATACAAATAAAACAATATTAATACCTGAAATAAACTGAATTTTAAGAATCTTCTTTCCTACACTATGTATTACAATTTTGAATAACCTACCAATCAAATCATATGCTAAAATAAAAACTTTAATCTAATCTGGCAGTGTTACATATATGTATAAATTATATACATAATATTGGATGTTATTCCTGATATTTTATTTAATTTACCTTCTTAAAACTGTCTTTATGTCTATTATAAATGTATCCCCATTATTTCAAAGGTTGTTATTTTAGATTCAGTTTATTAATAATATCAGCATAGTGACAATTAAAAATTTTTGTGTCAGTTTTATAATTGACTCTTTCATCTATGTTTTTTGTTATGTGGATTGCTTCCATTGTTCTTCTGTTTTTATGTATTTTTCTTTTTCTAATATTTTGGGATTTTTTAAATCAAAGCTGTGGTTATTTTCAATTCTATGTTGTGCTAATGCTGTATTATTCTTGTTCTTATTATTTTTACAGTTATTTATGCTGTTTGATTCTGGTTTGAAGTTTTTTTTATGTTTCACCTATGTACATGTTATTGCAGTCCAACCAGTATACCACCTCTATTTGTCTAATCTGTTATTATTATATATACCAAGTTTTACATTTAAATCGTCGTAATCTATTAATGTTTTTCTAATCTTCTCTGTTAAATCAGGTACATGATTAATTTTATGATACTTTATTTCTTTATCATGTCTCTTATTTACTCCTTCACAGTTATTTGTACTGTTATCTGTTGTATTATTTTCATTATCAGTACCTTTATCCTTATAAAATTCTGTAATTGTCTTTTGTTTTGGTTTCTTTATTTTTTTAAATCTTTACGATCTGTATCTTTTGACCTTCTTTCATTCTTTGGCTTAAAAGTCTCTTTTTTACTTCCTTGTGCGAAGTAAAGGAAGTATTGTAATCATGAAAATTTTGGGTTTTCAGATTTCGACGGAAATATCCATTTTGAACAACCCTGAATCCATTTTGACCAGTTTTGTCATGACATCTGTACGTACGTTCGTATCTTGCATAACTCAAAAACGGTTAGCCATAGAAAGTTGAAATTTTGTATTTAGGATTGTTGTAAAATCTAGTTGTGAACCTCCCTTTTTGGTCACTGCTTTATCACCGGAAGTGGTACTTTACTTGAAGGTCATAATTTATTTCATCAAAAATTGTATTAAAATACTCTACAAAACTTCTCAAATTTTGTATTTATAATTTATATATTGATTTATATAACATACTAGATTTTGGTTTAAATTGAAAAACTGGAAGCAGTACTTTACTTGAAGGTCACATTAGACTTTCATCAAAAATTATATTAAAATATAATGTAAAACATCTCAAATTTGGTAAATAGTACTTTTATATTGATACAAATGTATTTACTAGATTTTGGTTTAAATTCGTGAGCCGAAAAGTGTACTTTACTTGAAGGTCATAATAAGCTTACATCAAAAATTATATTTAAATTAAAAGAGAAATCATATGTTTCGGTAATAAAGGTTACAAACGCAATTTGGTTTCCAATCCAATTAAACATTTTTATTACTTGTTTTAAGTGTTAAAAATTGAGTGTAAATTACTGGTTTTCCTCCCCATTTGTGAGATCAACAAGTCTGCAGCATGAGAATAAGATATTAGTTGAGCGTGTTTTGCAGCTTAAAATGTCGAAACACGATTTCCAATGCTTTATCCAGTGATATTGACAGTTTTATTGTTGTCACGGAACATGAAGAAATATCTTGGAAACTAGTTACCTACTGAAGGAAAACGACATAATGACGGAATGAGACCTCCAGTAACAAGAGTGTGTGTTTCAATAGATGGATTTCGGGACACCGAGTGTCAATCTTCGGAAACTAGTAACCAAATTCAGTATCACTTTTTGAGCCACGGATTTATAATTTAAAAGGCGTACAAGGAAGTCATGTGTTGCCCACATCAGATATTTATTGTTGTTTTTTATATTATTGGTTTGGTTATTTTTATTGTACCAGATTTTATTGATAATTTTACTAGGATAAAAATTCTCTTCTTAAATTCTATATACTATTGTTTTTATGTGTTCCCGGTATGTTAATTCTTTGGCTCTATATTTCAAATTGCTGGGCTACTTGAGTGTTTGCGAGTATTAGTACTGGATCTAATACCAGAGCAGTGTGGCAATGATGAAAATAGATGTAGTACACCCTCCTAGAAATGGTTTTAAAGTATATAAAAAATATGAATAGACAATAGGAGTATAGAGGTATTTATAGTATAAAATGACTTATGTACAATATTGTTATATAAATAATTCTGCGCGTTGTAGTTGTTGCATGATATTTGTAGAAAAAAAAAAATCTTGAAAATGGGGGAGTACCCCAAAACATTGGTGGAACGATGTAACATATAATAATATAGAGATAATATAGATAGGAATATAGAGATATAAGGAAGAAATTATTCCACTAATACAACACTAGAATTATTCTTCTTCCCATTATTAGTATTAAATGCTTAGAATTAATTACTTTTTTCTAAATAAAATTTGCCCAGCACTGGTTGGGACCAATGTGCCTAATGAAAGTCAAACAGTGTAGACATAGCTTTATATTGATGCTCTGATTGTAAATAAACAGCAAAGTGTTTCCAACTGAAAAAGATGGATTGCTTTTCTTCACACTATCCCAGTTTCATTTTATGGATAAATTTTTAATTGCAGAATTGGCTATATATTGGGATAAATCGTTTCAGCTGTTGTTATGTGAAATTAATAACCTTTGATTTTGAGTTTTGAACTTTATTTTTTTAAGCAAATTTACTGTAATACATATTGTTTTGTTTGTTGTATAAACCTTTGTAAAGCAGTTTATATTTTTTAATGAATACGAAAATTTAACACTAATATCATACGATCAGGTAATGTTATGCCCAGTTATATGAAAAATGGAAGTGGTACATAGTGATCTAAAGTCTGAGAACCCCTAGCTGATAAACTTCATTTTGTTTGAACTCTTTCATAATAAATATGAGATACATTTACAACTGATAATTTACAACTTTTTTTTTTTTAATCTAGTGAAAAACTAAATAAAAAAGGAAGGTCAAGAAAGATTTCTTGAGATGGAATATTAGCCGGCAGGAGAATTATCAGTTTTATACTCCTTAAATTAATTCCTAATTCCACTCTTATTGCCATATAGATCATGACCTTAATTTTCATTGTGCTATCTAAGTCATGTGTTTGTTAGTAAGGATTATGCTTAATATAGTTATCTCTATGATGCAAGCGACCTTATGCTATGATAAATCAGAAATTATTTATTCAAAAGGAGAAAATTTGTACTTCTCAAGAGGAGAAAGAGGGTGATTCAATTTATAGTTATACTGATTTAGAACCATCTGTTTATTTCTTCTATGTTTCATCTTTGTTTTGTTTTTTCTCTTCTGAACAAATACTGTCTGTTGAACTACACTCTTATTCGCTATGTCCAACTAGACCAAACTATTACTGGTATAATTCTACATGTGCATGATGGTCTGAAGACCCAAATCCTTCATCTATCACCCTCATCTGATTATCCACACATCGGGTTCCCCATAATAGTTGAGTGAGGTGAATTAAAAATTCATTTTTCTACTCAATCTTAACCAAAGGGCCTCCCATCTGTGTAAAATCCTGCCACCTATCTCCAAACACGTTGTAACAGAATCTGTAGACATTCAAAGTTTTGCTGGATCAGCCCTTTAAATATAGATAGTGGAGGCCATGTGGAGACAACCTTAGTCTTAACAAAGTCAGTGTTCTGAACAAGTGCCCAATCTTCACATCCCAGATTTCAATTCAAGACTCTCAGAAAAAAATATTTTCTATAAGACCAATCTGCTAAAAATTCTCTATCATATTTCAGTTAACCGTAAAGATATTTGGTGTTAAAAATCATTCCAGCTTTAAATTCATTCTATTACAGATTTACAGATTTAGCTTTTATATTCATTTACATACATGAGTGCATCATTTTCCTAAGAACATCTCCACCAGAAACATCTCCACTTACTGTTTACTAAGAAAATTTTTTTTTTATATCTTTAGCAAAATCTTCCCATCTTACCTTTCTTTTTGATCTTGACCTGTTGTCTAAAGAAAAAATAGGTAAAATTTAAAAAAAAATGTGTAAATAATCCCAAATTAGGAATAAAATACGTAAATAAGTTATTGTTCAGATCAATCCAAAACAGAATCCAAGAATGTTATATTTCATTTTTTAAACATTCCAAACTATTTACGGTCTATGCAAGTTTGCTATGAGATAAATTTGAGGTTTTCCTGAAAGGATACCTCTAATTAAATAGATACACATTTTCTATTATAGATCATGTAATGTTATGTGGGATAAGTGCGTAATTGTCTCATTAAATCCAAACCCAGAACTAGTAAAAGCTGCCCTTTAGAGAGCATGAATTCTAAATGCTTCACAATGCACCCCCACTACCATATTTTTCTGGGGCAACTGCGGACTAGCACATAAAATAAAAGTTCTTTTTTTCCTACATTTATTCACTTATGTTCCACATCCCACATTCATGAACCTCACTGAAGATTGTAAAATGTGAATCTCAGAGAAGTTTTAGCCTTTTTTTGATGTTTATATCAGTAAAATAATCTTCTGTACTTGCTCCAAAATTGCTACTGCATGTCTTCTAGATACCTCATATGTACTAAACCTTAAGGTAGGTACAAGTGTATACTAGCTGCTATTAAATTGAATTATCGATCTCATGAAAACAGACATGATTGAAACCTGGCTTGAATGTAATATTTAAAACATAATCATCTCAGGAACATTTTTTAAAAAAGTGGAAACATTTAGCTTCAAAAATTAAGATTTTATAGTCATTTAAATTAATACTTTATAAATTCTAGTGCATAATCACTCCAATGTGGAGCATTATAATGTGGTACACTGTAATGTGCCTTATCTAATACTTTTTAAGTACTATTGCTAATAATATGGTTTGAGCTAAGGATGAGCATTGAGGATTATCAATTGTTTTACATTTTTATTTCTTAAAAAATTTTCTTGTTATTTTCAAAATATATTTTATATTATTAAAATTTTAGGTTTCACCAGGACTTGAGATTAAAGCTGCATCTGGCTTGGAAAAGCTTCTAGGGTTGTTCCAGAATCCATTTACAAGAGGAACTCAGAGTGGCAATACTGTGGATAGCAGCAGTGATGGTAGTGGAGCTACATGGCCTGCGAGTAGAGCTGCTCCACCTCCTGTTGAAACGAGTACACATTCTGCTTCTCTTTCTCATCTTACTGTTATACCTCCTACTGGTAATTCTTCTATTAGTATTTATTTTATCTTCCCTGTTATTTTTATTTAGCTCTTATTGAACATCTTTTGTAATCACCTGAAAAGGGAATGATTTGGACTTGGAGTATAAAATAAGGATAATTTAGGATATTTTAAAGAAAACCTAAATCTTTTTTTTTTTTTAAATAATAGAATAAGTACTTTCAAATGATTTAATTAATCAATTAGTTTATATAAATCTATATTCATTCTTTGTTGCCCTGGAGCATAGCCAAATTGATAAACAAAAATAGTTAAATCTTTTAATGAAACGATGGGGTGTATTTTTCATGGAGCTTGTCATGTATACGAAGATGCTTTTTGTCGCCATTCACGCATTTAAAATGATTGGGCATTAGATTTCAGTAAGGTAGTATCAGCTTTATTTATTTTTTTTCTTCTTTTTTTTATCGGTGTATTGGTCTTTATTTCAAGTACAGTAAATATGCAAATTTATAATACATGTTTATGATAAATCTGAAAATCAAAAAGGTTATTTTCAGTTCCGAGAGTGGGTATTTTCAAGAAAAGTATTGGCAGACCTGCGTAGTTGTATAGTGGTCATTCATTCATAATTCCTTCTCCTCTATTCAATTAACCAATAAGATATCAACATTAAAAATAATCCAATAAGGATTTACATACATTCTCTTCTTTACTTTTAACGCTTTCATTGCGGAATTTTCTGTGTAAAGTTTTTCAGAAATAGAGACTATTTTATTTTTTTTTTAAGACTACCTTTGTTGTAAACATTCAGGAATATCAATCGCCCTTCAGCTGGCAAACCACACTTGGCATTCCAGAATGACATCCACAATGAAGGTGTCATATTTAAATTAGTTTTCAATAAGTCCGTTTTTTAACAATCGAAAGACAACATATTTCAATGAAAAAAAAAGAAGAAATAATTGTTATTTGAATAGCCAAAGATTATTCTGGCGCAGCAAGAGACTTTCAGTGGCACATATTTGGCAGCAATAATGTTTACATATGAATCCAGATTTTAGTCATCTGCAAATATTTTTAAACTTTATGGTGAAAAACTTGATTACTACACTGCTTCAAACCAATTGAAGACATTATGGCCGAGCAAATTAGGGCAAGGGTGTCAGAGTGCCCAGTCCAGAACGTTGCGAGTTCGAATCCCACCTGGGTCAGTTAATATTTATTTTAAGAAAGGATTCTTGAAACTCCTATTCTGGTTAGTGAAGGTCGGCAACCTCTAGGTAGCTGTCACAGATAGGCAAAAAGAGCCAAAAGGCCCACTTGCCAGACTAGTACTTCTCACCAGTACCGGTTACCCAAACTAAAATAAATTGATACCATTTCTTTAAGCCATACCCATCTATTATGATAGTTACGGGGCATAATTTGAGTATAACTCCATAAATATCACCAGAAATTATATTGAAAAATAAAATGGACAGCTTTGTTCCAAAATCTCTTTTCTGTTATGTACATTTGATTGGTTCCGTTTTAGCTTAAACATCACCCTTAGTAAATGCATACCTTATAGTTTCTGTTTATTATTTCTGTATATATACAGTATTATTAGTTTGTTTTTTTTCAGGTTGAAAAATGTCATGATCTTAACATTTTACAAGAATCTAGTTTTCTGTCAAGAGAATTGTTATGGTACTGACTGTTACTGAAACACAGTGTGGTAGTCTAAAGGACTAAAAACAAGTTAACAGGCCAGTGAAATAAACTTAAAAAGGAAAGAAAAATTTCTAATAATTTATATAAGAAATTACATGTACTGACATCTAGTTTTTAAACATATAATGAAAACTACAATCAGTTGTAATATAGTTCCATAAAACATTCCTTTTCTATGTGGAACTGTGAATTACATTGTTCTTCATATGATTAAAATAATTTGTGCATGTAAGAGATTTTATTAGTTCAATTGATTCAGAGGGTTAAATCTTGGGATCCTTAACATAATTGAAAAATTTAAAGGTGTAACGAGCATGTTTTAAAAATATTAAGGTTATTGCAATACTTTTCTGACTCGTATTTGTATAAATTTTTGTTGGAAATGCTATCCTTTCGTATATCTATACTAATTTAAGGAACAAGCAGTTTTGAAAACTGGCCAGATACTTAAGAAATTAAAAAGAAAAAAAATAAGGAAGAAATTTTACCATTGTAGTTCGTAGTATAATTTAAACTTATATAGCTTTTAGGTTGTTCTTATTCTTAACTTATTTTGAGCTGTGGTGTATGATTCTTATGAGGAAGGTCATAATCCTTCTATAAGTATTATTTAATCATTTTTTGTTGTGTGATTTTATATGTGATAGAATACTACAAAGGAGTATAAAAGTTACTTTAATTTACCAGAGATTATTATTTAAAATTGTTAGAGAGTTTATTATACAAACAAACATGAGAAATGTATGACATTTCTTTAATATTTATATGAGATAATATGTGTATATATATGTATGTGTGTGTATACATATATATATAAAGATTTGTGTGATTTTTATTAAATGAATTAATGGTGCAATTAGAGAAAAGTATATACTATATATTATTGTTGTAAAAACTATAGTATCACCTATTCAGTGTATATAACAATAAAGAGTTCATTATACATCCTGCACATTCAAATCAGTTCTGTACCAAAAAGAAATTAAATTCTTCAATTCTGTTATTATGTATTTATGTTTGTTTTTTATTTCTGAAGACACTATTTCAAGTTTAAAATTATTGAACGTATAATTTTTCTGTCTTATTTAATTTTTTGACTATCATAAACTGATGCAAATCAGTTTAATTTTAAAAATTAAAAAGAAACCTAATTATTTAAACTGGAAATATTTAGTAATTCATTAAACAATTTATTGTGCATGTTAGTGTATGTATATATGTATATATACTTACAATGATTTTTAGTTTTTACTCAAATATTTCCAGTTTAAATAATTACATGTATTTCTTCTTAATTTTCATATATATATATATATATATATATATATATATATATATATATATATATATAATATATATTATAGATGGCCAAAGTTGTGCAAACGAAGATCTAATCCACAACTTCTAAATAAAATCATGAATTTCAATCAGAATCTGTCTAATTTTTTTTAATATCCTGTTATAATCTTTTAATCAAAATTGAAAGCAAATAGTTCAGAAAAAAATTAATAATTTTGTCACATTGAAATCTAAATTTGCGATGTTTTGATTATTTAGTGTCTGTGGGTTGAATCTTTTTTGCCTTTTATTACAGCCGTATAATCTATATTATCCTTGAGCAATTATTATGAAGAACTAGTATCGCCCACAACTTATTTTTCTTTTTATATTTTGTTTTATCCAATTTAGATAGATATTTTGTCATGTAGTAACTCTCTGATTTAGATCTTTATTAGAGGTATAGGAAGACTATGTTACAGCGATTAATTACCTTATTACATTAACTGACAATCTTTATTTGGAGAGTGCAGCATATATGAATGGAATTAGTTCTAACTTTTATACTTATTTTTATGATAAAGTGCTTATATATAAGCTTAAGTAATAATGTCGACCAGGTTATTTATTTCTTTATGAACACCAATAGTCCAAAGAAAAATCTTCTATTGGAAAATAAATAT
The DNA here is from genome assembly GCA_948150685.1 of Rhaphigaster nebulosa. NCBI lineage: Eukaryota > Metazoa > Arthropoda > Insecta > Hemiptera > Pentatomidae > Rhaphigaster > Rhaphigaster nebulosa. The sequence goes on from OX411310.1 coordinate 79,504,405, forward strand.
AAATTGAATTTATTCAATTAAATTTTTCAATGTATTAAATGGTAGGTAATTAGATCTAGTTATTCTTTTTTCCTATGGAAAATCGATTCTTGTGATGATTAGATTACAATATGAATTTATATATCCCTGTCGCTGTCTTATAATTATGATGAACAGAATAGAAGGTAAACTGCAGATAAACTGCTTTAGTTTATCTTCATTGTTTCTGCTTGTAGATAAACTATGAAATTGTGTCAAACTATAAAAAATTAAACTTATGAATATTTCACTCATTAAGAACAATATAATTAAACCTCATTATTCAGATGTTGAGATTAAAAGTTTTGATTATTTGAACTCAGACACTAAATATATAAAGAACTTTATAGGTAATTTTTTGTAGAGTAAACAATGGTATCATGGCTTAATGTATTGAAATTTGAGCCACCCAGATGTAATTCTACTGAATCAATAAATCTTTCAATTCATGATGTTAAAGTCAACATTAGCTGAAATATGAAATTTTTAAATAACATCTTTTCAAATTATTATTCTAATGAATAATAAAATTTCTATAAAATAAATTTTATATTAAAAAACTTCTTTCAGTCAAATTTTTAATTGGTAACGATAAATACAAAACATTTTTCATAAAATTTAAGCTACAAAGTCGCAGTAACCATGTTTCAGGAGTTTTTGGGTTGAAAATGCATTGCTTTAAGGCTATTATTACACCATAAAAGTTGTTTGACAAAAATCTTTTTAGTGTTATACGAGCTTTTATATATATGATACTTTACAAAAATAAAAATAAAAATGGAACCTTATTAAAAATAAGGATGAATATTTTTTAAAATGTTCATAAAAGCACAAAGACTGTTACTTGTCCATTGAAGATAGCTTTTTTCTATGTTCTTAATATATAAACAGCTGATAGTTAAACATATTATTTCATTTCTGTAAATTTTGATTCCCGCCTATGAAGTACTGTTCTTTAAGAAAATTAATCTAAAAATTATTCTATTTTCTTATTAAATATGCTGTATTTGTACTTTAATTCTATCTTAACGGCATAAAGCACATTATTTTAATGCTTAAACTTATTTTCTGGGTGTTGAATCTTAGATGATTAGTATTAACAATAGAAATATACTGATTTAATTGTTTAGGTAATTTACTTAATTACTTATAAATATCTATCTATGAACATAAAAAGTAATAATATTAATATATAGGTGTGGGCATATATATGTATATATGAAGAATGATATATATGTACACACTGATATATATACCTATATGCTAAGTACCATTTTTTTTAGAGAAATAATTCATTTTTGCTATTCAATGAGATGTTTTTATTTTTACACTGCATTGGACTTGTGTCAGAGAATTTTTTTCTCTTTTCCCTCTATTCCTGTTACTATTATTTAAATGTATATATGTGAAATAATTCAAAGCTTATGTATACTCGCCTATGAAACTGGTACTGTCTGTTTGAAATCATGTATGATTTAAATAGTTAGGTACTGATTATTAGTTAACTTTAGAAAAATAAACCATACTCAATTATATTTCAATAGGATAATACTATGCTTCCCTGATGAATGAATCAGTCTTCTAATTAAGATAACTATACATTAACATTCATTTTAATATATTCTTATTTTTTATAATAGAATTTTATTATTGACTTCTCAAACAATATAAATATAAAGCCTGATGAGAACTGGTTGTTCCTGTTTTATGTTATTGTGGGTTACTATGTGCTTTATCCGATTCATTTGTATTAATTTAATATTTAAAAATTGTAGAATATCATAACTAATAATCAACTCCAACAACCTTTATTATTTAAATTATATTGTTATAAAATATATCAGAGATTATTTTGTTGAAATCGTTTTTATATAAATCTCTATTTGAGATGCTCAGTCCTAAAACATGGTATCTGAATTAAAGTTGTTGATAAGAAATGATTTCTTTCGGCTGATTCCATAGGTTGTTGAAAATATCTGTTGGAAATTTGTTTTCTTTAAAGAATAATGTTGTTATTAAGTTGTGATAAGTACCTGCTGGTTGATTGTAAACCATTGTAATTAAAAACCATTTTAACATTGTAAAAGTTTTCATTTTGTCAGTTACCATATTTTACAACTGAGTGTCTCATTTATGCAATTATTATCAAAATAACTTGAATGAATTTTTATTTATTGTTTTATTAATTTACAATTAATAAATGTTAATTTGTAAAATTAATGTTTATAACAAATCTGAATCTTATATTTTTAATTGGTTTTTAATCCCGTCATTGTTCAAAACTATTGACTAACCTATGTTGAACACATCTTTAATTTTGTTTTGTTAATTACAGCTTTGTACAAAGTCTATGCTTAAGGGGAAAAACATAGTTTAATTGGCCCATGATTTTGATTTACCAAGGATAGTTTTTGTGATTGAAAACATAACATAACCGACTATCAGAAGGGATGATGGTGAAAAAATAGTGAAATTTTCCAAATTAAATACCTAATGTTTAAAATTAAATAAATATTTAACTAATTATTTAAATTTTTTAACCAAAATCTTTGTACTACAAATTAAATCAGCATTACCTGAGTAGCCAACGCTCTTGGTTTGAATTTAACGATTCTGAAAGCAGACATTTAAAAAAAACAACAACTTAATTTTGTAAGATAATATTCAATTATATCATTATCATTGTTATTAAACGTTTTTGCAATCTTTTCTAAAATGTCATCCTTTTCTGTAGGGATTTGGGGGAGTCTGCATTGGGATGGGCTAATTAGCATTTCACCTAACTAATATTCATGTAATCATTATCCTATCCTAATGATAATATATGAGACAGATGTATGCATTCATCGAAGAATAAATAAAAAAATATTCTTCTAAAAATACTTGTTTGTATAGTTTCTACTTTAAATGTTATAGGTTCTTTATAATAATATTATTTCATTTTATACATATTTTCTGTTATTTAAACCTTTTTTTTTAGTTATATTGTCAAATTGTCATTTCATTAAAATATTAATTTTCTTTAAATTGTTTACAAACAAGTAATTGTGTTTTAAAGCCGTCTCGACTTAAGCATAGAAGTTATTATTCTATGAATGTTTATATATTTACACATAATATACCATTTGAATATGTACCTGTCCATTAAAATTGTACTTTGACCATTAAGCTTTAAACTTTTCTAATTTGTTAACTGCCTATTTGGTTTTATTGAATATATTCTATTCTATTCATGTAATAAGTAGACTACCTCAATGACTCATGAAAAGAAAAGTTGTCAAATTACTCTATACTTCACTTAAAGAAAAAATCTTTTCATGAGTAAGAGTCCATGCAATAACACCATTGGAATTTGGCCATTTAACAGTTAGATGGCCAAATGTGTTTTAGTACAAAATGATATAATAATTATAATAATAGGTAGTTTAGTTAGCATATACAACGAGTTCAAATTAAATAGTCAGTAGATTTTAGTTATCGATTGGCTAATTAAAGTATTGGCCCCATTTTTATGTAACATCAGCTATAAATTTAAAGAAATTGATTGTCTTAATTCAAACGTCTTTTGAAATCCGAACGTCTGTGGTCAAACAAGCCAAAAACCAAAGACAATCATTGTTTTAAATATTTCTCACACCTCTGAAATTAGCTGTTGTAAATAGAATTTATAAATAAAATGAGCATTTACCTTAAATTTAATATAAAAACTAATTATGTATGGTTATAATTAAACTATAAGTCTACGAATCTATATCAGTTTGTTGGTTATTGTTTCAGAATCTTAACTTTGTTTATGTTGGTGTAAATATGAGAAAGAATGTACCTTATATCAAAATGTATTTTGTTATAAAATCAATTAGAAAGATTTATATTATATAAAAATGATTAACTTATATTTCAATATTAAATGATACTCTTATATTAGAGTTAAAATTAGATACCATTTAAGTTTGTTGATCATGTTAAAAGTTTTATAGATATTTTATTAATGATGCTACCAGTTGCTGTAGAGCTAGAAATTCTTTCCTGAACAGTCCATTTTTGAATATTTACAAAAATATGAGTGCAGAATAAATATAAATACATGTATCTGTATGTACATATGTAAGTATGTGTTTTATTTAGAACCGTGTTAAATCATCATGTATGATTTCCTGAATCTGATTTCAATTTAATTTACACAAAGTCCAAGTTAACGTAAACGGTTCTTAAAAGCCTAGGATTGGTATTAAAACCAACTAATTAAGGATTATTCACCTAGTTATGTTGTAAATTAAAAATAATTATTCATAATCTTTTGTTAAAACTACCTAATTAATGATATCAAACTGGAATACAAATTTATTGTGGAAAAATTCATGATTGGGCAGGATGAAAAAAAACTTTTAATACCATATTTGATATTTCTCCATTAAATTTCTCCCTCTTAAACAAAATCGATCTGAGAGCTCAAGGAAAAAGTTTATTGCACAGTTTGCATCAAAAAATAGGATAAAAAAGGATAAATAAAAATTGCTATGTATGACAATAGACGTGGCAAGTAGTAGACCAAAAATGATATAGTTGATCTCCATATGAGAATAAACTTAATTCCTAGAGTTTGGTTTAATTTATTGTTATGATTAACTAAAGTTATCATAATGCAACAGAGTGTAGATTGACTGTTTATTACTCCCTGTTCTTCCATAACTGTGTTTTTCATGTCCCTTATCTGATAGCTTTATACCCCTAAAGTATGAGGGCGTCACCACAGAACTGTGACGGAATATCATTTTCAAGCATCACTGCTTTAGATATAGAGAATTCAAAAAATTAGGGAGATAAAAAATTTTTTTTATATTAATTATGATATTTGCTCTTTCAAAAGGAAAAATGAATAGATAAGGCATACATTGAACACTGCTCCCCACTCTCCCCCCTCATACCTTTCTACCAACCATCATAATTTAATTGGTGTAATAATTTAAAATAAAATAAAATCATACATAGCATTGCAAACTCATCTTTAAATTATTTACACACACAAAATACAAAAAGAAAAAAAGTTAAACAATTAAATGGACACCAAAAAATAAGCGATTTTTTGAGATTGAATGCTGTCGCTCTTGAGATGATTATAATACTTGTAGAAACCCTGCTGAGGCATAGGTACTCCTGCCATTGATCCCCAGCTTCTCTCAAGTCTAGAGCAGATATCTGTATTCCTGCACAATCTTCTTCTTCTTCTTTTTCTTCCTCTTATGCCATTAGCTAGCGTCGAGGAGCCTCAATCCAGCGTAACCACTCCTCCCGGTCCCTGCTTAGCCGCTTCATCTCATTGAGCGATTTGCCTCTTTTACTTCCAATTCTTTGGATATATTCTTGGTACGTAATTCTGGGACGTCCTCGTGGTCTCTTTCCTGTGGGTCGAGCCTCTAATACCTTTATTGGATTCGTGTCCTCGTTCATCCGGCAGACATGACCAAACCACTGGAGTTGCCGTCTTTCTAGAGTGGTTTTAAGCTCTGTTACGTCTAGTTGCTCTCTAATGCTTTCGTTTCTAATGCGATCCCTTCTAGTTCTCCCAACAGATCTGCGAAGGAACCTCATTTCCGCTGCCGTTATGCGACTAGAGTGCCTGTCCAGTGTTGTCCAGCTTTCTCCGCCGTAGGTGAGTGTAGGTAGGTAAACAGACTTATATACATGCATTTTGGTCTTCTTATCTACTTCTCGGTGGCCGATAATGCTATTAGTAATCTGGTAATACACTTGATTCGCCTTACTTATTCTGTTTGATATTTCGGCGTCTATCTTACCCGAGCTACTAATTACGGTCCCTAAGTAGGTATATTCCTTCACTACCTCAAGTGTCTCGCCATTGCAGATGAGTTGGACATCTTCCTGTTCTTCCCTCGCCATAACCAGCACTTTACTCTTGAAGGTGTTAATTTGCATCCCTTTCCTGAGCAACTCTTCTTCCCATTCTATCAGAGCTTGTTGTAGTTTGGTCTTGGTGTCGGCTATTAGGACTATGTCATTCCTGCACAATCGCTGATCACATTTATACCTGTCATTAGTTGACGGTCCAAAACTTGTTGGTAGTGTCTCTTAGCAGGAGGTCAATAGTTGTGCTAGTTGTCAATGTTTACTCTTCATCTTGAAGTAGCTAGTTTCTGCTATCTCCTAAATGAATTTATATGATGGTCTACTTTTTGCGGTTTTGTTCCATTTTATCTTCCATAATCTAATGATGGCTGTCAAATTAATTTTTATTGATGTCAAACTAATATTTTCATAAACAATTGGAGCTTTGTCATCATTTGTTGCCATTTTAACATATCAGGCAGCCATATCATTTCCAACTTGTTCATTACAACCCTTGGCCTCATTTAAATTTATCTTTTTGCCTGTATTTGTTAAAATTTTTAAAATGTTCCTAGTTTCAAATGTTGGTCCTTTATTTAGGAGTTTTTTTAAAGGTTCTAGGAAAATTTTGTAGTTGGTTAGGATAAAACATATGTTTTTCCTCCGAAATATTCGGTTAGTTTGTAAGTATTGAAGTGCTTTTAGAACTGGTACTTTTTCTGCTTGGCTATTCATCTTATTGGAATAGTTTTATGATATTGTAATCTAGTAAAGATGCAATAAATTTTGCTGAGTGACTTAAAAAGACAAACAAATTGTCAATTGTATAAAGATCTGACCTGTTCCCTCCTTGTTAAGAAAAAATGTGGAATAACTCAGTATAAAACAGAACAATAGTATTTTTAAGAACTTTATATAAAATTAATATTCGCAGTTCCTGTCTTAGTTGGAATATGCCAGGGCCCTTAAATGCAATAAACAAACAAAATTAATATTAATACCTTTATTACATAAAAAAAATAATTAAATTTTTATTTATCAATAAATAAGTAACTGTAAAAGGCGAATGTAATAGGCAAACAACACTTTTATTTCAACATTTATTAATTTCAACACATATAATTTTGTTTTATTTTATTAGTTTTAAAATTAAATTAAATCTTGAAACTATGATTTTACAGACTAGAGATTGTTCACAAGTAGTTTATTCTAACATTTATGAATATTGTTTATTTACCCTTTTATTTAATCATATTTCTTCTAAAATAAATTAATTTATTATATAAAAAAAATTAAAAATTACTTATATTATTCATAATGAAGAGAAAAAATATATAACTAAATAATTTTGAAATCATTTGGATAGCTTCAAATTACTAATAATAATTCAGTTAGGATTTGAAGAAATATTTTAATAACAGACTGTGTACATCTTTTTCTATGTGTAAATTATTAGCTAAGAGTTGATAAATACTAAATACACTCTATCTTTGAATGAATAATGCACAATTTTTTGTAATTATACCCTATGATTTAATTAATCGCAATTGGAATCTCTAGATTGAAACAAAGTTGCTTAACTTAATAGTTATAGACTTGTAATTTTTTATAAAAATAATCATATTTTAGAGTGATAAAAATAAATATATCATTTGGCAAAATTACCAGTATAATTAATAATAAATTTCATAATTAATAATGCAGCTTAAGATACATTGATTTTATCAGTTCAGAAATCTAATTATAATTGTTCCCATAATGATAAATAGAAACCGTTTTATAAATTAAAGGTGATTTATAGAATCTTTATGCTAATGGAACTAAAGAAGTAATAAAAATGGTCACAATCGATTCCTTGCTGCTTCATGATTTGCTATTGAACCAAAATTTGAAATTTATTTTTAAAAATCTATCATTTCAAGAACATGCTTTTACAGAGAAAGGCTACTTTAATATTCTATAATGTATCTAGTTTGAATTTTCATTTTCCTTCTTATAACCATGAGTTAGTTTACAACATCAAAAGCATTCTAACCACAGTGTTGGATCATTTTTTAGAATAAAATGCTTTCAATAATATAGTTCTTCTATGTTACCTTAACATCACTACAGCTACATCACAAAAATACATGATAACAAATTCTAAAGCCATTTAATTCTTAACTTCACTATTTCTAAATAATATATGAATATTAATGGTCCATTATTAAAAGAAGACTCACTATATACACATAAATTTATATATATTTGATTAAAAATATTCTTAAATAATATAGAATTTTGTTTCATTTATTAGACCAACAAATTGCAATCTGATCACTCATTTTTTTTTAATAATACTTATGGTCAATACCCGTAGTGATAATCTTAATAGTTAACTAATTATAATAATCAAATTTGTATGAAAGTAAAAATCAATATGTAGCAATTGGCCAATTTGATAAGATTAGATGTTTAGTGTCAAAATGCAGCAGTAGATGAAAAGCTGCTAATATAATTTTCTCGTACCTCAATTGCTTGATTGGAAGTTGTAATCAAGTAATAATTAATTACACTATTTTTCCTTTCACTAAAAAGAGATTGGAATGTTTAGTATGGAATCGTGCACCCTAGTATAAAATACAATGCTAAAATCTAATAATCCTGATAGTTAAATACATTATCAATAAATCTTTCATAATTACAAATGAAACATGTTATGCTCAGTCAGATTATGAAATCTATTTTATACAGCAGTGGTTCTCAAACTTTTTTTCAGGCAGCACAGTGAAATTATCAAATATAATTTATGGCACTATTATTAATATTATATTACTTATAAATATTTACTTTTAATATTTAATTAAAAATACTTATAAATCCTAAAAAAATACTTAAATATATTTTCTGAATGAAAGAATAAACCATAGAAGTAAAAATCAAAATAGAAACATAAAAAATTAATTAATAAAAATATATTATTTTTTAAATAATAATTATTGTTTTTTTTTTAATTTAATACTTCAATTTTCAATTTAAATTAATTATATAAAAATCTAGCGACACCAAAAGGTAACTTTGAGAACCACTGTTATATAATAATTATTTTATTTTATTATTTTTTTATCTAGTAAGAACTACACCCTTTTTTCACACTTAACTTAAGAGGATACAATAATTCTATCTAAAATAATGAAACAATATGCATTATCACAATGTATGTTTCGGTCCAATCTTTAAGATATGTTCACATAAATAATCGACAGTATTTATAATTTGTCATGGAATAATGAATAGAACTAAATCACTACAAAATTTCATTAATTTTATATTATTATAGAGTTACTAATAATTCAGAACATCTATCTAAGAAGATTATATACTGTCTAATGATTCAGTTTTAGTGAACCTTTTATATATTAAAGAATTCAACATTCAATAAAACAAGTTTCATCAGAACTTGCTGAGGAAGTAGGTACTTAGGTCTAATTTTGGAATTCAAGCATTAATATTTTATAATTATTGTTTGTAATCTAATAGCAGCATGTAAAAAGTAAAAATCAACAATCAAGAGGTAAATCATAAACAGGAAGGTGCCTTTTAAAATTTGTCTTTCTTTTAGGGAGGAAATTGGCATAAAAATTAAACGTTAAAACAAGATGAAAAACAAAAACGATCAACATGACTAATATTCCATTTTCAGTCTTGCTGAATTTTGATATAATCATAATTAAGTTTTATATAAGTAAACTACTGCAGCTTTTTAAGTTAATGCATTGAAAAGATTACTATGACTGAAAAGTATAATGGGAAGGAAGAGAATCTGTTTTTATAAAAACTATTATGTGCTTCAGTATAATATATAAAAAAAATATTTTAAGCTACTGGCTGAAATTGCAAAGCAAAAGTACCTATTTGGAAACTGCTATAATAAAAAGTTTGATCCAATGTATTTCACTATATACACACACTCACATACATGTATATAATTCATGAATTACTCAACTTTATTTTTTTTGGAAGAAGTAAACTTGGTAATTTAGTTGTAATTTTATTACCAGTAATTAATCATGATATGTAGTATACCATGATACATTAAAAAATGAAAGAGATAATTTCATTGATAGCAAAATAATTTTTATTCTATGAAACATGAATTAAAAAAATAAAAACCATAAAAATAAGTTTATAATACTGCATAAATTTACCTAAAATACTGAGTGATACATGATTGCTTTATTTAAAAATTTTATAATATTCAATAGCATTTACACTTATCTCGAAAGTGGTTGAAATTATTGGTAAGGAAGATGATTGATTGTATATCAGGAAGATTGGGAGCTTATAAATGTCTAAATCAGCAGTGGTGCGGTAATAAAAATATTTTACTTTACCAGTACTATTTGAGTGACACTGAAATTTATATCAGACCATATACCTGTCACCTAATCACGTGAAAAAACGAATTCATTGTAATGATTCCATCTGTTCTCTTCTTGATCCACACCAGGTTTAAGATCACTGGAACTCATTCCAGCAGTTCCTGATCCACAGCTTCCAGTCATCCTAAACCCATTTTCTTGCAGTTGATCAAAAGCTTGTTCAATGGAACTGTGTTTCAAAAAAAATCTTGCTGTATATCTATCAGGTATCCCATGATCTGGATCTCTTGATTCATTCAATGCTTCTCCAAAAACTGTTCTACAGAGTTGAACCCTTCCACAAACCAAAATTCGACTGATTTTACGAAACTTGACATCTGTCAACCCATCTCGGCCGAATTGGAAACTACCTCGATACCCTATGGTGATATATCCCCGAGTAGCTGGTGCAAGTGACTCTGCCATATTTTCAAGTCCATAATATAAAGCTTCTCTCCGAAGCCTTTCACGTTCACGAAAATTATCAGGAAGAACCAAAGACCCGTTACGAAGAAAGTCCAAAACGTAGCGGAAGAGCACTCCATCTCTGTCGATAAATATTCTTCCCTTAGCGTCTTTCGGATTATCGTCTAAGCTAGAGAGTAATGGTTCCAAAGTCTGAGATGTGGTGGTGTAAAGGACCCCCCCAACATTTAATTCCAGCACTCCAGCTGGATTCGCCATCTCGAACAGATACTATACAACTCCACAGCGATCGATAACAGAAACCCTTCCTTTGCCGACTATATAGCGTTATGCTACCCAAACATTTAAAAGATTTTAGTAGTACCTGTTTATTACATAAATAAATCTATACCATTACTATAATCTAATAGAAGTATTGTTTGTTTATGTTAGAAAAGAAGTTGCTTCAATAAGTTTCTTGTACATTACAAAGTAATTAATTAAAAAATATCGTCCTGAAATAAAAATCAATCATTTTGAAAACGATAACGTAAACAAATGAACTTATTTTGAAAACAAATATTAAATGCATTGCAGGCAGGTTTTTTATATATTTTTTTTATCTTTGGATCTCAAAGATATGACTGAAATTTGTACCTGAAATCGATGACTTGAATATAACAGCCAAAAATCCATTGATTGAAAATATTACTGACATGGAATTGAATGAAACTTATGAAAGATGATGAGATCACTATCCATAACGACCCGCAGGCTCGACGAGAGGGGGGACAGGAGGCTGTGATCCCGCTGCTCGGGAAGGCCAGGCAGAGAAAATTTGTCTCTGAGGCTTTCAGGTTTATCACTACGGTCCTGTTCAGGTTTTGTATGTGGGTGATCTAATTATTAGTCAGGTATGTAAAAATAAAAATAGTGAGTTAAGGTGAAGGATGGAAGGTTGCCTTAATTTATCGACTGAAAAGCAAACAAAAGTGAAGCCCATAATTTCCATAGTTTGTTATAATTTAATGATTACAGATGTGTAAATTCCATGTATATCAAGTAACAATGTTGCAAATACCAGCTAATTTTATTTTTGTCTTTAAAATCAATATTGAGGCAGTATTACAGTAATATTAAGTATACAACGGGGGAAGGTGGCATCCAAAAAAATAATTAAATACCCCTGTCTAACCTAGTTTCTTTACTAGCCGACTCCATAGGATCATTACTTTTTGTATGTGAGCTATAATAACCATTACCATAATTCGAAAGTAAAAGAAATTAATTAATTTACCCTGGTGGCCAATACTAATAGTACAGGAATCCCCAAGTTTTTTCTAGCTGAGACACTTACAATAATCCAGGAGCCAGTGGCAGATTTAGGTCACCCATCGAACATACAGCTGGAAGTAATTTTAAAAAATAGGTAAATATCTCAAAAAAAACTGCGCGTCTGGCTGTTGTAAAGTGCAGCGAACATCCTGAACATTTAAATTGAAAGTTGGTAAATTGTCGTCAAAAATTATCCATCGAACATATGCCTGGATTTTATATCATTTTGTTTCATGTGTTCGGCTGAAATCAAATGTGGATGTCTGGCTCGTTTTAACTGTAGCGAAGTGTGCGTCAAAAGCGCCCAGAGTGTGCTCTGACATCCTCAAAATTTACCCATCAAACATAAACCTGGAACTGGTCTTATTTTCTTCCTAATATTTTTCTGATTTCAAAATTACATGTCTGCCTAATTTAAATCGTAGCGAAATGAGTCCCAGACGCTAAAAATAGGAAGTAACTTTACTTTTCCGCTTGTACTTGTCAGATTGTGCAATGTTGAGCTACCTGTTTCTACAAAAAAAGAAAATCTGATGTGGACAGCACATGAATTCCTTGTACGCCTATTAAACTATAAATCGGTGGCTCAAAAAGTGATCCTTAATTTGGTGACTAGTTTCCGAAGATTGCAGTATCTCAAAAACGACACTCGGCGTCGCGACATCCATCTATTGACACACGCACACGGGCACGGGCTGCATGGGGGAACAGAGAACGACAGGAGGGGAGAATGTCTTCTTGAAACATTCGCTAAACTCGATGTTGTTCTCCTTAACACTGACTCAACCCCGACGTTCTCAAAAAAAGGTAGTACATCGATAGTCGATCTGACTTGTGCAAGCGCAATCCTTGCTTGAATGCATGTCAGTGATCACTATACTCAGCATGGTGAAATACCGATCCTTCGACAGAGATTCCTTTGTTACTATGATGGAGGGAAGCCGACGTATTAGGATCAGTTGAAGAGAGGTTTACTCAACTGATGCAGTTTATTACTGATGCCTGTGATGCGTCAATGACGACGACTACTAGTAGAAATCGTCAAATGACAGTGTACTGGTGGAATGCGGAGATAGCTGTTCTACGACGAACATGTTTTCGTACCAGAAGATTAGCCTAGCGAGCGAGAGGTCGTCCGATTTACGATGTTCGAAGACAGGAGCATAAGGAAGCTAAAAAAAAAACCTTGTCAAGGCAATAAAGGAGAGTAAACGCAACAGTTGGAAGAGGTTGACGAAGATAAATAGGAACAACCCTACAAAACAGTCATGGCTAAACTTAAAGGCGCAAGATTGTCGCCTCCGAGCTGTCCTGAATTGTTAGAGAAAATAGTAGCTGAGTTATTTCCAAGACGGTTGGAAATATTCTTTGACAAAGTTCAGTGTCTGGATCTGGAACAAGTGCCAGAAATCACTCGGAATGAACTGGACTTTGCCTCCAAATAATAAAGGACTACAAAGCTCCGGGACCGGATAATGTCCCAAAAGTTGCCTTGAAAGTGGCTATCAAGGCCAGAACTCTTCCTGGATATATACAACTCTTGTCTCCGTGAAGGGATCTTTCCTATCCAGTGGAAGAAGTAACGTCTTGTATTCCTGCCAAAGCGTAAAGGGTTCCCGGATGACCCTGCATCTTATCGGCCAATTTGTCTCCTAGACACTGCAGGCAAGATGCTAGAGAGGATCGTCCGTGGTCGAATGATTGACCCGTTGTCTATACTACGTGGTCAGTGAAGGAACCCGAGGATTGGCTGATAACCAGTATGGTTTTCGAAAGGGCAGATCGACAATCGATGCGGTCGATTTGGTGATTACAGCTGCTAGAGAGGCAATCGCAGAAAAGAGGTGAAGAAGGGGTGGGAAGAAGTACTGCGCCATTATTACATTGGACGTATGGAATGCTTTTAAATCAGCTCGGTGGGATTCTATCATGGAAGGACTGCAAAAGATGGAAGTCCCACTATAACTCGTGAGGATTATTGAGAGTTACTTCACGGATAGAATCTTGAGGTATGATACAGAAGGTGGATTGAAAACCTACAAGATCACAGGTGGCGTACCCCAGGTTCCGTTTTAGAGCCCCTGCTCTGGAATGTGATGTATGACGCAATGCTCAGGCTCTCTATGCCGGAAGAAACTATTACGCTCAGCTTTGCCAATCTGGCCACCATGGTCCGAGGAAAGCTCCTGGAGGAAATCACTTATAATGCGAATAAGGCCGTCGCTGCCATTTGCCAGTGGCTTTCATCGGTTGACCTCCAGCTTGCTGATCATAAGACCGAGCAGCAAAGTCTTATCAGTCTTATCACCAGCAGAAAAGTAAGGGAGACAATCACTCTAACTGTTGGGGATTATGACATCCACTCCAAGCCATCAATTAGATATTTCGGAGTGCAGATCGACGCCAGACTTCGGTTTGATAAACATTTGTACAAAGTTATCAATAAAGTAGTCCGAGTGATTAATGCACTGGCTCGGATTATGCCAAATATCGGAGGACCTAAAGCAAGTAGGAGAAGACTTCTGGCTACTGTGGTCAGTTCTACACTTTTGTATGCAGCGTCGATCTGGAAGGGAGCTGTTCTAGTAAATTCATATGCCAGCAAGGCTATCAGTGTTTATCGAAGAAGCGCACTGCGAGCCGCTCGAGCGTTTCGCACTGTGTCCTATGACGCAGTGTGTGTTATCGCCAATATGCCTCCGATTGACCTTCTGGCAAAGGAACGGAACCGAATATTCCGACGAAGTGGGGAAGATTTGGATTCTCACTGGGCGATGGTAGCAGAACAAGAGAGGAATTATACTCTTGAAAGATGGTAGAGACGCTGGAATACCTTATCCTCAGGAAGATGGACCAACCGCCTGATTACTGACCTTGCAGCATGGATACCACGGAAACATGGAGAGCTTGATTATTATCTAACACAGATGCTTACTGGGTCTATGGTTGCTTCAGAGCCTACTTATCCCGCTTCAAGCTAGAGAACCAATCATCGTGCCCTACTTGCGCCAGTGTGGATGAAACAGTGGAGGAATGTTTCTTCTGTTGCCCATGCTTTGCTAAAGAAAAGGAATATGTAGATAGGAACCTTGGACAGCAGTCAATTCCGGAAAACTTACTCGCTCTAATGATGGCCAGGCTGGAGAGCTGGAGCGCTGTTGCAGACTATGCAGCGCTTATCGGCAGACATCTCAGAGCACAGAAGTGAGAGAGGAAAAGTCAGGCTATTAAGCCATTGACTGATTTCTCCTCTCTCGCTTATTAAGCCATAGTAGGCGCATGGCTATCCTGCTCCCCGCAAAGTAATGCTTCACAGCAGTTCCGCGAGGTGGCAATGATGAATACGCAGGTGGTTTTTTTCGTGAGTAGGAATCTCACACTATTGTGGACGTTTTGTCACACGTCGTTTTATGAAACATTTTCCCCTACCCTTACAAAAAAAAAAAAAACACAAGCACACACATAAGCTCTTGTTTCTGGAGGTCTCATTCCGTTATTTTATTAGATTTTCTTTCAGTAGGTAACAAGTTCCCTAGAGATTTTTTCGTGTTCCATGACAACATTAAAACTGTCAATGTCACTAGATAAAACAATGGAAATCGACAGTTTCGGTATTTTAGGCGGAAGAACCCACTTAGATTATATATTATTCTCCTGCTGCAGACTTGAACTCCTGATGAAAGACTAATATGATCTTCAAGTAAAGCACCACTTCCGGTTTTCAAATTTTAATGAATATGTATTGTGTTATTTATATTAATATGTAAGTCTTATATATCAAATTTGAGAAGTTTTTCATTATATTTTAATATAATATTTGATGAAAATCAATAATGACCTTGAAATAAAGAACCTCTTCTGGTAATCCTATACTGACCAAAAAGGGAGGTTCACAACTAGATTTTACAACAATCGTAAATACAAAATTTTAACTTTCTACGACTAACCGTTTTTGAGTTATGCGAGATACGAACGAACAGACATCACGACGAAACTAGTCAAAATGGATTCAGGTAAGTTCAAAATGGATATTTCCGTTTAAATCTGAAAACCGAAAATTTTCACGATTACAATACTTCCTTAACTGCGTATAAGAAAGTAATAGAACAAGAACTGCTTTTAAATAGAAAATATCTGATGTGGACACCCCATTACTTCCTTGTATGCCAATTAAAATATAAATCGGTGGCTCAAAAAGTGACCCTGAATTTAGTAACTAGTTTCCGAAGATAGCAGTATATATTTAAAAAACGACACCCGGCGTCGCGACGTCCATCTATTGACACACACAAATAACCCCTTGTTTCTTTATAATTCGTTATTATATGTCGTTTTCTTTAAGTTGGTAACAACTTCCCAAGAGATTTCTTCGTGTTCCTTGGCATCATTAGAACTAATTATGTCTCTAGATAAAGCATTGAAAATCGACGGTTTAAACATTTTAAGCGGAAGAAACCGCTTAACTTGAATCTTATTCTCCTACAGTAGACTTGTTCAGCTCACAAATGGGGAGGAAAGAAAATATTTTATACTCAATTTTAACTCTTAAAAATAGTAATAATTTTTTTTAATTACAGTGGGATAAAAATCGCGTTTATAACTCTTATCATCGAACCATATGATCTCTGTATTAAATGCCAATAGACCTTTTGATGTAAGTTTATTATGGCATTATTATGGAAGTATCCCTATTGACTCTTCAATTTCAACCAAAATCTATTATATTATTTACAATGATATAAAAGTCTAATTTACCAAATTTGGGATGTTTCAAATTATATTTTAATATAATTTTTATGAAAGTCTTATGTGACCTTCAAGTAAAGTACCATATTCGGTTTGCTAATTTTAACTAAAATTTATTATGCTATTTATATTAATATGTGAGTCTTAAATACAAAATTTGAGAAGTTTTGAATTATATTTTAATATAATATTTGATGAAAATCAATAATGACCTTCAAGTAAAGTACCACTTCCTGTAATCAAGCAGTGACCAAAAAGGGTGGTTCGCACCTAGATTTTACAAAAATCCTAAATACAAAACTAAAACTTTCTACGCCAAACCGTTTCTGAGTTATGTGAGATACGTACGAAGGAACGAACGAACGTACTGTTAACAGATGAGCTTATAGGAAGTTATGTTTATGAAATAGGTTCATAGCCCCAGGCAATTATGGCATTGCTTCCTGGCCACTGTGCACTAACTTAGCTTGTGCAGGCGCATTAACCTACCCCTTCCACTTTTCTTATGAATACATACGTTAACTCTAGAATTTAGAAGATAGTCTGTCTGAAAATTAACACCATCAGTAGCTCACTATTTTTTATGATGTAACCCTGTATCTTGTCTGATAAAGTATTTTTTAAGATTTGAACGCATGGACTTTGTTAATTGCACGAACAAACGTACGAACTTACATACAGACGCCACGATGAAACTAGTCAAAAAAGATCCAGGGATAGTCAAAATGGATATTTCTGTTGAAATCTGAAAACCGAAAATTTTCGTGATTATAATACTTCCTGTACTGCGTATAAGGAATTAAAAACGAATCGATTGGTTTATGAGAACCTTTAAATCCATTCAGAACAAAAGCAGAAAACGATAATATACAAAATTGTTGAAATTATATAAAATATTTTTTTTTCTCGGCTCCTAAGACGCATCGGCAAAAACCCTGGGACACTTGTCTAATATGTTTCGACCTAGTATCACCAAAAAAAGTCATTGAAATCGTGGTTCCACGACCGTAACCTCCCCTTAAAAGTGTGAAAGATAAAACTTGGGGGTTCCTGTACCATTAGTATTGACCACCAGGATAAATTAATTAATTTCTTTTACTTTAACTTTGCCGCAATGGTTATTACAAACAGCTCACATACAAAAAGTAATGATCCTATGAAGTCGACTAGTAAAGAAACTAGGTTAGACAGGGGTGTACGCAAAATTTTTTTCAGAGGGGTATTTAATTCTTTTGGGGGAGGAGAGATGGATTTAAGAAAAAGGTAAATAATCACCACTAGGTCTATAATCGCCAAATCGGTCGTAAGTTTTAAGAATAAGCATGAAAATTAGATAAAAAATTATTGTTAAAGATTACCACCAAAAATATTACTCAAAATAAAATTCTTTCGTAGGTGGGTATGAAAATCATATTTTTTCGTTCATTTCGGAGGGACATATTCTTCTCCCCCTCCCCTCTGATCTCTTCCTCGCGTACGCCATTGAGGTTGGTTGTTCCATACTGTTTATTTTATTTCATTAAATAGTGCAAAGGAATGCCACTTGGAAAATTGGACATATACGAGAAGCCTTATCTTGCCTTCTCTCTCTCTCTCTCTCTCTCTCTCTCTCTCTCTATATATATATATATATATATATATATATATATATATATAGGATGGAATGAATAATTTATTGACCTGATATAATGAATAAAAAGAACTAAAATAATTTATATTTAAAGGGAGAAGTTGATCGGGGGTGCGGTCAAAGAAATAGACTTAATAAGTGTGGTCTTATATAATTGTGCCTACGTTTCGGCCTAAATTTTAGGCCATCTTCAGGGCTAAAATGAAAACAAAATAACAACAATGAAAAAATAGAAAAGAGGCAGTACCAGTAACAGTAAAAATGATAAATGATAAAAACAGAAAATACAAGTAAGATAAAAAGTATAAAGAATAAAAAGAAAAGGATAACACTAAATTACATAATACAAAAGACAATTGAAAAAATAAAATCAAATAAAATAAATGAAATAACAATGTAAAAATTAAAAATTAAAAACAATGCGATATTTACACAGGGAATAGTGAAATATATGAAATCTATTAATTAAAAAGACACATAATATGAAGGTTTGGTACACATAATATAATATAAAAATATAATATATAATATAAAAAGACACATAATATAATTTACAATTAAATCAATTACAACAATGTCAACTTCTTTAACATCATAGTCATCTTTTGCATAACTTACAACTATCTCTGTATGCTTTTATATACTGTATGCATTTATGCTTTATGCTTTGCTATGCATGTATGCTTTACACATTACCAAACCTTCATATTATGTGTCTTTTTAATTAATAGATTTCATATATTTCACTATTCCCTGTGTAAATATCGCATTGTTTTTAATTTTTAATTTTTACATTGTTATTTCATTTATTTTATTTGATTTTATTTTTTCAATTGTCTTTTGTATTATGTAATTTAGTGTTATCCTTTTCTTTTTATTCTTTATACTTTTTATCTTACTTGTATTTTCTGTTTTTATCATTTATCATTTTTACTGTTACTGGTACTGCCTCTTTTCTATTTTTTCATTGTTGTTATTTTGTTTTCATTTTAGCCCTGAAGATGGCCTAAAATTTAGGCCGAAACGTAGGCACAATTATATAAGACCACACTTATTAAGTCTATTTCTTTGACCGCACCCCCGATCAACTTCTCCCTTTAAATATAAATATACGGTCAACAATAACTCCCTCCATTATAAAATAATTTATTAATTTGAATAATGAAGATGAAATAATATATTCACCTCAACTGAAATCTATAAAAGATGATCTCATCCTAGAAAAAAATAAAGCCTTATTAATGGGATGGAATTATGATAATTTTAAATATACAACCGAAAAAGATGGCACGATAAGGCTTCTCGTGTATGTCCAACAACCTGCACCA
Source organism: Rhaphigaster nebulosa (assembly GCA_948150685.1). Lineage (NCBI taxonomy): Eukaryota > Metazoa > Arthropoda > Insecta > Hemiptera > Pentatomidae > Rhaphigaster > Rhaphigaster nebulosa. The sequence goes on from OX411310.1 coordinate 79,524,111, forward strand.
GAGATGGGCAAACTCGATCTTTATAAGGATTAGATCAGAATCACTCCTTTACTTTTTTATGATTCACTAAAATGAGCTATAATGATACTGCAGAGACAATAAGTTCATGGACTCATAGTCCATCTCTATTACTTGACAATAATACGAAGCAGGAGCTAAGCTCATAATTTGTTTTAAAAAAATAGTATAGTCTGTAGTGTTGTTTCCATGCATAGATGATCTTTCTCTTCTACCGCTCTTTTCTTTTTGAGATCAACATTAATTTTTATTTTTCTAGTGCATTATATTTTATTTATGAAACAGCTCCTATATAGTCATTAGTAACAAACCACAAGTCAAAAAATGGTCTAGTTTAATAATTAGGCTGAATCATATAATAAAAGGAAATAATAATATATTATTTTAATACTCTTGGCGAAGTGGGAATTTTAATCAGCGAATAGATAATTTTGTTGCTTCATTTTGCGAAGTGAGGGGAACTTATCTGGCAACACTTCTACAACCACTTGTTTGTCACTTGTGGAGGGAAGAAATGAATTTGGAGATATTCTTTTTAATTTTAGAAATTTAACGTATTAGTACAACATTTATTTTAACAAGTTATTCATTATTTCTTCACCGAATTATAGTGTTATAGCAGTTCACGTAATGTCTTCAATAAGTAGACAAGTGATTAATGATAACTGGAATAGCTTAATTGATGATTTGCAAGGTGATGTTATTTTAGATAGCAAATCTATCCTAACATCAGATGAATTTGAAAGGATAAGTCATCTTGTAAGTCCATCTATGCTTAATAACTTAATCAGACATTCAATAATTCATTTGCCATCTTAATGCTATTTAATGTTAGAGAGTTTTTTTGTTGTATTCCCCATTTATTTATTGGTACTGTTTGATTTGTTTTTACTATTTCCTGCTCTGATCTTATTTCACTCTACTTGGAAAAATTTGATCAAATTGCCTTTATTTTATGTAAGTTTGAATTTACAACATGAAATTACTTTTACTTTTATTCTATGATTTTTTCAGGGTAATGACCAGCAAATGATTGAACATTTTCTGAACACAATAATTAAGAAATCCATCAAGGAACTTTACATTTTTATTGAAAGTTTACGTATGTATTACCCTTGGCTGTACACCAACCTTAATAATACCATTGAAAAATACAACAGAACTGCTCCACTTCACGAAGTTAAAATGCTTGGTGGAATACCTAATTTACCCCAGCGAATTGTTGAACGAACAGAATTGGTTTGTATACATTTAGATATGCTCAGTAGAAATCAAAAATGTTTTTAATTTGCCATTACTTCAGCAGTGAGACTTTATCAAGCTTGAGATGACCTCCGTTTTTTTTCTTAAATCTTTCCTAAAGAAGATGGTAATCTTCTAGATTACGGGCCCCTGATCCACAACATATCAAAACTTGCTCTCTTCAGTTAATGGAAGAAGTAAACTGCCATCTTTTCATGCAACCTGGAAAGGAACTCTCTTGAGGATTAAATTATCTTTTGTGGAAATTGACAGTTCTGTTCTGAAGCTATAATATTGACTGCAGTATGTAATAAAGCCACTTAATTCAATAAACTATCAATTCACACTTATTTAAAGAAAACAATTACTCAAGAGATATACAAACCCTCAGTTGGTTGCTTGTCAGTTGAGATCAGATAGATAAAAGTGTTCATTTTTTTCATAAGATGATTCATTAGTGTGTTTGTATTCATAATTAGAACAATAACTAACCATTTCTAATAACTAGTGATTGCTTTACTGCAGCAGGGCTTGAAATGGCATGCCTTTTTTTTTTTTTTTTTTTTTATTATTATTAAAACTAAATTATAGGAATCATTAAATTGTATTAACTTCTGGTTAGACATTTTTGGTTTGTTATTGGTTCCGACCTTGTATTTCAGAGGAATAATCTATAGCTGTTAGTTTTGAAAAGGTTCAAGATTCCCACGTAACCTAATTGTTTCTAATTAAATTGACGTATCTACTCTTCTTAGTTTACAAGTTGACCTGTTAAATTTATATTGGAACTATTGATAGTTTAAATGCTAATGGCTTAGTTTGAAAATGTTATTGAGTTGACTTGAAAAAAATAAAGGTTATAAAGTAATAATTTAAGGGTTGTTTCCAGCCATAGTAAATAGTAAAAATACAAATGGAAAAATTTGTTGCCTAGTTCCCGTTGAGGTATGTTCCAGGAATACACCTGGTTGGACAAAACTCAGGTTGCCCACCTAAATGACTGATATAAGTACTCGGAGCTTGTTTTGGTATTTAATGTTACTTTTTTTTTTTTCTCCATTTATCTTAATTATGTTTACTCTCAGCTTCCTTTCCTAGCAGTGGGCTCAAAAAAGAGGTTTAAAGTTTTGATATTTTACACTTCCATGTTTTTGAGGGTGCTCAACATGAATTTGAGGTTTGCCATCTCAATTTATTTCTGTAAGAGCCTTATTTTAAATTTTAAAAATAATAAATAATCACATTTTTTGAATTTTTTCCCAATAACTTTTTTCTGCAACATCAACCTATAATAAATTAAACAAGAGTAATTTCCTTACATTTTTGTACTCTGTAACAACTGGTGGATATGCTAGAATGTTCCAGGTAATACGCAAAAAAAAATCATGGATTAATTCATCTTTTTAACACGTTTAATGAGGGATAACAGTTTTTTAAAATTATTATTGAATGTATCAATAATAAGATGAATAAACTCGATCTACAAATAATTCAAGATTGTTCAATAATTATTAAATGCTATATTGCATTTGTATGATATATATTATTAATATAAGTAGAAATACTATAATTATTGATAACAAAAAGTACATATTCATTAAATTATACATATGCTATTTACTATTTTATTTACGTGCCTATGTACATTATTTTTATTTACAGAAGAAATTACTTATTTTTACCCGACTACGGCAAAGCCACGAGGGTAATGTGCTTAGCTTGAACGTTAATAGGTATCTAATGATTGTTTGAGCAAACAGCTCAATTGATTTTAAAGTTTTATGGCTCAAATAATTTTTTGTGATCTCCTGAATGTTTTGAAATATTTTGTACATTCTCAAAATACTAAAGAAATGTGTTAGATCTGTCCGTTTTAGGGTGTCTAACGATTTTTTGAGAAAAAGGCTCAACCGATTTTCTAGGGTGATGGGTCAAATTACTTGTTGTGATCCATGAAGGTTTTGGAACATTTTGAACTCAAAATAATTAAGAAATGTATAAAATGTATTTAATCTTTCCGTTTAAGAATATCTAAGGATTTTTCGAGCGAACTGCACAACCAATTTTAAAGTTTGATGGCTCAAATTACTCAGTAATACCTGTGAATGTTTTGAGACCTGAATTCAAAATACTGAAAAATATTTCATTATATTTTAAGTATTTTTGGCTTTTTGTTGATATCAAAAATCATTTGAATCATCATATCATTTCATTTGAAGGTTCATGATCATACGGAAATAAATTATAAATAGCCAATACTTGAAAAACTAAAATTTAATTTAATATGAAATAAAAATCCTGTCTATGGAAATAAATTTTATATCTTACAATTCCATTGGTCCTGAGGGACAGAATGTACTTGCATATCTACTTAAGCGCATTGGTGAGTTGTTAGTGAAACTGATGCCCATGAACATTGAACCTTGGTGTAGTAATCGGGTACCTTCTACTACATGTTACGGCCTCTTGCGAGTACATTCAATACCATTCATCAGTGCATGTCAAAGTGCAGAAAGCTTCTTACAGGGGGTAAATTAATATATGGAGTTAAGAAGAGTCATAATTTTCATTTGGGTGTAGAAGGCACCCGGCTGGTTACGATACCAAGTTTCAATATTCATTGGCGTCAACTTAACTAACAAACCATCAATGTGCTTAAGTAGATATGCAAGTACATTCCGTCCCTTAGGACAAATGGGATTGTAAGATATAAAATTTATTTCCATAGTCGGGGCTTGTATTTTTTAATAAATTAAATTTTATTGTTTGTGTTGTATTATGCATTTTTTTTGTCTAATTGCTGTCCTCATTTCTCTTAGATTGATGGTTTTGTTATAATCTGCATTCTCCTGTTCAAAATAATTCAGCAAAAGTTCTGTGGCCTCTAACACTTTATTGTGTTTTATCTTTTTACTTTCCAAGACAATAGTCGAACCTTAGTCTTCAACACTTTCTCTTTTGTTATTCATTGGAGATTAACGGTATCTGTTAATTTTTCAAATCACTCTTCATCTATATCACTTTCCAGCCAATTGATCAAATCATTTCTGTCAACATTAATGAAATTCAGGATTGCTGAGGCAATGTCGAGACTTGTGTCAGTTTTATCTTCTTTTTTCTTAGCTTCTTGTGTTAAATCTTTCTGGTCTAATATTTTTAGCCATAAATGTTGTAAAGTGGTTGACGATAATTTTGTCCAAGCCACATACACCGCAAAAACAGCGTATTTTACTGCCCTTTTCTTTAAGATCTCTTTAATTAAGAGATTAAAGAGATCTTAAAGTCGGTGTTTTTGTTTTCTTCAAGTAAAAAATCGAAGAAATACTTTTTTGTAACTCCATTTTAAACTTGAAATAACCTCTTGATCCATTGGCTGGATTAGTTTCACTAATTTCATTATATTTATAATAAAAGAAATATATTTACGCATAGCTCTAATCCTCTAAAAACCTCTTGTCTTGTTTCATTATCATTAAAAATAATCAAGTTAGTGTTACTTATTATTTACCTGAGAGAAAAAAAATGGAGTAAATCCTGGTTAGTGGAGATTCCACTGTAATTGTTAAAAAATACTTAATGTTCTTATTTAGATTTATATACAATTTTAATATCTTATATGTTTTCAGCTTCGCAAAGTAAAAAATTCTCTGAAAAAACTTAATAAAGGTGAATACATTGTTCTTCACGGAATGTTAGGTAGTGGCAAAACTACACTTGCTGCTGCTGCACTTAACGATTATGAGTTGATCAAAACTTACTTTAAGGTTGGTATAAAAAAATGTCTCCTTAATTTGTTAATCTCTGCAGATGATCATCTCAGGCAATATGTAATAGTCAGTAGACATCCGCATGATGGTATAGAAGGATCAATCTAATTAGAGGTTGATAAATTATTTGCCATTTCTATAATTTTGTGAACATAAGACGATGTCAGATTTTCTCTGACGCAGGTGTTGTTGAACCAGATGTTTTTGTTGGCTGTTGCATATTTGAGTCTCAATTTGGAAAATAAATAGATGGCATCTTTCCGTTCTGCATTCTTCAGCTCTGTTATGGCCTGTTTGGAGATAGAATCAAATTTTGAATTGCTGAGTCTTGAGTCTTTGGGTGGTATAATATAAAACAAAATTGTAGAAGTGGCAAATAATTTATCAATCCCTAATTAATTTGTAATAACATTGAAATCAATATAATAAATGATTAAAATTACAACTTGCATGTTTTATTGGGATTACAAATTAGTTCGGTCCGTTTTCAAAAGATGGCTGTGGCTGTTATGACAGCTGATTTTGACGGTTTCAGAGAGGTTTGACATCTGTCAATAATATTCAGTTTATATCGCTTTGAGTTTCATACAAAAATCTTGTTTTTTAATAATAATAATAATAACAAATTCTTTATTTATTGTGCGGCATATCCCTTTAGAATAATATTATAGGTAAAATCAGTAGAGCTTTAGAGCCTCATAGTAGAACAAAAAAGAATAAGATAATGAGAAAATAATAATATAAATAAACAAGTAAGAAAGAAAAAAAAATAAAAGATGAAATTATATTGGGTTGTCCGTAAAGTAATGCAGGATTTTGGTTTAAAAAGAAAAAAGAAAGATTTACAACTGTTTTATTTAATCAAAATAATCTCCACTACTATCAATACATACATTACATTATATACTTACAAAACATTTCTGCCAACCTGTTGGCAATTTTTCCATTCCCTCGGAATAGAATTTCCCATCTTTAGAATTGATAAACTCCAAAAGCACATTTTCTAATTCTCTTGGTCCATTAAATTTTTTGTCATGTAAGTAGTGGTCCAGGTGTCTAAAAAAATAATAATCTGTAGGTGAGAGGTCCGGAGAGTAGGGCGGATGTGGCAGAGTTTCATATCCAAGCTCCAACAGTTTTTGTGACATCAAACATGAGACATGTGGTCGGGCGTTGTCATGCAACAAAATGGGCCCTTTCCGATTGACCAAAGATGGCTTCATTATTGCCAATTTCTGATGAATTGCATTAATTTGGTTACAATACGATTCGGCATTGATGGTTTCTCCAGGATTTAAGAAGCTGTAGTGTATCAAACAAAATGAAGCCCACCAAACAGTAATCATCATCTTTTCTTGGTGAGTTGGTGGATTTGGAAAATGTCGTGCTGCTTCTCCTTTGTCGAGCCATTGTCCAGAACGTCTACTGTTATCGTAAAGTATCCAATTTTCATCACAAAAAACAATTCTGGATAGAAAAGGGTCGTTTTTGTTTCGGCAAAGAAGTTTTGCACAAACTTCATAACGCTGCTTTTTTTGGCAGTCCTTTAATGTGTGTGGAACCCTACTTTCAAGCTTTGATTTGCTAAGATTAAGTTTCCCTGCAAGTTCTCGAACCGTTGTTCTGGGGTTTTCTTCCAATAAAGCCCGTAGAACATCATCAAGAGAGGAAGTCCTTCCACGACCTTCTTTGTCTTCAAGGCTGAAATCTTCCTCCTGAAATTTTTTGAAACACCGTTGAACAGTGCACTCATTAATGCTGCCCTCGCCTCAGACTTGATTGATGTTTCTGGCCGTCTGGGTCCCGTTCTGGCTGTTTAAACTCTTAAAAAAAAATTATACGAAAATTGCTCGTTGATAAAGGCTAAATAAAGCTAGTAAAGGCTAAATTATTTCTAAGCAGCGAAATGCTACAGAGGTAAACCAACATTATCGTTTGGAAGAGGATTAATACAAAGTGTTGACATTCAAACAAATGAATAATCCTGTAAACGCAAACAGTTTGTTATATAGAGGGGTATTATAATAAATCATAATAACTTAACTATTAAACCTTTAAGCAAAAACAAACTTCCATTATTAATAAACTAAAAATAAATACAATTAAAGAGAATGAATTTATAAGAATAACAAAATACATAATTGGGTACAAATTTTAGTTAAAAATAAAAAGTACCTATTTACAAATCTTTTGGAACTGTATGGACATGAAGTGACTGAATAGACTCGATTTAAAGGTGGGAAGAGTATTGGAGCAACGATTGGAAGAAGGAATGGAATTCCATAAAGCTGAGGATCGGATAAGAAAAGATCTGTCAAAACCTGCGGATCGGTGGACCGTTATATATTAATCTCAAGACCGAGAATGGGTATGGCGGGAATGAACAGAGGATTTGAATTGAAGGAGGTCGAAGATGTATGATGTACGGCGGGATTGGATGACTTGGTAGAGGAAGGATGCCAGGAAGTACTTATGAGGGTAGGAAGGGTAAAGGCACTTCAATTCTTCATAGAATCGGGAGACATAGGCGTCCATCAGGATCCCAAAGATAAATCGTACTAAGCAGTTTACCAATCGTTTTATTTTTGCTTCAACGTCCCCAGAGACGCCCCTGTACACCACAACAGTAGTCAAGGTGTGAGAGTATTAAGGAGGTAAATATGAGTTTTCGGGTTTCAAATGGGAATAGGTGACAAAGGTACTTTGGTCGCTTTAAGTTGGAAAAGGTACGAGATGAGAAATATCAGAGACATGGTTTTTCCAGGAAAGAGTTTGGTCAAAAGTGATTCCAAGATTTTTTATGGCTGGGTAGTATTTAATGGGATTATTGTTTAGGAAAAGGATTGGGATATGAGGAACAGTTTTAAGGTGATTTGAGCCTATTACTATTGCCTTTGTCTTCTCTGCATTCAATTTCAGCTTGTTAGTTACAGCCCAGTGAATTATTCTATTCAAGTCCTCTTGGATTTTTTTTGTGGTAGATAATAGGTCGGAAGGTGGGAAGGACAGATATATTTGGAAATCGTCAGCATAAATATGGTATTGGGAGTGATAGATAAGAAGGAGAAGGTCATTAATATAAATAGAAAATAGAGTAGGGAACAAAGACGAATCCTGAATGACATGACTTCACCACATGACTTCTGTCCTGTTTCTCTGATTAATAGAAATATTCTGAAGGATTTGGAATTTTATTTAATTTTTATGAAAATGGCGGTTTTCCAGGAAGAAGAGAAAATGGAGTTTTGTAGAGAAAAATTGGATGTTGTCAGGTCCATAATCATTGGTGTGGGATTTTAGGATAGTGGTAAGTAATTCATCGTACGACACTTAGGAGAAAAAGAAGCTATTAGTTCCCTGTTAAATATGTCAAATTTCTGCTGCAACCTGGCGATTCCATTATGGGCGATCGGTATAATTTATTTGTTTGAGCCTTGCATTATGAGTAAAACGGCCGGAATAAGAGCAAAGACATGTCAAAGTTATTCTTCTGCATGATAATGCTCGGGCTAATGTCGCAAAAGTCATAAAAAAATATTTGGAAAGGCTCAAGTGGAATATTTAACCGCATCTGCCATATTCTCCGGACATTGCTCCTTCTGATTATTGGTTGTTCCGACGGATGCAGCACAATTTGGCAGATCACTGGTTCATAAAATCTCACATAAATGTTACTTTTATAATATAAAAGTAGAAATTACTAAGTTAATTTCTACTTTTATGTTAATACAATACATTGTTACAGAGCGTTTTGTTAACAATAGATTGGCGGCTTGGCGGGAGGAGGTTCGGTCGCATTTGTTTCCTTCTGGACGCGCTCGGCTTTCCATCTAGGGTCTAGTAGTCCTTATGAGATTCGTTGTATCTTTATTAATACAAGCCCGGTTTATATAATTATTTTTTTGCTTTTTAGGGATTTTAATTACCTTTCATATGATTTCTCACATTTCTCACTTTTTGAGTTATGGGCAAATAAAAGTTTCTATTCGCTATAAATTTTCCGTCTGCATTTTCTCGGCGATGTACTACATAAATAAAAAGTTAAGGGCTCTAAGGAGAAGACTTTCAGCGAGTTTTTTCAAAATATTTAGAGCCGTTTTCAAGAAAATTATAAAAATGTGTAAAATTGATAATATAAAGTGGCATTTCCAGTTAGTCGATTTTGACAAAAAAGTTGCTGTAACAGCCCATGAATATACCTACCTTAAATACGTAGTTTCAGTTTGGTACGACTTTTCGTTTTTGAGCTAGGCTGTTCACAGACACACAGATCATTTTGCGAGACTTGGTTAGTTGGACTCAGGGGACCTAAAAACGTGTATTTCCGTTGAAAACTCGAATTCGAAAATGTTCACGATCGCAATACTTCCTTTTACTATATATTTCATGTATAGGTAAGATAAAGTAAAAATTGGAAATGGTCTAAAAATCGACAACTGATGATGTATACACCTAATTCTGACGACTCTCAGTCCTCACTCTGGTCTTTACTAGTGCTAGGAGTCTTAAAAATATAGTATAATTATGAAAGTTTTGCCATCTTAATAAGCTCCTATTGTACACAATAAAGAATAAAATTAAAAAATATAAATATATATATATATATGTTTCCTGTAAAGTTTGCTAAATGGCTTTTTCGCGGCTTCGATATATATGGTATATTAAATCAGCGGTCAAATAAAGAATAAAAAGAAACTCTTGCATGGGGTGCCTCATATTTAACATATTCTTAATCACATAAAGATTGATGCTAGTTAATACTTGCATCTATTGTGTTGTTCTTGTTGTAATTTAAATTCAATTAATTATTTGAGCTTTTGAGTAGCTGGGAGGTATTTTTTTTTTTAATGTTATGTTAAACATTAGTGCTGTTTAATTATAAATTGAATTAACTTTTTTTAATTAATTTTTTTGTTATGTTAGATATGTTTTTAAGTGGTGTCCGATTTGCTGTTTTATAAGCCCATAACTTGACCATTTATAAGGATAGAGGTAAAATGTTAAATATTTGGAATCAGCACACCAAAGGATAAAAAAATAAAAATGCTATATAAAAGCTTTTGGGTTTATCATTTTCAATAATGAACCTTTGTAATTGACCAAGAATTTTTTTTTTTAACCCTCCCTCTTCAAAATTGAGGTTTTACGTTTCAAAATACGTATAATCCCAAATGTCGAATAAAAAAAAATCAGTCCGTCCAAAATTTTTCATTTTTCCTTGGATCCATCCAACACTTTTATCAGCTTCTTTGTCTTCCCTTTTCCCACTGAAGTGCGCCTCAAACATTTTCCTCTTTACTGTTTAAGCTTCTATTCTGATCACTTATCCTGGGCATCTTAGCCTACTTGCTATAAGGAAAGATGTGTGAATGGGCACATCATATATTTTTGAAACATACCTATTTGAAAATAATAAACTGTTATGTAATAATTCGCAGCCTTATTTTCATACTGAGATTTGTCCTTGTTATAATTTGTTTTATTTTTTTAGGGTTCAGTGTATTGGTTAACTGTTGGAAAAGTTGGTGAAGAAGACTTAGGATTTCTTCAGCAACAGTTGAATGAAAGATTTCCTGATCCAGTTCAACTTTCTCCCTCATCACATTTAGCTACCATTCAGCTTACTAAAATGTATGCATTGTTTGATTTTAAATAATTTGTTTTTAATTAAACCTAGTATTCTATATGAATAATAGTATTGTATATGAATTATACAACAGCTATTTGAACTAAATCTTTTGTGATTTGATTATTATCTCCTCGATCTTCAGAAAATATTTTATGAAGTGATATTTTTTTCACGAATAGGTTGATCGAAAAGGGTTTATGTGACAATCTAATAGTTCTTGATGATGTAAAGGACAAAATGGTACTCGACTGTTTTGCTATTGGTGCCAAGTTTCTTGTTATCACTGAAGATAAGGGTGTAATAGGAAATCAAATGGAATCTTCTGTTCATTGTATCAAGGTAACTATTAAGCACCTTTATTAAATTTTCATATTTTTTTTTTTAATGAATAAACTTTTAGAAACCATTCTGGCTTGTTGCCCTCTGGTACCTGTTATTAATACTGAAAATCAGAGTTAATGCAGAAGATCCTTTCCTATCAAATACTCTGAAGCTACTAGCAAATCCCTCCCAATCAACCATCCACCAATCACAAACCGTGTATTAATCTAAAGTAGGAAAGTTCCGGCTCAACACTTCCTTTCACGGTTCTCATTGCTATAGTTACAGTTCTGTCACTGTTTTCCATTATCAGTTCAGTTCTTTGTCGCTACAGTTTATTTGTTTCAAGAATATATAGCACTAAATACTCATTTGAACCACATCCACAGAATTGAAGATTAGTGCGTGGAACGTGGAACATCATTAACCTGTTGCAAATTCATTTTCTATTTTTAATGAGAATAAAAATTTTAATAAATGGTACACAGTATTGCAATTAATTGATTTAAGCTTAAGTGGGCTACACACATGGGAAAAATGGTTCGGAGAACCAAGTTCCAATTTGTGTAGAGGCTGACAAATAATGGTTCATAAGTCCGTTACGAACTATTGTCTGTCATCTAGTAGGAAAGCGTTTGTTCAGTTCGCCAACCTCCACACACATGGGAAATATGGTTCACCAACAACAGTTTGTGCGAACCAAGTTTCCCTATAAATGGAGGTCGATGTGCGAACCAAGTTTCCCTATAAATGGAGGTCGACAAACAACGGTTCGTAACTTCGAGGCGAACAAAAGTCTTCCATCGAGTTGGAAAACATTTGTTCTGTTCCCTGACAGAGCTTAGGGTGCTAGAAGACTAAATATTCTTGGGAACAATACCTACCTGATTTGTTGGTGATTTGTCTTGTTTTAATTGCTGTAAACATTGTAAAATTAATAAATAAATGAAATCTTACCTACAATATTATATATGTAATACGAGCAAGGCATACAAAAAAGCAAAGCATGATAGGATTTGGGCGGATCTAAAGGGGTTAAATATTTTTCGAATTCTGCAGGCCAACTTTTTAATTCAAAGGATAAAAGGTTACTCAAACGTTCCTTGAATTTGAAGGGAAAAGGACAATTTAGGTGATGGTGGGGTAAGATTTTATAAAAAATAGTGGTGATTGCAAATGTTGCGGGTCCAGCCAGAGCATTGCTGGTTGGCACTGAAAGGATTAAAACAAAATGCACTATATTTATTTTGAAATTTGATGTATCCTTACAATGTGTCTTAAAAATATATATTCTAATTTTATTATGTTTCATGCATACATGTTAATTTTGGTAAGTATCTAATACATTTTTACAAAAAAAAATTTGTAAATCATATTTAGGAAAAATATATTTAATTAGTTCTTTTATTTATTGAATCATTATTTTTAAATTGGCATTCCTTACTATTTTTATCATCCTGATAGCTAATTGCAGTGATAATCATACCAAGTGAGGAAATTAGTTTCGAAATGGTTTATTATTTCCAAATAGTTATATTGGAAAAAAAAACTTTTATCAGGCTTTGTAAAATACTTTATATTTTTCCTCCATCTTCATAAATGGCCGAGGTATGAACTTATGAAACCTTTAATCGACAGCCATTTAAAAAGAAATGGCTGATGGTAATATCAAGTTCCAAGGATCATTCTGGGGTGACCTGTGACTTTAGTGCCAAATCTAAAAAAAAAAAATTGGCCCAGTATTCTTGGAGAAAAGCCGTGAATGGGTTTTTTTTTAATTTAATTTTTGGACTCTATGTAAAGTAAGATGGGGTAAGTGCGTTTGCTCAGTCTCTAAATGGTATAATATTAGTCTAATAGTGTTAACATGCTCAGCAAATGTTTTTTATTTTTCATATATTAAGGTTACATAGAAGAATCTTGGTTAGGGGTTCAGTCAATAGATAAACACACAAATAAGAAAAACCTTATTATAATGTGTGCCAACGTTTCGGCCTAAGTTTTAGGCCATCATCATGGTTGAGAGGCCGAAACGTTGGCACACATTATAATAAGTTTTTTCTTATTTGTGTGTTTATCTATTGACTGAACCCCTTGGATTAGTTCTCATTGTGCCTGTTATTATTAAACAGGCCAGTCTTTGTAGCTTCTCCATCTTAATTCTGGATCCACCCACCTTTGCCTTATGCCACCATAGCAGGGCTGCCAGATACCAGATACCATTGGTCAGATGGCTGTTAAGTACAGCCAGTAGACCATACAGAGTTTGAGTCCCCAAGTCTTGCCCACCACAACTTTTCAGGCCCAGCGGCACTGGAGTGCTTTATTTGTTATATTTTCCACATGTTGGTGCCAGCTTAGTCTGCGATCAAATGTGACACCTAGGTGTTTTACTAGCTTGCTCAGACCTAGCTGGGTGCCATCCATGGTTGGCATTCTAATAGCCAAGTTCTTTTTCTTTAAAAATATGCAGATATTAACATTGTGTAGGTTGATGCCAAGACCACCACTTTACCAAGATGTCCGTTATTGATTTGAGGAGGTTCAGTACACCCTGATGTTCACCTCCAACCAGGATAGCGATATCATCCGCATATCCTTGTGCATAAAAGCCTACTGTAATGGGGGATAGTACACCTCTCTGTGGGCAACTTCCTTTGGGCCTAATCCACAGTTTTGTGTGTCTTCCGATTAAAGGATCTTCTGCTCCAGCATAATGTTTATCCAGCCAGAGATTACTGGATCAACATTTCTGTACCTTAGAGTGTTAGCTATAACACTGTAAGGAGTTCTGTCAAAGGCTTCTACCTTCTATATCAACAGACATGCCTATCATTATTTATTTTTGGTTTACTGATTTTTCAATCATTGTAACCAAATGATGTTGGGCTACCTCACAGGATTTGCCTGCTTGGTAAGTAAACTAATAGGGATGTATAGGGCATACCTCCAACAGCTGTTCTCTAATATGCCTGTCCAGAATTTTTTCCAATGTCTTCTTTAGGAATGATGACAAGCATATTGATCTGATAAGATCAATATGCTTGTCATAAGATGACCAAAAGTCTTAAGATGACCCCAAAGTCTTCAGATGGTTTTGGTAGGTAGCATAGTTTGGAAATCCTCCAACTAGTGGGAATATAACCAAGTGCCAAGCTACCCCTTAAAATTTCAAGTAAACATGTTCTGATAGCTGGGAATCCTTTCTGCAGGAAAGATCTCGTCAGTACCAGCTGATTTGTACAGTGCTAATGATTGATGGCCCATTCTAATCTCTTCATCGTAATGATCTCATTAGCTTTATTCCACCGATTTTTATTTCTAGTTAGTGTGGGAATTGTATTGTCTCCCTCTAACAGGTCACAGTTGGGGAAGTCAGAGGAGACCAGGGCTTTCAAGGTATCCTCCTCATCTTTGGTAAAGGCTTCACCAACCTTCAGTTTACCTATAGTACTGTGACCAGTATGTTTTGAGAGAATTTTATTGATTCGGCATGCAGTTGGAGTATATTCAACCTCCAGACAGAGCTTCCTCCAAGCTTGTCTTTTGGTTTTCCTTACTAATTTATGGTATTCGGTAAGCGATACTTTTTAGGTTTCCCATCTGCGATTCGTTGCTTGCTGTTCCACCATGAAGCATTCCTGTTGGAAGTAGTGTTACATATTTTGTTACTGTTCAGATATGCTTTTCAGGATCTCTCTGAGAAGAGTTCAGGCATTCCAGTTGCCATGAATTGTGAACTGCATTTTGGCAGTAGCTAATTAGTTTGACGAGGTTATTTTTATAGGGTTCCCAATCTATATGTTTAGGATTCCTATAAACCCTTGTCTGTGGCCAGCAGTTTGCTGTATCAAATCTGATATATTCATGGTCCGAGCATGTCTCTTCATTGGAGACGTGCCAGTAACTAACACATATACTCACGTCTTTTGAAACTAGAGTTATATCAATAACTTCAGGTCTTACCCTATTGCAAAAGGTGAGCGAATTCCCCCTGTTCAATATTATAAGATCATAATTGGTTATAAATTCCAGAATTAACTCACCTCTTAGGTTGTTATTAGAGCTTCCCCAGATTTCATGGTGTGCATTTGCATTTAGGGCAGCTATTGTTTTGGTTCCCATATAGTCTAGAATCCTTTCAAGGTTGGCTGTTGGGGATGTATCTTCGGCAAGTACCCAGAAATAAAAGTGGTTCCTTTCATCTTCTCTTCCCCCCCAGATGGAGTGAATTGTGCTGCTGCGAGATCTCTGGAACAGAATTGCCAAAGAGGCAGCAATAATGAATTATATAATACAGGCTCTGGGATTGCTGGTCACAAAAATAATGCCATAGCCAGATAAGCCCAGTTCTTTTATTGTGCCATCATGCAGGTAAGGTTCCTGAATGAGGATAATATCAATATTCTTACCTCTGATGTGCTGTTGCAGCACTCCACACACAGCAATGCAATGGTGCAGATTGATCTGCAACAGTTTCATGGATAAGTTGCTCACTTGCAGGGCTGATCTCTAGACGGTTCCAATGTCTGGGTTTCATCTCCAGGTTCAGCCATATCCGAACCTTTTGGATCTACCCCTCCTTTAATCGCTACCCTGGCGTTGAATCTCCACCAGCCAGTGGTGTGAGATCTTCCACACCTCGCTGTCTGGTTTCAACAGCCGCAGTCGTTGGTGTTGGAACTTCTTCTGAAGCTTTGTTAGCTGCCAACCTCTATATCCATTTTTCAAAGATACTGAAGGTTACATGATTGAGGCCGTCACCCACCATCATACCGCGCTCCTTCAAATCTTTGACATTCTTCTCAGGGACTTTTATGAAAGCATGAAAGCCCTTCTCACGAGGCTAAATGTTGAGGAGGTCCCAGCTACGAATGTCAGCAATGGCATTTTTTTTGTCCCTTAGCCTCTTCATCAGTACCTCCCCAGTCAAAAGTTTACCCGGGATGAAGGCAACCAACCGTTGGGTTTTAATAAGCTCTCCCACATCACCAATGCGGAGGGTGATACTCTCCCCAATGGCAATGCCTGGTATGACCTTATTCAGCCAAGTACTGGCTGACTCATTGACGCAAGATAGGACACGCCCCATTTTGAAGATTGCACCATCAAACAGTGGATGATTGTCGCCATCCTCGTCAATCTTGTCTGTTATCAGCTCCTTCAATGCATCTCTCTGCTCGCAGAAAAGCTGGAACAGCGGATAATCTCTTGGGGCCACCATTACCAAGTGCCTGCTTGCAGCCTTTGCATAGCTACTATTTCAGCCCTTCATCTTCCTGGGCTTCTTTGTAGCAGGTGAAGATCTCAGGTGTTTTTGCGAGCACTCTGTACCTGTGCTTCAGTGCCTGTCTTTTGGGTGCTTCGGCCTTTACTACCGGTTCCATCAAGACCCTGACAATTCCAGCTGCAGCCCCTTGGGGTGGCTCCGTTGCACGTTAGAGTTAAGTGTCCTCACCTCCAACCCGCCAGCCTTCGAACGAAACCTTGCTTTCTTGTCTGTGGTCGTTTGGCTCGCCACCGTCACAGCAAAACTTTGCCCTACCTTAGGTTCCTTCCCCTTGGGCATAATAGTCTTGACTGCTGGTTGTGGGGGAAACATTGCAGTCTTGTCTGTTAGCTCTTGGGGTAGTTCCCACTTCGGTGTCCTGGCCTCCGACCCAACAACCTTGATCGCTGGCTTCGTAGGAAACCTTGCTTTCTTGGCTTTAGTCGTTTGGCTCAGTATTATTGCTGCAGAACTTTGCCCTAACTCCTTGGGATCCTTCGTGAGCGTTATAGCCTTGACTCCTGGTTCTGGGGGAAAACTTGCAGTCTCCTCAGATGCATTAGGCTTAGCTCTGCCTAGGCGTTCCCTCATCTTGTATCTCCTGTGTCTGTTATGCTTCTGGGCCACAGTGGACCATGATCAGGCATTCTCCGTATCCTGAGAGGCAGAGTCTGCACCCATCGCAGAGCCGTAACTGTAATCAGAGCGGGTGTTTCTTACCGTAGCTGGTAAAAGTGGCTCTACTGTCTCAGACGGGTTGGCTGATGTCAGGGCAACTATACTGAGCTGTGGTTGCTAAGCTGTCGGACTTTCCAGGGGGCACCACATGGAGATGACAGTAGGTGTTGGTAGGGATAGGAATGGCTGGTGATTAGTAAGCAGTGAATAGGCTTGTTCATTCCACTAAGAGTGGGGGAAATCCCCGCACTCATCTCCCTCTCTAGCCCTCCTGTTGCACTATCCATTTTGAACCACCTTACTTTATCTTGAAACATAAAACCTCAAATTTTGAGAGGGGAGTAAACATTTTTTTTTTCTTTGTCGTTTACAAAGGTTCGTTATTAACAATAATTAACCGAATTTTACATGCACTAAAAACATATGCTTGTGTCCTATTTAACTAAGGTAAAGTTTGAACCCATTTTTATACTGGATTGAAAACTTAGCCAACATGGCTTTGCTAGCTGGTGTAGTGCTTTGAAAATATGTAAGAAATAAGATTAAAACATTTTGTGACAAAAGTGGATGAGACAATTTCGAAACTAACAGCCTCAAGTAGACTTTAGTTTATTGTATATTTACTAAATATGTTATTAAATAAATATTATTTATAAATAAAAAGGTGTTTTACAATATATCACAAATATGTAGCAAAAGGATAAACTGTTTGAATCCAATTTAGTGGCATAGAAAAATAAAAATACTTTATCTTTTTCTAGTTACT
Organism: Rhaphigaster nebulosa; assembly: GCA_948150685.1. NCBI lineage: Eukaryota > Metazoa > Arthropoda > Insecta > Hemiptera > Pentatomidae > Rhaphigaster > Rhaphigaster nebulosa. The sequence goes on from OX411310.1 coordinate 79,541,801, forward strand.
CTCTCTACCTTTGTAATTAATAGTCTGAATTAGAATAAAATCTTGATTTTGAAGTTGTGTGGGTAGTGAAATACAATAATTGTAAGGTTATTTTAATAATTTGTTTTGTTTTTTATGTTAGTTGACGGAGTTATTAAATTAAAAAAATTATGTCTCATAATAAAGATTCAACAGATCGTTAGAATAGAATCAGTGATGTATATATAATGAAAAATACTTTTGTTTATATAGAGGAATTTAAAACAATTTGAAGATGGAGGGAGATTGATGTATTCTTTAGAGCCTCATATTCATTTCTATTTGAAAACATATTTATTGGAATACATTCAAACTAGCTTGTCCATTAAACCGTCTACATTGTGAATAACCAGAACCATTTATATATAACCTATGCTTTATTTTAATTGACGATTTTTTCTGTTTTTATAGGTTGATGAAGGGTTTATTTTGGATGAAACTCTTGAACTGTTTTCAAAAAGTTTAAATGTTAAAGACCTTGCATTGCCCAGCCAGGCCACAGATATTCACCACTACACAAAAGGTTAGTATTTAACCCTTACGCTGCTACAAGCTGATATATCAGTCCGGCTTGTTTATTACCTGGCTGCTACAAGCTGATCAGTTCTTCGACTATTGCCATCTGTAGACTATTTATACAAACTGCAGTGCCCTTCAAAGCCGATAGAGGGAATAGGAATTCACTTTTGGCATTTTCAGCTTCCTTCTCCTCTGTCTAACCATGTATCTGCTCCAACCCTTTTTTACCGCCAAGTACTGTTTCTCTTTACCTGAAATTTACTCTACATATTTCTTCAATATATTTTCTGATTTTCTAGTGAATAGTCAAGTGTGTTGATATGTTCAAAAAAAAATTATTCTGACGAAGAATTCTTAGAACTTTTGGTGGGTGTGACTGAAAGTGAATGAGAGTCTTCTTCAGATTACGATGAGGATTCTTATGATACTAAAATGTTTCCATTGGAGAAATGCCTGGAACCAGTGGAATTTCAAGTAGAAGAGAATTCAGATGAAGATGAACACCCAAAAAAACAAAAAAAAAAAAAAACAGTGAGCACATTTGGACAACTAGGAGAATTATTCCTAAAATTCATCCATTTGATGAAAATCTATCGGTGCCTAAAATTAATTTTGATGGACATAGCATTTTTAATATATTTAGTATATTTTTAAATAATGAAATTATGAATTATATTGTAGGCCAAACAAATCAATATTATGAAACTATGTCAATCGAAAAACCAAAATCTATACTAAAACGATGGCTTCCTATCACAACAAATGAATTATATATATATTTATTGCCACATTTTTGATGGTAAGCAATAAAAAGCTAAAAATAAATGAATATTGGTCAATAGATAAATTGTTGCATTTGCCAATTTTTCATGACACAATATCTTATGACCAATATTTACTCGTCATGAGATTGGTACATTTTCATGATAATAGAGCACCACATAGAGGGGACATTTTGATAAAAATAAGAAAAATAGTCGACCACTTAAGAAATAGTTTCAAAACTATTTTTTTTCTGTTTCAAAATTTAGTTATAGGCGAAAGTTTATTACTTTTCAAGGGCAGATTAAAAATTAAACAGTATATTCCATCAAAAAGAAGCGGATTTGGAATTAAATCTTTTGTTCTGTGTGATTTAGAAACTGGATATATATTAGACTCTATAATGTATGGAGGATCCGGAACTGATATTAATCACGATCTTGGCGTGTCTGGTGACGTTGTGGCAACTCTCATTGAGCCATATCTACAAAAGGGACACACCCTATTTATTGATAACTGATACAGCAGCCCAGATCTGTTCTGTTGGCTACATTAGAGAGTAACAAATGTCTGTGGTTCTGTTAGAAAAAACAGGAAAAATATGCCACAAATGGAGGAAACATTAAAAAAAGGTGAAATATCTTTTAGGACATCTGGCATGTTATTAGCTCTAAAATGGTATGACAGGAGAGAAGTCTGGCTGCTTTCCACTATGCATCAACCTGAAATGGTAGATGCTGGCAGAAACTGGAAATGAAAAAAAAAATTAAGCCTAAGAAAAGAAAATCGGCAAAATGGTACAAAAAAACTATTTTTTCACATGGTTGACAATAGTTTTTGTTTGTATAAGATGAAAATTAAAAAAATTTCTTTTTCTGATTTTCAATTAGATTTAATAAGAGCGGTGGTGGAAAAATTCGGGGAAGAAAGAAGAAAAACTGGAGGAAGAGTATGTGCCAGTAAAAATAAAAGACGACAAATAATAACATATTGCCAAGAGTGTGATACGGCACTTCGTCCAGTGCCGTGTTTTGAAATATACCACACAATTAAAAATTAGAAAAATAAGTTTAGTAAACAAATTTTGCCCGCTTTTACGTCAGGCTTCTGATACACTTCAGCAAGATTTTATTGTTTTTAGGTTGGGAGTATCAAAAGCCATAGGCGCATACTGCTATATTTTTTGCTGAGAGGTTTTCATGAATTCCCTCACTATAGCTGAATATGAGGTTATTTATGGTGAAATATGGTAAAAGTAATTGCAGTTGATTAATCAAAGGTTCTTATTGGAGAATTTGTTTCCCATCTCTAAACTATCTTGATTAATTAATAATTTTCCACCTTCAGCATGTTTAATTCAAGTTTAAATATTTAAAAAAAAATCTCTGCTAAAATTGAATCATGAGAATGAAAACAGTACATCTCCAAAATCAGTTTTTTAAGATATTCGCAATCAGAGATTTGGTTAAGCATCGAATCACTATCAATCACGTATTTTAGAGACTAAGAGTGTTACTAATGTACTGTTCTTGTGTTCGATGGCTAGTTCTACATGTATAAACCTATAAAAAATGTTTTCCAAAATGCCCAATATGGGGTAGGTACTGTTTTCGTTCTCACAGATTCAGTTAAATGATAGAACTTTCTATTTACTTTTTTTATTATTCCCTCCCTCTTCAACTAAGTTATTATTTCATTTACTTTTAGGCCATCCTCTGACTATATCATTGATTGCTTGTCAATTGGAAAATTATAGAGATAGTGTTATGAAAGATAGTTCTCGATGGGACCACTATGTTAAAATGCTATCCAATCAAAACAGGTGAGATATCTTCTAAATTCAAAAATCAATTTATTTATTTTGTAAGCTTTAATTTGGAGTGAACGATGGTTGATTGTGATGGTAAATCAATATCATATAATTGGGGATCAATAAGCCTTGACTGAAAACATATAATAAAACAACAAAAGAGATTAACAAAATTTAAGTAGATGTAAATGTTTAGCAAAAATTTTGTAGATCGTTGATTGTTTTCATTAAAATTAACGTAATCGTTATTCATCAGACTTCTTCTGACAAGGACCATTGGTTGCTTTTTCATCTCTTGAGCGAGGATAGCTAATGGAAATTCATTGCTGTGGTTTACAAAAACTATTATAAAGTGCAAATAATGATTTTGGGATTACGCAGTTTTAGATCGTATTAGTAGCTTTAGGTGTTGTCAATTTTTGCTCATTCAACAGATTAAATAGTAAATATATCTTTAGTAAATAGAAAATAAGTGCTTCTGTTGTAATGCCCATTGAGAGTAATATTATACATATGGTAACTTCAGAGAATGATCTATAATAGTTTATGAAAAAATTATACTAAATATCGTGAAGTCCATATAGATGACTGTTTAGAAATTACATGACAGAATGGTAGACAAATAGAAACAGAAAACAAAACAAATGATAAAATAGTTTTCAAAAAATGTTGATTACTATGCTGTACTGAAGTGTTACCAGTTTTGGCCCTCTTGAATCCTCTTGTCCCCTTCCTTAATAACATCTAGTTATTTTCTTGGATTTTCCGAGTGGTTAATACATGTACTTAAAGGATGAAAACATATTGGAAATTTAAAACATGTACAAATTATATTACCACAAGAATGGGAGTATCTGGGTTATTAGGAGATCTGCAGTATTGATAATATTCGTTTTTTGGACATGCCTACTAAGTAGCTTGTGCCATTATGTGTCTCTCAGCTCAATAATACATAGACAAAAATACTTTTTAATATACATTATAAAACTATTTACCAGGAAATACACACACAATCATTATTAATTGTATTTTAATTTAGAATTATTATTAATTTTCGTAAGTTTTTGAGATTAATGCATAGAAATATATATTTCATTAGGAGAAGAAGTTTTAATGATTTAGAGATATTTTACAATGCTATGAAAGAATCAGTGGAATCATTAGAAGAGAATAAGATTTTTTTCCAGCAATTAGCAGTATTTGTCAAAGATGTTAACATTAAACCTGAGGTAATATATTTGCATGTGATAATTATAGTGTTCTATCTGAATATATGTTTTAATTTGATAATTGTGTTTTGAAGAATGAATAATTTTATTGTAGGTTCTTGGAATATTATGGAAAATGGACAAATATGATGCAGAGGTAGTAATGTTTGATTTTGTTAAAAAATCCCTTGCAGTTATGAAATGGAACGAACTACAGGATAGTTATGTTTATGGCGTACATGATCTAGTTTCTGATTTTCTCAAACGTCATCTCTCTAAGTCTGAAGAACAGGTTGTTAAAAATATCAATAATATTTATTGTGTTTATTATTAAGAGTCACTTTTACTTGCTGATTATTGAATGTACAATTTTTTGTATTGAATTCGCAATGGTAATTAGCATGAATTTTTACTAAAAAAGTTTAGGATCAGTATAACCTGACATTTAGGCATCTATATTTAAATCATATGAAAGCTGATGAATATGAAGGAGACAGATATACTGTTGCAAAAGATGGAGCCTTGCACTCGAAGAAACCTTATTTAACTGATGACCAATTTAACTAGTCCAATCTTTGGGGTAGTTATAGTTAGCTATTGGTGAAATAGCTTCAATGATGATCACAAACTTTGTAAAGTAAAATCGAATGAATAGATAATAATAATGAATATAACTTTTCTCTACCTGCATTATTCCTGAAAAATTATGTTTTTTAAATATATTCACATTAAACACAATCTCTTAACTTTTTAAGTGTTATTTTAGTTTGTTTTGTTTTTTGCATAGGTATTTCTAATTATTTTTTACAGTTTTTGTAATGTTTAAAATATTTTTGTCTATAAATTGTTTTAAATCAAAATCATTTTCTATACAATTTTCGTTATACCAAATTATATATACGTTCATTCAAGAAAAATATTTCACTTCTTTTGTGTGACAAAGTTGCTTGCAATAACTGTTTCCTCTGTAATTTATTAATTAATATTTGTTACCTTTTTTAGGAACTCCACAAAAATTTCATTTTGAACTACAAGGCTGAGTGCCAGGGAATATGGTCTAATTTACCTAAAAATGATAATTATATTTTTTATTATATTGGATACCATTTAAGAAAGGCAGGTGGGGCTTTTCATGATCTTTTCAAAAGCCTTTACTTTGATCTTTCTTTTTTAGAAGCTAAACTTCGAGTATGTGGCCCTGCAGATTTAATTCAAGATTATAAAGCTTATAAAGTATTAATTACTAGTCAGGTAAAAATATTTAATTTTTAAAGTATTCTTACTTATCACTATTATAACTACTGATTAATTAATTAATCTTGTATTTTTTAACAATATATAAAATGTTTATAATTATTAAAAGATATGAATTCTCCATATTTCAATCAAACAACATTATAACTTACCGATTAAAATTTGTTTCTATTTTATTTATTTAATATTTTTAGGATGAAGAATTGAAAAAAAAAGCTGAAGAATTCAGTACTTTTATTGAATATCATGGAATTTCGATAGCTAATGGAATAGCCATAATTCAGGCTGCCCTTCAAGAACCGACTACATCAAGTGTCCATGTGGCAGCTGTTCATTTAGCCAAAAGCAAGAAATGCAAAGAACTTTATTTACATTCCTCCCCGTAAGTATTATTTCATTAATCTAGGGAATATCAACGTCGTTTTTTGAAAAAGGCTTTAGCACCAAAAATTCGAAATTTAGGTTATGATTTATTATGGGACACTAACACCATCTATTGATTCCCGCTCACCGTATATCGAAAAAAAAATTGGAAATGGTCTAAAAATCGACTATTGATGACGTAAGCACCAAATACTGACAACTCTCAGTCGTCACTCTGAGCTTGGCCAGTGCAAGAAGCCTTAAAAATATATTGTAATTATAAACGTTTTGCTACATCAATAAACTCCTACTAAACACAATAAAGAATTAAATAAAAATATTGTTATTTTGGAAAAAAAGTTTCATGTGTTTCCTGTAAAGTTTGCTCAATGACGGTTACGATGTCGATATTTTATCAATATATAAGTTAAATAACTTTGTTATTGGTTTCAGAAATTAATGTTGCACAAACATGCATGAAAAATATACAGAAACATTCATTACAAAAGTATATACAGTGGAACTTCACCAAACGAACACATCCGACAACCAGACATCTCTCATAACCCAACAGTTTTATTTTCCCTGGCGTGATACCATTAACTTCACATTGTTTTAAACTTCTATTTACCGGGCCTTCTAATAAACAGACACAGATTTAATCCTTTTTGTTATGGAAAAATTCTCTCTTAAGCGAATAGCAGGGCAAAAAAAGAACATAATTTCTTTGAAAGGCAGATGGCTTGCTAAAGTAATTTCTTAGAATTTTATTTCATAGAACGGCTGCGTAGTTATACCCTTTTTTATATGTTAACAAATCATTGTTGTTTCAAAGAACATTTTTCTATCCACTCTGTTTTAACAATTTTTATTCAGTTGTCACACGACCTTGTAACTAGATTCACTCTGTGTGCTAGGGTGAATGATTTTTACAGTATATTTGAAATAATAATAAATATAGTGTGATTAATATATCTATTAATATTTAAGTTTAATTAATATATCTATTATTAATATATATATATATATATATATATATATATATATATATATATATATATATATATATATATATATATATATATATATATTGTGTGTGTGTTTAAAAAAAAAAAAAAAAAAACTGGGACAATTTAAAATGACACAAAAAAAAAAATGGTTTTAACCTTATAAGAAAAAGTTGAATTGATAAAAGTTATTGAAAAATATAAAGAAAGCATCCGGGCTCTTCCTTCTCGCTTTAATGTTGGAAAAGCACAAGTGTCCGACAATTTAAAATACAAAAGATTAATTTTGCAGCAAGCAGAGCTGGAGAATATTGATTCAAAAATAACTTTTTTGAAAATAGGAGACTTTGAAATTGACAAGTTGGTACATGATTGCTTTTGTTGAGCAAGGATGGCTAACATACCAATTACTAGACCTTTAGTTTGTCATTTCGCCCAAGCGTTAAGACAAACAGAACTTAAGCTTCTGTTGGTTGGTTAGACGCATTCAAAGCTAGACACGAAATAAGTTACAAAACTTCGAGTGGAGAAGGGGCATCAGTAGGCAGGAAGGTGGTTATTAACTGATGGGAAAAAATTAAACAGTTATGTCATCGTTATTTGTCAAAATATATTTTTAACTGCGATGAAATGGCATTATTTTTTAGAGCACTTCCAAATAAAACAATGATGCGCATACAAATTTAAGTTTAACAGATATGTAGATATAGAATAGAATAGTAAGCTAGCTGTATTCTGGGACGAAGTTTCTTAAGAATAATTATGTTGTACAAACAAAACAAATAACAATTCTGGCTTACATATTGAAATAAACAAATAAGAATCATAAAGAATATAAAAACAATAAATGAAAAAAGAATTCTTGTGAAATATAAACAATAATTAATATAAATATCTAATAAAAATATTAACACAAATACAATATAAACGAGTACTAATAAAAAAGAACAAAGAGAAAGAGAGTTAGAAAAGAAAATTACATTCATCCGTTTAACAAAAATTTTATCATTAAAATAATAATTTATATCTCATAATGAGAAAAAAAAATGTGTATATATATATATATATATATATATATATATATATATAAATTTGCAAAAAGAAAATAAATAAGCATATAGAAAAAATAAATAAAGATTCAATAACTAAAAAACATTTGTACAAAATTAACAATATAAAGAGCATATTTTAATTTCTTAACAATCAAATTGTTAATGTCTTAGTAGAGAAAATAATTCATAAATAAAAAGAAAAGAATCCTTGATATTTAGAAAGAACTACATGAACAATGAAATGTACATAAAACGTACATAGTGAAAACTGATGTATAACAGCATAATGCTATGTTTAGCCAGCGTCCGACTGGGTTGTGAGCAGGAATTGGAAAAGGAGGGTTTTAAATGTGGCTAAGGAAGGGGCATGTCGGATTTTAGGAAGGAGAAAATTCCAGAAAGTAGCGGAGCAGGCAATAAAGGAGTGTTGGAACGATGCAGATTTAAAGATGTATAATAATGTAAAATGTTTAAAATAAACATGTATAAGGCCAAGATCTTGTGGACTGGGAGTGGATAGAAGGCTTGAAATGGAGGAGATTGTAGACATTGGAAGGGCACTGGCTGATAATTACTTGATTAAGGAATGTGCCTAAGAAATATTGTCTACGGAAGAAGGGGAAGAGTCATCCTAACTGGGCGTAGTGATGTGAAACAGGGGAACGCCTCGGAGTACCTTCAACAAACCTCACAAAGCTATTCATAATTCTCTTCAGTCTGTTCCCGAGACTTCCACCATACACCACTCAGATGGCTGATCAATATTTGTCTATGGAGTCAAAATGGGGAAATATGAGGGAGGATACTATGAGTCTATGTGGGGATTTGGGTAGGAGATAGCGGAAGCGATGAAACCGTTTAAGGATAAAAATCAAATGTCGGAAGATGTGGACAATATATTGGTGCCAGGAGAGGGATGGCTCAATGATTATGCCTAAGTTTTTAACAGAGGAGTAGAAAGTGATGGGTTGGTCGTTTAGGTATAGGATAGGAAAGTTGGTATTGTATCTGAGAAGGTGTTTGGAACCAATGACAATGGCCTGAGTCTTAGCAGTGTTTACCTTTAATCCATTTAAGTTTGCCCATGTGCTGATTCGATCTAGGTCTTTTTGAATCTTGGTAAACGCCACTAATAGCTCAGAAGGAGAAAAGGATAAATAGATTTGGGAGTCGTCAGCATAAAGGTGATGGAACAATGAAGAATTGATTTGTGAAGGTCGTTAATATAGTAGCTGACAAGAGGAGATATGAAGAGCTCTGGACTATTCCTGAGGATTAAGATAGGAAGATAAAGGTTGATATGGAATGGTAACTGCTTGGGCACGTTGAAAGATGAAAGATTGAAACCAACTGATAGAACTGTTAAAGAAGGATAATGATTTTAGTTTGGAAAAAAGGATGGATGGTTCATGGAGTCAAAGGCTTTGGTGAAGTCAAGGAGTACAAGGGCAGTAAATTTTTTATCATCTATAGCAACCTGAATATCGCTGGTAATTTTAATTAGGGCAGATTTTGTGGTGTGGAATAGTCAGATTGGTAGGTTGGAAGTCAGATTGGAAAGAATCAAGTTGTTTGGAATCTTATAGGAAATTGGAAACTTGTGATTGCAATAGTCTTTCTAGGGGTTTTGAAAGGTTGGATAGAATTGATTTTGGATGGAAATCGTCAGGAGAAGAAGGTTAAGGATTTTTAGTTATTGGATGAACAATGGTTTTTTTCCCAAAGGTAGGGAATATTGAATTCTGGAGGGAGAAGTTGTAGATGAAAAGGAGAACCAGAAGGATTTCAGGGAGACACAGTTTTATTAATTTGACGGGAATGCCATCTCGACCAGTGGAATTAGTATGTGATTTCATTACAGCTGATAACAGGTTCATGGGGGAAATATAGGAAAAATAAAAGTCTTTATCGTTAAAAGATATCCCAGAAAGCAAATATATGTACGTATGCATATTTATTGTAAAAACATTTACAATATATTTATTTAATTTATAAAAAATTAAATCACTACAAATCAGTTTGTATTTTAAAAACCTTTTTCTCATAAGCGGACACTTCTACTGACCAGACAAATTATCATTCCCCAGTCATGTTCGTTTAAGAGAAGTTCCACTATTTCTATAGACAGAGAGAGAATAATAGCCAACCTGCGCTCTTAGGCCTATTTTGAAATCACCAGATCTTGATCACGGAGACAAAGTCTGGGCAATGTGTAGTTTTTGTTAGCTTCACTGGTCAATTATGATGATTTCAATATAGACCTGAGAATGATTCTATTCTCGATTGTGTACTAAAATTATTATAATTATGTTATAAATAACGTGGTGGTGGTAATTCGGTAATTGGAACTTAAAATAAGTTTAAGTTCTTTTTTTGTATTTGATAGGTATGGATGAAAATATAAAGAGAAAAAAAAAAGTTGTAAGTTCATTCAGGCACTCCAAACACCATGAGTTTCTAATTACTTAAGGTTGTATTTTCCCTTTTCCCAGTCAGGGGACTTGGCCTCATCACTAATAGATAGATTGTACCTAATAAATCAATGATTAAAGCTGATTTTTCATTAGAAACATGGGTACAACTTTACAATCGGGACACATTATCAGTGCCTGCTGCCGAAGTTACCCGAAGGTCACCGCACTAACACTCCCTAGTGCCATTTGTGATAACTAACTTTGTATTCAATTTTAACATTCGTATTTATTGGAATTATTAAAATTATTACTGTTTTAATTAGATATTATTTAAAATTATTAGTGCTGTCGACTTCCAGTGGTCTGGGGAAGTTGTACCTAAAGCAGTAATAATTTAAATTATGGTAAGGGCCTGGCTTCAACTGAAAAGACTTCTCTGACTCCCACAGAGACAGCGATGTACATCAGTGCTCAATGAGGTCGAGCAACGTAACCTGTTCATTCCCCAAGTTTAGTTAGTTCCTGAGTTGGACACATTGGAAAAATTCACATAGAGCACTAAGATTGTAGCTTTATTACCATCAATTTAGCTCAATTTCTTAAACAGAGTTGCCAATAAGTAATGGCTTTAGCTTAGTAAGAGATATGATTTTCATTACTTTTTATTCAAAATAAAATTTGTTTAAGACAGCAACAAGTAAATGCAGAACCCTCCATGAAATCCATTATATCTCTTGTATTTCAGGCTCAGTCAAGTTGATAGAGTAATTTTACCCGATACTCTGGAAATAAATGAAGAAATAAAAATTTTATGTTTTGGAAGAACCACAAATGAAGTTATTATTGCTTCTGGACCCACTGGAAAAACTTTGAAGGTATTTATTTTTTTTAAATTATGCTTGGTTTATTCAAGTTATTAGAAACTTATTACAAGGCATCTATGATGTTAAATTATTAATCAGATATACTTAATTTTGCTATTGTGTAATTTTGAATGATATGCAATCTCTTTTTTTTTATTTAATTTATTTATAAATGATCTCTGTAGCTTATATAAAGTTGAAAATGAAATCCTTGAAAAATTCTAATCATTAAGACCTGTTCATGGTTCTTCAACATTTTTCTAAGCTTGGACAGCTTCTTTTATTCAACATAGTATAATATTTATTCAAACTTTTGTGTGGCAAGAGGTAGATTGTTTTTCAATGACCAGAAAGTGGCTTCCAAAATACCACCTCTTTAATACAAGATCTCAGCCTATCATTTTGTATTTTCCTACTCTCTGAAGTGCTTCCTTTCAAAAATCCTTTATCATGCATGGAACCTCGTTTTGGAATTTCTTACTCATCTCCATTTGTAAAGCCTCTTCCCTTATTTAATTTTAACATCTTTCTACCTCCTCAATGATCTATCTTCTACATGGTAAGTAAAGAATAAATGTCTGTGGATGTTCATTTGTATGAATATGTATTGTTAAAATATTAAATTTTTTCTTTTTAGTTAATGTTGATTCTAAATGCATAACATTACGATAGCATGGCTTTAGCATTGAACTGACCCAGTGCTGACAGGCTAATATGTTTAATTATTTCTTAAATCTTTGATAATTCTTTTTTTTATTATTAATTGTTACCAACGAAAGTATTAAAATAAATAAAAATTAATAATTTTGGTTTTTAGTTACTAATTGACAGACAGAAAATACAATACACAATAAAATACAAACATAAAACAAAAGTATACATTTTAAAATTATGAAAATTGAATAGGTAATCAGAAAATTCAAGAAACTTATATACCGAGAGCCCATGCAAAAAAATTTACATGATCTGAAGAAAAACTTTGATAGCAATTTTTTGAATCCTTATAGTATCAACATTAAAAAAATAAGAGTCTGCCAGTCGGATCATGTAACCTGTAAAAATGGTAGCCAATAAAAATCGCAATTTTAGGACTATTTTTGTTTTTTAAGCTATTATTTCTCAATGGTGCATTCTATCGAAAAAGCGATGGTATATTAAATTAAAAAACGTAGAGCATCAAATTCTGCGTCCATTGAACAAATAAATTTTTAAACCTGATCAAATTGGCAATCTCCTGATCTCCGGCAATTTACATTTTAGCCCAGTTTGGTTTTGCGAAAAATTAAGTAATTTTAATTTAAGATATATACCATATATTTCCACTGTTCCAAAAAATCAAAGTTTTCGACCTCCTTCATGTGCATTTTTCGCCATCTTGAAAAACCACAAAGAAGTAACTTTTTTCAGTTTTTCCAAAGTAACGCTTCTAGTGCATTAAAGATAAAAATTTGTCAGGAGGTCAAAAACTTGGATTTTTTAGAAGTGGGACAATTCATACAATATACTTTAAAATTAAAATTATTCAATTTTTTGCTAACCAAACTGCTAATAAATTTGTTTTAATGTTAATACTATAAGGATCCAAAAAATTGCTTAAAAGTTTTCTTCAGATAATGCTAATTTTTTTGCATGGGCTCTCTGTCTATTATGTATAAAAAAGAATTAAAATTATTAGATTTTGTATTTTTGCTAAAGGAAAGTGGATCGGTTTAATAATGTGGAATATTCAAAAAATAATAAAAAGAAATATTATTTTGATACTTCATTCGAAGTCTTCATAATTCCTGTTTGTTTTTCGTTTTATTTTTTCACGATTAAAATTAACAATGTTTCCTAGTCAAGAGAAATTTCAATATAATTAGGTCTTTACTCACTGATCTGTAGTTAAGTTTTACTTTTTAAATTCATACACTGAATCTACTTCACTTAATCATGGACTTGACATGATGAGACATTCCAAAAACATCTGTCCCTCCTAGCGGTTCATGATCAAAGTCAGATCTTCACCCTAGCGTGGTGTTGATCAAAAAGATGCTACTTGCAGTCCCAGTCAGTGCACCTCCGTCCAACAATGACTTCCCTCGTCCTTGGAGGATTAAATTTTTTTTTTTTTTTAATTTTCTATATATATAATGTTGCGTCTGCAATGAAGTCAGACAGAACTACTTAATTTTTACCTTTTTCTAATTCTTAGGGCACTACTTGTCTCAGATTTCATTTCGTTTCATCATACCATTTGTTTTATCTAATTGTAAAACTTACTTATTTTTTTCTATTTCAGCTTTATAATATTAGGGCTAAGGGTGTCTTAAAAGAATATGTAGGTCACACAAATCAAATTACAAGCCTTGATGTATCGAACTGTAGAACATTACTGCTCTCTTCCTCTGTGGATAATACCATCCGAGTATGGTCTTTGGAAAATGGGGAATCTTCTCTGGGTAATTTGTTTAAATTAATTTTGTTTTAAAGGAGAAGAAAAATTGTTCATGTGTTACTGTAGGTACCTCTAATTGTCTCCATGTTAGTACTTGTATATTGTAAATATAATTAATAGATTATTATGCATGGAATAGTTGAACCTAGTAATTAATTTAGAAAAAGATAGTATGGATGGTGGTCAAAATTCGATAAAAAATTATATAAACTATTTAAGGAAGTCATTCTTTAACTATTTTTAAACCACATAGTTTAATTTTGGCCTCCATTCTGGCCATTTTCTCCTAGACTAATGTAATAAATGTTTATGACAATCAAAAACAATCGTATTCTATAGCCAGGCTTTACTCTAAAGAAAATAGTGATCCTAAGTAACATAAGAATTGATGTATATAATCGCTACCATGTATAACTAACGAAAGTGAATAAACTACTTTTCAAGAGACCAAAAAGAGTTTTATGTTTTGCTTTTATATAACAATGATAATTACTTCCGCTTTGTAGATAATTTTTTATCTCTCGGCCTATTAACTTCTCTGAGTCCTAGATTTGTGTTTATAACATTTTATTTTGTAAATATGCTTAAAGTAAATTAAAAACTATGGAATTCCAAAATTGTGATTTTTCATTAGTTTTCATTAGTTAGTTTATATGAGGTGGCAACGATATATTATTAATGGTGGCTATAATTAAAGATTTTATTGTACCTAGTATAATTTTTGGATAGATTATTGTTTTAATTAAGTCTAACATAAATTTTAGACAATCATCTTAATTTAAAAAGAAATGGATCTTAATTTACAGAAGTGTAAAGTAAATATTTATATATTCAAGTTTATGCTCAATTAATTTATTTTTTTAAGGTGACAGAAGTCCTTCTCCAACAGAAAGACAATTGTACTTTATGAATTTATTTAGTACTATCCCAAACAATGGAGCTGGCATAAGTAATGCTGTACTTGTACTTAAACATTGTTATCCTGTTTTGTGGAGTGTTTTTTCTAAAAAGGATTCTTCATTGATTGCCAGTTTGGGGTCCAATAATATCAGTGTAAGGAGATAGTTAAATATTTCTTTAATTACTCTTTAATAAAAAAAATATTAACATTAAATTAAAAATATGTATAAAAATAATGATTCTAAGGTATTGTAAGGTGTACTTTAGCTGTTGGATAAAATAGTAAAAAGGTAAGAACGTATTTATGCATTTTTTTTTTTTGTGTGTGTGTTTTTGCTCTCTTGTTGGTCCACTTTAAGTTTTAGAAAACTGGAAGGTATCCTTTGGGACAAAATGTTTTGTGGTCGTCGGCTCTAATGACAACCCTCAACACTGAGGTGCTCTATATTGTAATGTCACGTTTTTCGGGAAATAAATAAATGAAACTTATTTTCCCTTTTTTAATATATTTATTTGTTTTATATAAGTTTTAACTCTAATCTCAGGGTGGGTTACTAGACAACCAGACACAGAACTATTACTATTACAAAACATACTAAAACGTGAAGCGTCAATTATCTTAAATTTAACACTTTCCTCTTTGAACGATGACGGTGGTTTACGGGATATAATGAATGTGTGTTACCAAATTGATGATCTTGAATGTGGATGAATTATTACGGGAGCTCTTAAGACGTCTACGCCGGTCCCTGGTCCTAACAATAATGGTACTCTCTCTTTGTTTGTCCGTTACACCACTCTACAGGTTTCAAAATGGCGAACTGCCATTTTGATTATTTAATACAAATGGACCATTTATTATTTTCAGAGGTTTTCGTTTGATGAAAATCTCTTCTACTTCTTTTTGATTTTCTTAGATTAGATTTATTGTAGAAGTATTGACAAATTGATCATCTTCACCCACTCGATCATTATGGCAGTGGTTCTGTTGAAGTCCAAAATAGAGCCGCCATGTTTTTAAATAAAACCGTCTATTTTGGTTCCATTTATGATGACAAACACACTTTTCATTATAATTTATGATGATTGCAGTCAGGATAAATAAATGTATTATTTTCCTGAGAATCCCTATTTCCAAATATTAAATCTAATTTAAGATATCTAAAAACAATTATTTACTATGTACTTAAATATATAAAAAAGGTGTATATTACAATATACAAGGTTATACAGATTGTAGGAGATGGGAAGTATCAAAATGTGAAAACTTCCATGTGTATCCTAACAGGATAATGTAAGGGCAATGGTTTTTGGATCATTTTCATGGTGATTAGATCTTTTTCGACTGTGGAGAGGGTATTAAAGCATCTACTGGCTGGCTTCCTTTTTAAAATATATTTAATGGTAGATTTTGACTTTATCGTTGTACCTCCTTAGCTATTCTATGCCACTTAGGACTGAATCCACACCCTTCAGTTATGTGCGAAATAAATTCATAGGTGCTGTTTTAGATTCTATACCTATCTCGTGGATTCTTTTAATTTAAATTATTATACCAATTAGACCTCATTATTCTTACATGATCTTGGAACTTTGTTTGAAATCCTTCAGTTTCAGAGAAAAGTGTTCTGACCATCCATTCAGTAGATAAAGATTCAATTACATCAGTTTGCTAATGTTGTAATTACCTTCTTTGCTTTCTAATTTTATCTTTCGACTTTCATTCTTCCAAACTGTCATTATCAATGAGACTCCCTGAGAGCTTAATTGCAGTGCAGTGTATCCTCAGTAAAGATTGCATATCACGTTGTTGCATTGAAAACTTGCTCAGTTTATAAATATTTTAATACCATTGGTTTTGATTTTATTTTTAGCAAGCATGTCCCTCACTCCTTTTCTAGGAAAATATGTAAAGCCTTATAATTATTACTATTATTATTTGATAATCTTCATCAAAATCAAACTAATATCTAATGCATGCTGTGATTTTACTTTTAGATTTGGATATCTGATAAACAAAAATGGGAAATTAAGTATTCTCCTTCTTATCAATTCAAAAGTCTTGATTTTTTGGATGAACGGTTTGTTGCTGCTGGTGGTTTATGCAAAATAGTATTATATTTATTAGATTCTGGTACAGAATACGGGCAGATAAACTATAATGATTTTATTTCATTACGCTCCCTTCCTGGTAAGTTCAAGTTTATATTACTAAACTAATTTATCCTTTATTCCAAATATATTTTTCCTTTCCTCCTGAGTTATTAGTAGCCTTTACCAATATTCAGGAAGACCTAGATATTGGTATATTGGTGACCAATATCCTAGACCTAGACCTAGGATCAGTGCCTTGGTCAAACCTGAATAAATAAAGGGATATAAGCTATGAAAACTCATGCTATTGTTATCGATTCCGAATCCCTCCTCAGATCTATCATCATCCTTCCTACTTTATTCCTAAATTATCACCCGCATCACTTTCAGCTACTCTGTCAAAAACTCCAGCAACCAGGGTGATGGAAACCCCGGAAAAGAGGCAACTGAGCTGGTATGGATATTTCTGTCACAGAGACCCCATAAAAACCTTGGAGGCGAGAACAATAGGAAGAAGACCAAGAATCAAGAACCTGCTATATCAGCCACATGAAACGGAAAACACAGAAGGAAGACCATAGAAGAAATGAGGAATTTTTCTTGTCAGGGACAAAGACACATGGCATAAATGGCTAGAAGCACCCCACGCTGAAAGGCAAGAGGGTAGAAGAAGGTCTACCTGAACCCCTACTTTATTTTTTTTCGCCTGTACTCGTAAAAATAGAGATACTTATATGAAATTATATTTCATTTTCCTTTAACTGTCTGTGATGAATTCCTGTAGTTGATTTGACAAAATTTGCAGCATACAATTTATGGCAATTTTTTTTTTCATCACAAAAACCATTGTTGGAGTACCTCTGGACCCACTTGGTATTTTACATCTGTAATATTTTAGGTATGATTTTATTCATTTTCCTTACACTGTTTATTGCAATTAAAACAAGACAAATAGGAAAAATCACCAACAAATTAGTTTAGGTGGGTATGTACCTTACCTGGTATTTAGTCTTATTTTCTTCACCTGATATTGGGAGGATTAACTTTTTATTCATTAATTTATGTTCTTTGTTTGTTAATTTCTTCATTAATTTTATAAATAATAATAAATTATATTAGAGTCTTAATTATTCCCTTGTATAATTAATTGTACTGTTAAAATTGTTAGATAGAAAAATATAATATAAGAAATAAAGAAAGAAAAGTAAACTTTATTCTGGAATAAATAGTCACCTAAGAATAAGAAAAAAGAACTATTACAATTTCTTTTGTCTGGCATAAAATAAAGATTAAATACAGTATAAAGCGTTACTAACTAAATTGTTAGTAACTAAACATTGAATTAACACATTGATACAATATCCTTACTAATTTGCTTTTTTATGCAATATACATAATGATAGTAAAAATTTAAAAAATGGATAACACCAACTAAACAGGAGCATTAACTTACATGTATTCGGAAGATTGATAGTCAAGGAAATGGATAAATAGTTTATGTTTAAATGAAGTTAATGATGAGGATTTACGTAAGGATGTGGGTAAGGAGTTTCAGAACTGAGAAGCACGCATAATAAAGGACTTTTCAAAGAAAGCAATTCTATGAGAAGAGATATACAGGTTTGTGGGCTGAGATCTCGTGTTTAAGGAGTGGACGGAAGAACAAGGAGTGAACATATCAAGAATATAAGGAGGCTTTTTGGTTTTAAAGGATCGGTAAAGGTATACGCCCAGGAAATATTGTCTTCGGAAAACAGGAAAAAGCCACTTCAACTCGACATATCGGCTGGAGACGTGGGAGCGCCTGGAGGCTCTGAAGATAAATCTAATGAAACAATTCATTAGTCTTCTCAATCTCATCTCATGCCCACCAGACAGTCCACAGTATACAAGGCAGACGTAGTCGAAGTGAGGAAAAATAAGAGAGGATACAAGGAGTTGGCAGGTTTTGAAAGGTATGGAATCACGGAATCTTAGGAATTGTTTGAGGATCGAAATGGATTTTCGGGTAATCTGAGAAATATGGTTGTTCCAGGATACGTGTTGATCGAAGATTACCATAAGGTTTCTGACGGAAGTGTGGAATCGGATAGGTTGACCATTGAGGTAGAGGTTAATTAGGAAGGGAATTCAGGAGATGCTTGGAACCAATTATAATAGCCTTGGTCTTCTCAACGTTTAATCTTAGATCATTTCGTCCAGCCCATGCGTCGATACTGTCTATGTCCTCTTGTAGCCTCTGGGTTGCTGCAAGTATCTCGATAAGATGAAAGGATTAGTAGATTTGCAGATCATCAGCATATAGGTGGTATTGTGAATGGTGGATGGAACTAGGAAGATCGTTAATGTAGATGGAAAAAAGAATTAGTGAGAGCGAGGATTCCTGAGGAACACCTCAATTTAGGAGGAGATGGGAGGAAGGAGATTCGTTGGGGATAATGACCGTTTGTGAACGAAGCGATAAAAAGGAAAGGAACCATTTTAACACACTATTTGATATGGAGAGGTTTTGTAGTTTTGAAAGAAGAATGTTGTGATTAACGGAGTCGAAAGCTTTGGTAAAATCGAAGAGGATAAGGATAGTGATTTTCTGTTTGTCTATGGAGGATTGGATATCTTGGGTGATTTTTAATAAGGCTGATTGTGTGGAATAGTGAGGTTGAAAGCCAGACTGGAGAGGATCAAAGAGGGTTTTTTGTTCCAGGAAGGTATTAATTTGCGAATGGACTATTCTTTCTAGTGGTTTGAATAAATTTGAGAGAATAGAGATAGATAGTAAAATCAGAAACTTTGGATGGAACCGGAACCTTGTTTAATGGACGGACTATGACTTTTTTCCAAGCTGTGGAGAGAATGGAATTTTGTAGGGAAAAGTTATAGATATGCAAAAGGACCGGAAAGATGGCAGGAAGACATAATTTGATTAATTTTACAGGAATTTGGTCTGGTTCATAGTAATTTTTTCTGGACTTGAGGACAGCGGAGAATAGGTCTTCAGGAGAAATTTTCAGGATCAAAAAATGTTTCAGGAATGCTGTGCGAGGAGGTCTGTGATGTTGGAGTAGGATCGGCGAAGTAAGAGTTCAATTGGTCAGGAGTGTAAGGGTAGGATATGTTTGTTTTTGTGTTCACTACGGACAGATTTTTAAGGATTTTCCATCTGGACTTAGGATCTGGGGCTTAAGATAAGGAAATATGAAAAAGCATGATGTAAGGAGGATTGGGTTAGGTTTCGTAAGGACTTGAAGGAGGAATAATCATTAGGATTCCGTGTGCGCCTGAAACATCTCCTGGCAGCATCTCTTCGCATCAGCTCTCTGATTTCGGAATTGATCCAAGGAGAAGCGGGACGTTTGAAGGTGGATGTTTTGAGGGGTGCGTGATGATCCAGGAATAAGAGAAGATTGGAGGAAAGAGATTCCACCATTTCATCAATGGAGGAAGAGGAGTAGATAAGTATTGGGACAGAGAATCAACAAAAGGATTTAATTTTACATAAGTCAGTGAGTCGAGGTTCCGCCAGGAAATTTGTTTAGGGATGTACTTAGGAGTTGGAACATCAAAGGAGATTTTGATAAGGTCATGACAAGAGAGGAAAGATACTGAAACCTGAGAGGAGGATAATAGGTTTTTAGGAGAATCTATTATGAAAAGGTAGAGCCATGTACTTGTGAACTGGGTATGATGGGTAGGTTGATAGGGAACGATAAAAAAGTCGAGGGAATGAAATAGGTCTACAAAGTATGATTTATCTGGAGAGTCAGAGGATAGATTTGCGTTAAAGTCACCGGTTATTATTACATTTTTATATAAGGGAACATAAGTGTATAGAGAGGATTCTAGTGTAGGATCAAATTGAACATGAGGAGGGCGGTATACTATAATATAAAGGAGGGAAAACAAAGTGGAGGAAATTTCGGTAAATAGGTATTCTTGGTGAGGAAAGTCGGAAGAGGGGAATATTAAGAGGATTTTTACTTTTAGGCTTTCGTGAACGAAAAGACAAACACCTCTACCTACCTAGTCTAGTCGATCCTGATAGAAAAGGTTGTAATTAGGGAGGGATATAGAAGAGGAAGGGATATTTGGTTCTAACCAGATTTTTGAGATAGCAATAATGTGATAAAAATTGTGAAGGAAATAGTCAAGGGATTCATCGCATCGGAATGTGCCAGTAAGGATTGGGAATTAGCATGACAGGTTAGTAGGATATTAGACATATTCGGATAGTGCAAGGAAAATTATTTGTGAAGGTATGGAAAGGAGAGGTGCAATTATGGTAATCAGAATCTGAGAGAAAAATAAGTATAGGTAAAAATAACTGTGACTTTTAACAATAAAAAAAAAAAGAACAAAGTGTAAAAAATAGAATTTTCTCCGAAAAATGATGAAAAACAAAGAAAAAAAATAAAAATAGCAAGTAGATTGTTAAGTAAAAACATGAAGTAGAAAAAGAAAAATATTTTCTTGTGGCAATGAGATTCTAATTTTCATTGAAAAATGTCCAGATCTTCTTCCTTGTTGATAATAAATGCGGGAAGTCCATTGTCTGTATCGTACACGGCCACCTGCAAACCAGACGAATTTCACTTTACCGGCAGCCTTTTTCTGCCTCGCCAGCCAGTAAAGGTGTCTATTACCAGGCGTCATCCCTTCACTGAAATAGATTCTTTCGTTACTATCCCAGTCGAGATGCCTGGTGGAGAAGTCTCTCTTTAGCTTTCTCAGCCTTATCAATTCATCCCTTATCTCACGGCGAACGAAACGCGCCATGATTACTGCAGGTCTGGGGTCTTCTTCTTTGAACGTAGTCCAAATCTTCAGTTTTCAATTTGATACCCAAGCTATTGAAAATATTTTCAAAACAATGCCTTCAGGTGTTTCTCCCACTCTGTCAGGCACACCTCTTATTTCAACCATATTTGACAGTTGATCCTGTTCCGATTGATTTAGCCTAACATCTAAATTTTTAATTTTGTTTTTGAGACTAGAGTTTTCAGCTGTTAAATTTTCGATTAGTCTCTCTTGTTTTAAAACCAGTTCTTCGAGTGACTTAAGGTGTTCTGAATTTTCAAAGGATAAGTCTACCTGCTTTTGAAGAGTACTTTTTATTTCTTTAAAATCATCTGTTAAACGATCGACTTTGGATAGAATTTTAGTAATATTTTCCTTTAAGCTATCTACTTTTTTTGACAGAGGAATGGGGCTTATTTTTATTAGTTAGCTCACACGAATGGCAAAGCCATTTTTTTTTTTTTTTGAGCATTGCTTTCAATATTCGAGCATTTCAAATGAAAAATTTGCTTGCATGTCAAACATGAAATGTTCGATTTATCCTCGCGAGTGATTGTGCCTTTGTATATCAGACAGATGGTCATTTGGCCTCGGACAAAGGGGAAGATTTGGCATCAGAGAAAACTCTGTGGCCGTGGCGGCAATTGTGATCGGAAAAAGATTTTTTAATTATTTTTCCAGTGTTTTAGAAAGTAACTAGAATACGTAAATGCCATTATGTATAAAAAAAATTGAAACTTTTCTAGTGGCCGCAGGGAATAGATTCATGAAATAGGCTCTGGCACTAAAGGGATTAAGTTATCTACCTTTGGTACCTTGAGACTGTCTAATGTGTCCCACTTTTATGGCAAGTTAAAATGGCTGTTACCCACCACCCGTAGACAATATTTCCTCAGATCTATTCTATACCAAACCATCAATGCCCTACACTCTACAATCTCCAGCAATTCAAATTTTCGGTTCATTTATTGGAAACAAGATCCCGTCCTGATCTTTATACCCCTTTCCAAAAAACTAAAACATCCTCTCCACCATGCTCCTTCCCTATCTTCGCTCAAACCAGCCCTCCTTTTTCAACATCTTCTCACTTCCCAAACAGACACTAGCTAATTTGAGAATTTTCCAATAACAATATACACTTCTTCTTAAGCACTAATTGGTTACATTACGTTAATGTTTTACTTTTGCAATGTTGTTACCATACATGTTCATATACATATTTTTTTTCTTTCCTCTTTTTTTCTTTTTTATTTCTAATTATTAGCAACATATTTTCATCTGATTAATTTATTGTTTGTTTCTTTTGTATTCATTTATCTTAATGTATATTACTTTTTTATTAAATCAATATTAACTTTGTCTTTTGGCCAGATAAAGCTTTGTGTTTGTTCAAATTTTTTATTCTTAAGTGACCAGAATAAAGTTTTTTTCTATTTATCTAAACATTTGAACATAGATTATTTATTTTATAATAATTTATGGATTATAAGCTTGAAATCTAAAGCTTACAATTATAATTAATTTAAAGTATAAGTTCAATTAAAGTATTTATATTATCTGCAATCTTTCTTAGCCTATCTAATTTTTTACTTGTTCTTTGTTATCACAAGGAACAATATAGTTAATAATAGAATGCTGTCTCTTCTCTGTTTGTAACTTTTTTCTCAAAACTTTTTGTTCCACTAGAATCTGAACTAACTGCTCTGCTCTTCCCTATGGTTTCATCCAAAATAATTCAGCAATTGAGAAACAGGAGACATAAATTATAAATTACGATGTGACTAGTTTTTATTTTGTATTTATTTTTTTTCTGTGTAAGAAGAGTGAATACTTTCTTTGAAGAAATTATTTTAAATTTATTCAGTATTCAATTAATAAGTATATACACTTAGTTTAATTTTTGTTTTTATTCCAGTGTCACTCGGTGGAAGTCTGGTAATATTGACTAAGGATAGATTGACTCTGTATTCACAAGCAGCAAAAAATAATTGTCTTGATACTCCCCTTTTTACTCATCCTTTTAAACAATTGCATAGTGTTGGAACACATATTGCTACCACTACTGAGTCCGGAGAATTATATGTTTTCCATTTTTTTACTGGATCTATTGTTTACCATGTTCCTCATATGACAAGGTAGTATTATATGTATATCATAATTCTAAATATTATATATACATTTATACACACACATATATATTAAAAAATTTATTTATTTATAAAGTCATAACAGTAATAATTATTGTCATTGAATTATTTAATGCCCTCACAGTTAAAAATTATTCTTATCTTTATAAACTGTTCATAAATTTGAATTTATATAAGTATGAGTACTTATCCATATCTTTTATTATTTTATTTTATTTATTTATTTTTTTTTTTGTTGTCTATTATAACCTTCTGTTAAATCATTATCCAAGAGACATACATGCAAGCTTGCCTAGCGATAATCATATGGAAGTTACATTGTTTTAGCATTTTCATCATTTCGATGGAAAAGTTCTACAGGCAAATCATTGGTCTAATTTCCATATGATTCGCTAACAATAATTTTAGAAAAATAATGTTATTGTATTTTCTCATTGGGCAAATTTGCTAAGATTTCAAATTATTTAAAAGAAAAAAGGGAAAATGTTTTTTAATGTGGGGTAAATGCCATTAAAATTATCATTTATTAATGATTTAGTGCACTGTTAAATGTTCCTCCTCTCATAGAACTTGATATATTAATTGGATATATATAAATTGGTCGATGCTAACGTGTTCAGAATTTTATTTATTTTTTAATTGATGAATTTATACATAGTGAAATATTTAAAAAAATGATTTTAGTAAAAAAAATGGTTTTGTTTCATAATTCACTATTTATATATATTTTAAATAATAATACTCTTTAGCTATTTTGTCATTGACTAAATCTACTTTCTTTTTTTTTTAGGCAACTCAAGAGTGTTTGTGTAAATGATAAAGCAATACTCCTGGGTTATTCCAATGGTTCTTTGTATTTAAATCCTCTTGATGGATTGCTGTCTCCTTTGACCTTAATCAAGTGGAAACTTGATAATGAACCTATACTCATCAAAATGGATCATTCAAAAGAAAACATTGAGGTCTGTTTTCATTTTTTTCTTCTTAATGGTTTTTCCTTATGAATTAAAAATGAAGGTTTCATTTGTATAGCAGTCTCTTAAAGTGTGGTTCATGGGCCCCAGGATTCTTTGAGAATATCTCTGAAGGTCAAGGAAAGTTTAAAATTTTCTATTGAACATAAGCAAGTAATCAAATAAAAAGGAAAACAAGCTTTTGGTTTTGTATCATAATCTTCTCAAAGTTTCAATAAACTGTACTGATAAATAAATTATGTTTTATTAGTTACAATTAGTTAAAAATTACTGAGTAAAATGTATAATTAATAACAAGTTATGACAATTATATTTGTCATTTTTAGTTATCACCAGTCCTCATTTATTAATTTATCATATTAAGAAAATTTTCAAATTTTATCATCCATTATAGATTGTGTAAGTTTTTTTTTTTTTTTTTTTTAAACAATAATTTCTTTAGATTTTCCAAACCATTCATCATCACTTTTCATCATAAAAAATTATAGTAATTGTAAAATAAATAATTAATCTGTGACAAATAATAGTCATGATAATTTTCTGTTCAATTGTAAAAATAAATTAATTTATTAATTTCAGCTTACACAGATTATTGTAATTAAAAAGAAAAAATAGTTAAAATTAATGTTTTACTTACAAGGAGAGGGCAGTCAATGGGTCACTGATTTCAACCAAATTGTTTGTGGTGATTCTACATCCAAAAATATTGGACACGTGTGTTGGCATTTGTTCCAATGGGTCCTAGGAGCCGAGAAAAAAAATAAAACGCGCTGAAACTACTTAATTTTTTATCTCAAGTTTGGAAAATGATATCGATGTGGGTTTTTCCACCAAAACATTAGTTTTTCAGTGTCTATTAAAGGAAAAATACTAACATAAAAAAATGACTGCTTTTTGGTCAAATAAATTGAAAAAATGTTTAGATTATTAGATAAACTAGGTTTATAGATTTTTATACATCAAAAGTTATGGTAGATTTTGATTCAGTGCACCAATAAACCTTTATGCTGAAAATATTACAAAAAATAAATTTTTTTTTTCAGTTTCAAGGGGTTAAAATTTATAAGCCACGAAATTACATTTGTTCCGGTACGAAGTCTAAATCTATCTACAGTCTAAGAATAAATAAGGTCTACAAACAAAAAAATCTGGCTTACGTATTGAAATAAACAAATAAGAATCATAAATAATATAAAATAATAAAAGAAAAAAGAATCCTTGTGAAGCAATATAGACGAGTGCTTATAAAAAGAAGAAAGAGAGTGATAAAGGAAACTTACATTCACCCGTATAACAAAACATTATCGTTAAAATAATTATTTACATCTCATAGTGAGAAAAAATATATATATACATAAATATACATTGTAATATGATACAGAATATATATATATATATATTTTTTTTTCTTTCTTTCACTATTTTTTCTGTGTGCTTATTTTATTTTATTTTTTCTGTATCATATTACAATGTAAATTTATGTATATATTTTTTTTTTCTCACTATGAGATGTAAATAATTATTTTAACGATAATTTTTTGTTAAACGAGTTGTAAGTTTCCTTTATCACTCTCTTTCTTCTTTTTATTAGCACTCGTCTATATTGCTTCACAAGGATTCTTTTTTCTTTTATTATTTTATATTATTTATGATTCTTATTTATTATTATATATATGTTATTATATGATTCTTATTATATATATATATATATATATATATATATATATATATATATATATATATATATATAGATAGATGGAAAATATGCAATGCAAACATTACAATACTTAATTAGAAGGATATTTATTCATAAGAACTGCATCTTTGAACAATTCTGTTTTAGGTTGTCATTGGTAAGGAAAAGAAAATCATTGCTGAAAGAAGTTCAAAAATCAAACTAGCTGATATATCTACAGATGGTAAAATCATAATTTTGGCTTATGATAGAGGACGGATAGCTTACAAAGAGTTAAATGGAGAAAATGATGAAACAATAGTTAATGAAAATACAGTCCCAATAAGATTATGTCTATTAGAAAGTGATCTAGAAAAATTTGTCATTGCTTTTTATGAAACTAAAGAAGCTTTGGTAAGGATAAACAATTACTTGTGTTTATTCTTTTATTGTATTGATTTGATTTAATTATTTAACAAATTATAGAGACATAATTTTTAAGATATTTGTGCAGAATGATTTTTAATGAAAAACAAATTTAAAAAAAATTAAGTAAAATGTGGAATCCGATTCTATGATTACTTATTTACCTATAATTGATTTGTACAATATTTCCTTGAATCATCATCATACTTTAACCACTTGACTACTGAGCTAATTGATAGTACTTAGATATTTGTAGTTAAAAAACAAAATAAAATTAATTTTTATTATTTGTTTTATTAATACTGCAATACACTTATTACAATCATTAAAATCTTATATTGCAGTTGTGGAAGGTTTCTGAAAAGAAATTAGTAAAATTAAATGATAAAAGATCTATTGGCTGCTCCTCAGCAAGTTATCTGAACTTAGGGAACCGTCCTTGTCTTATGACAACTGCACCGATGACTGTAAGTAAATGATTATTCTATTTATATTATTTTGTAATATTTATATATTATTATTTTATAATTTGAATATTTTTTCATTTATTGCTGAATACTTAATAAAACTTTTGCTTTTTATTATATGCTTTCATTATGTGACCAATTTTTTTTCCAGACATGACAATACACCACAGCACGTTCTAACTTGCTGGGCTAGGTGGAGGAGGTGTTAGCTTTAAAACATGTCTGGTTTCAGTCATCTCCGAGCTGCGGGAGAGTCAGAGGGTGTGTTTGCCTGAACCTTATTTTGAGGCTATGTGACCTGGTGCAACGATCCGCTATCAAATTTCACGTTTAACTTCTAATAATTCAGCAGGCCTTTGGGAATGATTGCTTGTCCAAATCACAAGTTCGCCGATGATACAAGTCATTCAAGGAGAGTCGAGAGGAGGTCGCCGAGGAAACTCACAGTGGACGTCCATCAACCTCCCAAATCAACAAATGTATGATGCATATGCGTGATTGAACTCTGACTGATGGTTGAGCCTTTAATGGATAGCAGAAACTCTATATTTGATGGGGAAAAAAACATTTATCACATTATAACCGAAGATTTTATAATGAAAAAGGTGAGCTCCTAACTGGTACCAAAAGTTTTGACCAATGAACAAATAGCCAAGTGAGTGTTTCGGTGTCAAGAAATCCCGAATGCTAGTTGAATTAATAAAAACGTTTCAATGGTGGACTTCCCAGGTTTAACACAAAATTTGATAGCAGATTGTAGTGTAGCACCACAGAACGATCTGTGGCATCGTGTTATATAGCTTCAAAAAGAGGCTCACCAAAGTGCGTGCCTTGACTCTGGCAGTTAGGAGGCGACTAAGACCGGGCGTGTTTTAAGCTGCACTCCCCTCCACCTACAAATGATGAAATGTAACTTCATGGCTGGAAAAAAATTGGTCCCATTACTTATAGAACGCACCATGTATGTAGTAGATAAAATCCCTACCCAGCTTAGAAAAATGGATAGCCAGAAGCATGGCAAAACTAATTACTAAAAATGTGTTTATCCTTGAATCAATAGGCACATTTATGAGTGGTGGGGAGGGGAAGACATGGAGGATTGTGTTACGTCTGCTCCCTCCAATGCATTAGGTCTTCTCATTACTTATACTAACAGTTCTATTGATTAAACTTCTAGCAATATTGGAAATTTGGTGATATGGATGATGACTGTACCTAATAATTCAAAATCTTTTTTCTTTTCTTTTTATTTATTATTGATTCTTTTTATTTGTCTGTTTGGTTTCTGTTATATTATTTTTTTTTTAATTCTTTCTATGAAACATAGCCAGTTTTTACTACATTTTCTCAGTAAATTTTAGTATAGTTATTATATGACCTGTACTTACCCACATATAAAAATCTCAGTTTATATGATTTAAGATGGTTCAAAGTATAATTCCCTTTTTCTTTTGTTCTGTTTCATGTTTGGATGAAATTCTTAGACAATATTATGATATTCTTTGATTTTATACTGATAACAGATCATTAAACTTTAAAATTTAAATATAATTATGTTCTGTTAATATAATTAGCTTTTGTAATTTTTTTTTCTAGATTTGGGACTTGCTTGGAAAACCAATTGATTGTACGCTATCAGGCATTCATCAGTCTGTAAATGCTTACTGTGTTAGACCAGACTTGAAAACATTTGTATATGCTGTAGCAGATAAAACATGGCTCGTAGATTCATTACATAGTGAAATAAATCTAAATATGAAATCAGGCCAACTTTTGTCCTTCTCCCCTTCTGGAAAAATTCTCGCTGCACTTAGTCAGCAAGGAATTTTAACTGTGTGTATTACATTTTTATTCACTTTATATTTAGATTGCTGAATATGTTATCCATTTTGTCTATATCTAATTATTTTATTTCAATTGAATTTTTGTTTTGGTTAAACATCAAAGTTACTTTTTAAATTGAATGCTCTTGTTTATTACAACTTGGGCAGGAAGGTTGGATTATCTTCATGGGCCAGAGACCGGGAATGCCAACATTTATTCAGTAGGTCTTACCTGAAATAGAACCAGGCACTGATTTTATCCAATAGGTGTGGTCGCCCATAGCTCTATTGTTAAAATTGAAAGACTTTTAAAATCGCAATTTTGTCTTCATCTTACTCTAAACGACAAATGTTTTTTTTCAATCTCGAGATATAAAATAAAGCATTTTCAGGGTGTTTTGGGACATCGGAAAAGGTTCTTAAACTACATGATTTGCTTCAATTGTGCTGTTTCTACATGTTTTAGGACCAACGTTATCTGCAAAAAAACTTAATTTTGTTTTTGATTGGTAATCACATTTTTTTAAATATGCCTAAGATAATTCAATGTTGTTTATATGTATGGAAATAAGACACTCTCTTCTTTCTAACTGGTCCAAGAATATCGATATCTGATTCACTGAAAACGAGTTTACAGAGCTCCAAATCAGAACGTAATTGTCTGGCTAAAAAATTTTGGGCACACTCGGAATTGAAAAAAAAAAAATTTTTGTTTTCGATAATATTTTCAACATTAAGGTTTTTTGATGTTCTGAATCAAAATCTGCGATCATTCTTGTTTTGAAAAAAATCTGTAAGGCTAGATTGCTTAATAATTTACACACTTTAAAATTTATTTGACCAAAAAAATTTTCTTCATTTTACTCTGAACGGCAAATGTTTTGCTGGAAAAAACATGTCAATATCATTTTTCAAACTCTAGATATAAAAGAAAGTATTTTCAAGGTGTGTTATTTTTTTCCTCAACTCCTAAGGCCCATTGGACGAAACGGTTAGATATGTGCTGACTTTTTTTTTTATGTAGAATCATCCAAAAAAGTTTGATCAAAATCAGTGATGGAAACATTGTGCCCTCCTCTTGTCAGTCAGTCCAAGGTCAGCAGGTAGCCACCCAAACATTAGGAAACCCTAGTCAAAGCAGGGGAAAATATTTGGAGCTATTTAAGAATGACATTGAATTTACGAGTGCTTTGAAAAAAGTGCCTATTCTAAAATAAATGTCGTGATAAGATGGTTCCTGAATTTCTAACTGAACAATGAAAATGAACAAGTAGTATTAAGGAAAAGTAAAGAATAGTACAGAAGAAAATTAAGAAGAGGTCTAGAACCAATAAGGATGGCTTTAGTTTCCACTGTAAATTATTCTATATTAGAATAATATAGTTCTAAATAATATTATTCTATATTATATACTATCCAATGATTTATATTGTTAATATCGTCTTCCAACATTATCCGATAAATGGCATCACCTCAATCATGTCATTAAATTAAATGGTGGAGTTGGAGGTTGTTTGTTGGTTGG
This sequence comes from Rhaphigaster nebulosa, assembly GCA_948150685.1. Lineage (NCBI taxonomy): Eukaryota > Metazoa > Arthropoda > Insecta > Hemiptera > Pentatomidae > Rhaphigaster > Rhaphigaster nebulosa. The sequence continues at coordinate 79,572,333 of OX411310.1, forward strand.
TTGTTGAAGGTGTTTGTATTGGAGGTTGTCTGCTTATAAATGATATTAGGAGTACTATTTAGAGTCTGCTATATCATTAATATAAACAAAAAGGAGGTTTTTTGAAAGCGGAGAGCCTTGAGGAACACTATGTATCAGAGTAAGGAAGGGCTTTGTTGAAATAATTACTTTTGGGAGAGAAAGGACAAGAAATAAGGTAATAGCATTTTTAGAAGGAGAGATTGGAAGACAAACCAGACTTTAATGAGTTTTATTGGGATTAGGTCAGAACTATAGCCTGTTGATCTGGAATTTAGTACAGCAGAGAGTAGGTCATCAGAAAATACACAACAAAAATAAATATGAAAATATTACATGTTTAAATTTATTAATCTTTTATTATATGTTTATCCTGCATGAAAATTCATTATTTACTAATAAATTTTAAGAAATACTAATATACTTTTCAAAATTCACAGATTTTCGACTGTTTGAAAAAAATGCCTGGATTTATTACGGAAATTCCAGACAGCAGCACTTGTTTAGCAGTTTCTGATTCAGGATGTGTTTGTATTGGAGGGAGCAATCATCTTTCAATTTTTACCAAAGAGGGATTATCTTCAAAAATTGTTCTCAACACTAGGTCTGTTGTTGCAAAGCCAAGTGGTGAAGATAAGTTTGCTGTTGCTGACAATTCTGGAGTAGTATATATTGTCTATTTAGATGTCATTAATGGTTAGTATATGATTTTTGAATTTTAATGGTTTATGCTGTTAAGATGCTTTATTATAACAGGAATTGGTTACTTTTTAGAATCTATAAACAGAGCCAGTTCAAGCATATTAATATTAAATTATTCGTTATTAAGAGATTTATTTTAATCTCATCATTTAAAATAAAAGATAGGTGGGTATTTGTTGGTAGCCAATGCCTGTATATAATAGAAAATATACATTTTATCTAAGAAAAACAGATTTGTACTCATTGATTCCTGAAATTATTAGCTAGCTAGTAATTAAAAAAAAAAAAACATGTTATGAGGATTTATATCATAATGTGAAAGTTAAATGGTGCATGTTTTAAGTTTTCAAAATAAAACTTTTATATTGACTATTAGAACCCTAACCACTTAAAAGTGTGGTAAGCAGATTTTATCTGGCTAATGTATTTTAATATGCACTATTACGGATGTTGAAAAAAATACATCAATAATTTTGGCAAATATTTTTTCTCTTGATATATCGTAATATCGATATTAAAATTTTAGTATCGAAACCAGTATTTTTTCAAAAAAAAAAAAAAAAACAAGGGGATGGGATGTCGAAAGCAAAATATTGATATTGATATCGGTTAGCAATATCAGTATCTTGATAATATCAGCTTAAAAATATAAGTAAATGAACTTGATAAAAACAATATCTTAATTATATAGTCCCAGAAATATCGATATTATTAAAACAATATCTTTTTTTTTTTTTTTTAATCCAGGATATTTGCTCCGCGGCCTATTGAGGCCTATAGTGCGCTGACCTAAACCATTTAAAACAGGCCAGTAGCCTTTGCAAATCTGAGTAGACTCATCGGGTCCATCATCTCGTAGAGCTTAGGATCAGTGATCCGGTCACAACCAAAGTGGAGGTACCGCATCCTTGTCAAAGCATCGCATCCACAGATTATGTGGAAAGCCGTTTCGTCCTCCACATAGTCTACATGTCGGTAACTCAGTTAGCCCCATGTTGTGGAGGTGCTTGTTCAGTTGACAGTGTCCTGTATATAGTCCCTTCACTCTCCTAAGGTTAAACCTATCCATAAACAGAAGAATCTCACTTCTTTTGGGGCAGGGTTCATCTAAAAATAGTTTGGAGTGTATTTGTTTCCTAGTATTTTCCCAGTAGTTCTTAACTTTATTGCCTACAGCCACTCTAATACGCCTTTTGGCATAGCTAAGGCTTATGCCACATATGGGCTCTGGTGTACAAGGTTTCATCTCAGAGCCTCTCCTTGCAAGGTGATCAGCCTTTTCATTCCCCTAAATTCCCGAGTGTCCAGGAACCCATTCAACCCTTACCCTGTTGGTTTCAGACAGTTTGTTAAGATTAACTTTGCATTCTTCCACCAACTTTGACCGGGTCGCATAACCACTTAAAGCCCCGATAGCAGCTTGGCTATCTGTGTGGACTGTAATTAGTCTGTTTGTAACGCCTTCCTCAATAAGGAACTGGGCACAGACATTAATTGCTAATACCTCCGCCTGAAAGACATATATATGCCTACCTAAGGGTATGAACATTCCGTCTCTAGGCTTATCTATCCTCCAGTACCCGCCCCTGAATCTTGTACCGTCAGGGATCCGTCTATATAACAGTTAACTCCGTTGCATGGTACATGGGAGTCAGTTCTGCTGATCTTAGTACTATAGTGTCCCTCCCTATAGCTTTGTACTTGAATGTCAGAGTGCATTGCCAACACCTCATCCTGATCAATCCTATTAAATAGAGTCCCATCCAAGATTTGGATCTTGTCCTTAATTTCGTAAATCTATACGCAGTGCTAAGTGCCTGCGCCTCAATCTTCAGGTGCAATGGTGTTAGGTTCAAAAGGACCTCCATTGCAGCAGTGGGAGTAGTGCCAGTTCATGGTGCCAGTTGTCATCAGACTATTTGTAGTCTGCCCAGTATGGCTCAAGGCCTACTAGCATTAATCCTATGCCACCACCCAATTGCAGCATGTAGTACAATAGATATGATCGCCGCCTTATATAGCCATAAGGCCATTTTGGGTTTCAGACCCCAAGATTTGCCCACATCCGCAGCATTCCGCATATAGTCTCCGGAAATTTGCCCCCTATCAGAACAGCGATATCTTCTGCATTTCCCTACGTATAAAATCCTGCAGAACTTAGTTTCGTCAACAGAGTGTCCACAACCAAACACCACAGGAGGGGGGACAAAACAATATCTTACTTACATCGTCCCAGAAATATCAATGTTATAAAAGGAATATCTTAATTATATCAGCATAGAAATAGCGATATTATAAAAACAATATTTTAATTATATCGGCACAAAAATATCGATTTGTGTATTTTCCTTTAAAAGATTAAAAATATCCAGGCCTGATATATCGAAATATCGATATTTTTTTTCAATATTCGCATCCCTATGCACTATTACCAAATTTTAACTCTATCCTTCATTATATATTTTATATTGTTGATGTTTATGTGTTTATATCATTGTTCGTTACCAAGGTGAATAAATTCTATAGATTTTGATTTATTCTTTGATGTTTCGATCTCTTCATATCAAATTTGATACCAAAATATTGGGATCCCTTCAAAATTTTTGGTTGAGCCCCGATATTCCAGGCTAGTAGTCCTTTGAGATTTGTTACATACTTCTTGCTACATATGTTATTAATATACGTATAATTGCCTTCTCTGATCGTTACAAGTTTTTATTTTTTTATTTTTTTTTTTAATGTAAATTTCTATTCTTATCTTCATAATTATAATCTATTATCTTCATTCCTTTTTTATCTGTTTTCTTGTTTATAAAGTATGTCAATTAGCGATTGTTTTTTCATCTTTATCTCTTTTTGCTATTATTTTTCCATATAATAAACATTGTAACTGAAAGTCTGATTCTATTTTATTTTGCTGCAGGTGAAGAAGAAATCTCGATGAATTGAATGAATATAACAAATTACTGGTGCTTTGGAACTGAAAAATAATGCTTTATATTCTAGTCTTTACTGATCTGAGATATCTATTTTCATATGTGCTTGAAGTAATAATAATGTGAAATCATTTTAAGCTCTTTAAGTTTAAAAACTAGAACTATTTTATTTCCATTTGTTGTGTTTGTCATTTCAGTGCATTATTTTTTGTCAGTTTTTTCCATTATCAAATTTATGACTATCAAGATGTCCATAGGTTTACCTGATGATCTAGTGGATAAAACAAATTGAATTTATTGAAAGATTATAACAGCTTATTTAATAATTTTTTTTACATAGTATAACTACTATTGTTTTATAGATCTTAATTTTTTAATAATTTATATATTTTACTTTTGTTATTATTTTTAAATTTTATGTGTATATCATGTAATATTGACATAATAAAATATCCTTTTAATTATTCCATTGTTACCATCCAGTTGTGAAACTTTTGTTGGAAGATTGTTTGATTATTTAGGGCGGAGAGGGGTCAAACTTTCTGCTGAGAGCAGCATGAAAGAGAAGCAGGGTCAGGAAGTAATACATCTACTTTCCAAGTATAAAATTTTAGATTGATTATAATAAATTTTTCATATGATTAGAGACAAACTTCAGAAAAAAGTTATTTCAAATTGTGTCACAAATAAAAAATAAATTGAAGGCATTTAGTAACAAAGTATGGCTTACAAAAACTTGTAAACAATGTTTTTAGTATTATTTTATACAATTTTATCAAAATCATGCCTATCCTATCAATTTTTTTACCAAATCGTCTCTGTTAGTAATTGCAGAGCCGTTTAACTATTAAACTCCTTATGTTGCAAAACCGTGTAGACAATATTATACTACCTTCTTAAATGAATTTTTGGGCGAACACAATGTTTATTAGCTGGATAAATTACAGTGATTTGAAAAAGTTTAATGAAGTAGATTGGAATAATTATAAAAATTACTTAAGAATTGATAACAAAATCATCCTTCTAGTATAAGATAAGCATAAATGATAAAAAAAATATACTTAAGATTTATATTTATATTATACGTTTTAATTTACAAGGTTTATACATTTTCATATTACTTTAATTCAATATAATTTAAATTAGTTATACTAGTTGAAAGATCCGGCCAAATTAATGATTACAAGCAAACTTAAAACAAGATAAATTAGAGATTAGCAATTAATTAACAAAACTAGGATCTAAAATTATCGCCATTCAGGTTTAATCACATTATTTATTTAATATTTTTATTCAATCCCAACAATAGGTCACAGTGACCTTATAATAAGGGATTTTGGACATGAGAATATTTTCATTAGCTTATTACACTGCATGTTTGCAAAATAAAGCAATAAAAAATAATTGAAGATGTATTTTCAAACCAATTTTTTTCTAATTAGATAAAAATGATGAAGGGATTTAGTAGTAAATAATAAAAAAAATCCAAACATTCTAATCATAACAAAAAAAGGGTTAAAAAACATTCTAGGGAGAAAAACTCCAACCTGGCAGTTCTTGACTAATAATAAACAAATATTGATAACAATTTAACAAAAACGAGTTTTTGTGACGACTAGGCAATAAGTTAATGTTCGATTGCATAGGCTGATCATAAAAATAAAAATACGATATTAATAACGATAAACTAGTTAGGAGCTTCAGTTGTAGGCTAGGGGGATGAGACCCTCAACGGTACAAAGTAGCACCAAAAAAAAATCCGTAAGCAGCAGAACCCCGTCACTAATGTATTTTCACTATAATAAAATTATTATAAAAACGGGGAAGTGAGAAAAAAGTTGAGACCCTCAAAAGACAGTTCCCTTGCATACCGAAATTTATCCGTACTTTTATTATATTGTTCTCTTCGCTGACCTTCAATACAGAAAACCCTTCTATATATCAGATATCTCCAAAACTTCCATAATCGTGCTCTAGGAGTTATAAAACGGATAGAAAACGCAGTCCCGCCGATCTTCGACCCACTCCAATAGTCTATTTTTTTCGGGGAAAATACGACTAAAAATATAAAGGAGCAAATTTTCTGAACTCCGAAAATTTCCACAGAAACCCTTTGCTCAAAATCTAGTTTCGATATTCCATCTCATAATTTCGGAACCGAGCGGCCAAAAAAAAATAAAATAAAATAATTAGAATCAAAATTGTAGGTAATTTACTCTTCTTTAATTTAATGTAAAATGAATATTATAATTTATTCGAATAATACATGGATTTCAAGTTAAAGCAGAATAGAAAACAATTTTTTATACTTCTGTGGAAAATTGTAAGTAACAAAGTTGAAAATAATCAGCACTCTAAAAAAAAAATAAATGGGCGAATTTTGAGAACTTCTCCAAAACTTTCAACCGAGATTCCCTTTTTGTCCTCATTTTACTGGGCCCCATTATACTAAGAGTCAATACTCCCCAACGATGTCCCGGAATTCATATATGAAAGGAAACGAAAAAATCCCTTGGGTTTTTCTTTGAAATCAATCCTTTTGTTGTGACAGATGTCTGAAAATCAAGATTATTCCCGGAAATCCCCTCCATTATCATCAAAATTTACTTTGAATCTACCCTTTAGGAACTCTTCACACTGGGCATCTCTAATGGATACTGGAGTATCTTGAAAATCACTTCCAACGTTAATTATAGGAGAGACACAAACGACGCGTATCTTACCAATCTCAGGCGACTCGACAGGAAGACTGTCGCGTCTCGAATTTCCTCAAATATGTGAAATGACGAGTGAACACGCGCTCAATATAAAGTTTGCGGGATGAAGTTTCGAGCTTTATAACTTTAATTTACCTAATTATACAAGGAAGGACATCGTGAAGGTTTGGTAAGAAGTTGGAAAGAAAACGAACATGTAAGGTTAGTGCAATAACTTTATTGTATTATTTTTACATGAAAAATTGTACCAATTTTTAACAGTTTCAACATTTTTTTTTTAAAGTAAATACTATGATGAATATAAGTTTTAATAATAATTATCTTCATAATGCTCTAATGAAAAAGGCACATATTCATTCACGAAATAATAAATAATACTAAAGGCACATAACTTAAAATCAAATTTTTGAACAGCTCCAAATTTTGAAATTTTTATTTCATTTTTAAAGTAAAACTTTATAGTTTTATAAATTTTGAATTTTTTTTTTATATTTTAAAGAAAAACTATGATAAATTTAAATTTTAATAATAATTATATTCATTATTTCTTAATAAAGAAGACACAAAACAATAATTGGGGGTCCGGTACATGCCTTATGCCTGGGAGCCCTTTTCTTGTATATAAAAAAAATCTGGTGCGGTGCGCGCATCACACAACTTTCCCTTACCGTCATATAATAATTATCTTTTTAATATAATTTTAAAGAGTTCACATAAACACTGCTTCTAATAAACTCAGCAGCATTCACTTCTGCCACTTAAGTACAATAAAACAGTTTTTTAAACAATTATAGTACAACAATTCTGTACACTACCTATATATTTTAACTTTATCAATTTGCAAATATATTTTAAAAGTTTCTGGTTTAGTTTCCATGGAAACATTTTCTTTCCATTAAATAATGTGAAAGTAGAAATTATTAAGTTAATTTCCGCTTTTGTATTCTTAAATTACATTGTTACAGAGCGTATTGTTTACAACAGATTGGTGGGAGGAGGTTCGGTAGTATCCATCTCCTTTCGGATGCGCTCGGTTATCCATCTATTTTATGCTCCTCATAAAATACACTGTATCTTTGCTTATACTGGTCCGATTTTGATGATTCTTTTATTGTTTTTTAGATAATTTAATTATCTTCCATACAATTGTATACATATTTTGCCGTAAAATGCAAACTTTTTAAGCTATGCGCAAATAAAATATTCTTTTCAGCAAATGAAATATTCTTTTCATCATAACTTTTTTCTCTGCAATTCCTCGGTGATTTACTACATAAATGAAAAGTTAAAGACCTTTATGAAGAATAATTTAGGCGTTTCATCAAAATCGTTAGAGCCGTTTTCGAGAAAATTGTAAAAAAGTGTAAAATCGATTATATAAAGTGGCACTTCCGGTAAGTCGATTTTGACGAAAATGTTGCTGTAACATCACATGCATGCGCCAACCTTAAATACATAATTTCAGTATCGTACAACTTTTCGTTTTTTAGCTAGACATATCACATACACACGGACACACAGACCATTTTGCGAGACTTGGTCATTTGGACTCAGGGAACCTTAAAACGTGTATTTCCGTCGAATTCGAAAATTTTCACGATCGCAATACTTCCCCTTACTATATACCTCTTATATAGGTAAGGGAAAGTAAAAAAGAATTAGTATAAATATTTGTGAACATGACAGAAATTACCCATCTCATTCAATAAGATAATATATTTCGCATCAAATTTTATTCCTGATGGGGCTATTAGTACTAGTGTGTTAGTTATTTGATCAATTGTTTAATCTGTTGGCAAAATGAGGGGGGCCAGGTCTCATTTAATTACTGACACAGTAGCTTATCTGTGGCCTGGAGATCCCGTGTGGCTTGCTTCATCTTCTTCGCTTGTGCCACGCAGCCTCGGTCCAGGATAATGAGGTTGGTAAGCTGATTATTGCGAAAGCTATGCATTCTTCATGATGTAGTGAGAGCTACGAATTATCAAGGCCTGATGCGTCCGCCTCTCCTAGCTGGTGTCTAGCTTATGACCGACTGGTATGGGCGCCTAGAACCGATAAACACGTGAAGTGGCGCTTACTCCTTACCTAATACACTAGGAGCACCCTGACGCTGCGTTTTCGATGTTATGCGGCCGCCGTTGCAATGAGGGATACTAATAAATGAGACCTGGGGTCCCTGAAATGTATAAAACAAAAAAAAAGTAAATTGAAAAATTGACCCAAATATTTATTAGGATCAATGAAAATGATGAAATTGTTTATGTTGCGACAATTAAATAACTGGACACACTAAATCACTTTTTTAAAAAACTTTATTTAAAGTAAACTTGCAATACTGAGTTAGCGTTACGACTATAGGAAGCTACAAGCATGAATAACTAGACTGTAATGAATGAGATGCTCTAGATCTGGAGACTATATATAAACTAAAACCATCATACTGCTGACTCAGAGGTTGCCGAGGACTGGATGCGTCCATAACTCCTCCCTTCTGAAGATTCGAACTCTGAGAGAACATATTTTCATTTTGTACAACAAGAGGAAAATTTATAGCTGGGCTAGGAAAGGTTTTTTTGCTTACAATATTTTACTATCATACAGTAAATTTGAAGTTTGTGGATTACTATAAAATAAGATATAGTGATGTATATAAGTAATGTTGGAGTGGAGTACGATATGGGATTATCAATAGTTTCTAATATAGGGACTGATAAAAGATATATTCTATTAAAGATTTTAGATAATTTTGGAATTTTTACTCTATAATAAATGATATTTTGCCTAATCGTTACAATAGGTTTCGCTTGTTAACCAAATTGTTTCTAAACCGTTTAAAGAAATAGAGATTTTATCATCAATATCTGTTTGTTTAATTATGTTAGACTGGGGAATTCCCATTCTTCAGATTTCTAAAGGATTTTCTATGTTTATTACTTGAATGGTTAAATAGGTGGGAACATTATACAGCTCATTGAAATACAGAGTCATTTGTTTTCTGTCCATTGTGTCAATAACTAGACTCATCTTTTGATCATTCTTATTTAATAACTTAACATCTTTTTTTCAAATGTTTCCGTTAATTGTTTACTTTATTTTTATATTTTAGCAATATTATGTTCCGTATGGTAGTTATTTTTTTCAAGAGTTTCTGTTAATTTATCGTAGTGGACTTTATCATCAGCATCCATGGTTCCAGCCAGTTACTCTAGTGCGCTGCCGGGACCATTCACTATACCACGCTTGATTCTATTTTTGGGAATGATATTATTAATTTTATGTTAGGAAAGTTAATTGCTTAAATGCCATTTCTTGAGCTACTATATTACCTACTGAACTACTTTTTTTCTTGCAATACTGTCAGCATGAACAGTAATTTTCTGGTTTCAATCTATAAAAGGTATGACCGGTTCATATACCTTTTCACCCTTGTTTCTTATTCTTCTTTTAACATAAGGCCTATCCTGTTCAACCTCTGGGTCTTCACGGTTTTTATTTAATTTTTTAGTTCTCTCCTTCTTTTCTTGATTTATTTCGGTTTTGAGTTTATTATGAACAATCTTCATGTATTTGTGATATTCGCTAACTAATTGTTCCTTAATTATCTCTTCATTTTTGTTCGGATCTTTTATTATTCCATATGTTATTTCATTTGGGGTGAGTTGTAATGTTTGATTAATATTGTTATTGAAGGTTAGTGTAGCAAGGTTTAAATTTATTTTTAAATAATTTCTGAGATTTTCTTCTTTTAAGGCTCGCAATGTTTCTATTAGAGTTGATTGTGCTCTGGAATCAGAGCAATCAGACTGGAGGAGTCCTAAGGAATTAGGATGGTTTGGTGGTGTGTGATATGCCTATATTCCTATTGATTCTAGAAAATTATGAATTAGATTATTATTGAATTATTTTCCGTTATCTATTTTCTAATGGAGTTTGGAAACAGTGCTAGATATTCTGTTAGTGTCTGAAAAATATTACTTGTTTATATAATCTTACAAAAAGTCTCTTTGAGAATGTATCTATTATTGTTACTATATCATGAGAGTCAAATTTTAATACATCCATCATTAATTCTTCAAAAGGTCTTTCCATTGAGGGTGTAATTTGATATTTAGTTTTAATAGGCTTTCGTTCATATTTCACTTGCCTACAAATTGAGCATTTATTTATGAATTCAGATATGTCATCCTTCATATTTGGCCAATGATAATTTCTTTTTAATTTTTCGTGTGTCTCTATTATTCCTTTGTGATACGATTTTCCTATGTGATGTGTCTCAAAAATTCTTGTTGTTCCTCATTTTGTAATATATCAATGAATTTCTTTTTATATCTCTTAATCTTAACGGTCGGGAATTTATCAATTATAATTTCAGTTATCTTTTTATATATAGCTTTAAATTTAGTTCTGACTGATTCTACGTTAGGTTGACAATAGGCCTCGTAAACTGTTTTTGGATTTAATAATTCAATGAGTATCTTCTAAATTATTCTTCCAAGAGGAGAAAGTTTCTAAGTAAATCCGAGTTTTATCGAAAGGTTTAGTAATAATTGGTTTAGCTGAACCTCTCGGTTTCAGATTCTGAATTTGGAATTTTTCTACATTTATCGCACTATTTTCTGGAACTATTTGAATTTGTTCATTGCTGGAGTCTTGGGAATGTTGTTTTTGAGCCATGCTTAATTATTCATTTTGATTAGGATTTAACTCCTGAAAAATTTCATCATAATCTTCCGGAGATATTGGGGGTAGTTCTACATTACATGCTTCTTGTCATATTTTGTCTAATTCTTCTTCTGGATCTATTTCAGTTTCAGTTAATTATTGTCTATATTAATTCTACTTAAAGTGTCAGCTACTACATTGGTTTTACCGTCGATATGCTTCATGTCGAATTGAAATTCACTTAATAAGAGATTCACTTCATAATTCTTGTATTATTTTTCATTGTGAATAGCCACAATAAAGGCTCAATTTGTATATCCATTAGTTACAAATATCCATTAGTAATGTGAATTTGTTTCCATATAGGTATGGTTTAAAATGTTTATATGCGTAAACTATAGCTAAGAGTTCCTTTTCTACAGTAAAATATGTTTGTTGCGAGAGGCAAATACAATAGGATGATCGCTCCCTTATCTATGTTGTTGAAATCATTGGAGAGTTAAAGTCTGGATGTTGTAATTATTGTAATATTGTTGCGTTTATTAAATGTAATTTAATTTGTTCAAAAACATGTTTAGAATTATTAGGGTGAAAATTAATTTTGTCTCTTAATTGGTTTGTAAAAGATTTTCCTATGTGAGCGTAATTTTCTATAAATTTTCTGTATTAACCTGCCATACCGAGGAACTGTTTAATTTCTTTAATATTTGTTGGAAGAGGAAATTTTACAATTGTTTCAATTTTCGTAGGGTCTGTTTTAATACCGTCTCTGTTCAAAATGTGGCCTTAAAAAGGTAATTCTGTTTTCATAAATTCCTTTTTGGCAAGTTGAATAGTTAAGGAATATTCTTTTAATCTCTTTAATACAATTTCTATATGTTTTAGATGGTCTTCAGGTGTGGCAGAATAAATTACAATATCGTATAGGTATACGAGAGTATTATCAGTATTAGATGCTATAGAATTCATTGCCCTTTGGAAGGTGGGTGAAGGGGCATTTAATTCCCTTTAATCAATGACCGTCCTGATCTTTTTTTGGCCGGACGCGTCTTCAGGGACAATCCATATTAGACTGTTATAAGGGGAAGTGCTTTCTCTAAAAAAAACCGTTCTTTAATAGTTTATTAATTTCTTCGTCAACTTTTTCTTTGAAATGTTGGGGATATCTATAATTTCTCGTATAAATGGGATTATCTGTTTTAAGTCTAATGGTGTGTTTCAAAAGATTGATAGGTTTTAATTTTTCATTTTCCGTTTTTACTATCTCTGGATATTTCATGATGTCTTTATTTATATGATCATGACTAATGAGTTCAAATAAATCATTTCTATTTCTTATAATATTTTATTCGTTTTCATCCTCCTTGATTATTTTTCCATCCAAAATTTTGTTTTTTAGTTTATTTATTTTAATAAATTCATTGGTATCTCCTACGTTAATTTTTGTTCGTAAATTTCTCATAGTTTCCATCCCTAATAATAATCTATACTTATCACTAAATTTAAATACTTCAAACTTAACTAAAAATTTGTCTTTCAAACCTAGTCTCGGTGCAAGATCAATTAGTACAGAACTATTTCCTCTCTTGCTTCCGGCTGGAGAGATAACGACGAATCCTTCCGAAATAATTTGAG